>JAMXBD010000397.1:0-600000 GCA_024138025.1 Combretum micranthum | reverse complement strand
CACAAATCTAGTCTTAGATAAGTTCTTACTTAAAAGACTTAATACTAGCGCAAGGCACAGAGAACCAATTTCTCAAGATCATTTCTTTGGATGAAGCATCTTCTTTGATATCATCTGGCTGCTGGATATGATGTGGCTTTGGAAAGGAATGGCTGATGTGAGGATTTTGATGATTGGATCATACTCCTTGTCGAGCTTCCTCCTTCTCATTTGGTTTTTCATTTCTGCCACTTCAGCACAAGTGGGGGAATAACCCAGTCCAAAGGTTCCCACCTGAGTTTCTTTCTCATCATTCATCATACAGACTTCGTCAAACATTTGGAGCCCGAAGTCTTCTTCTCCTTCTTTTCCAATGTAAGGGACAGCTGTCTCCTTGTAAATGGCATAATCCTGTTCTCCCATAACAGTGATGAGTTGACCATTGGCTATGAACTTAACCTTCTGGTGCAGGCTTGATGGTATTGCCCTGGCAGCATGGATCCATGGTCTTCCCAACAGCAGATTGAATGTTCTGGGGATATCAATCACTTGGAAAGGAATAATGAAAGTTTGAGGCCCGATGGTGACTTCTAACTCCACTTCACCTATTATATCTCTTTTTGATCCATCAAAAGCACGAACCACAGTAGAGCTTGGTTTGATGTCTGACGGTTCAATCCCCAATAGGCTCAAAGTGGCTAAGGGGCACACATTCAAAGAGGATCCATTGTCTACTAATACTCGAGAGACGATCTTTCCACAGCTTTTGACTACGATGAAGAGGGCCTTGTTATGTTGATCCCTCTTCCTCTCCCAGTTCTTCAGATGAAAAATGATTTGCTCATTTGCAAAGATTGAGTTGATTATATGCCCCAAGGCTTCTTCTGATACCTTCTGGAACTTTCACTTCTTCTAAGGCTTTGAAAAGAGCCTCACGGTGTACATTAGAGCTAATCAGCAGACTCATGAGCGATATTTGGGCAGGTATTTTGGCCAACTGCTCAACAACTTTGTATTCACTTGCTTTCATCAGTTTTGCCAATGCTGACTTCTCTTCATCTTTCTTCCCTTCTTCATTTTGCTGCTGTGGCATATTCACAGTTGCATTCTTCCGGTCGACTCATAAACTCTTCCTGAGCGAGTAAGGCCACCAACCATGGCCATTGAAGCATGATTTACCGCCTTATAATCAAATGGAGCGGCTTTATAATCACTCACAGCAAGGGGTATCTGAAAGGTATAGTTCCTAGGCTTTGATGAAGTTGATCCATCTTCACTACCTTTGCCTATTTCGATTTTGATGGATCTAGGTCCACCTTCAATCATGCACACAAGCTCTTCTGGATCCGGAATCTCAGCGGTAATCATATTGATAACTGGTCCATGATTTGGCAATGGGTTAGTAGAGACGTTTGGAGCTTCAATGAAATCCAACTGGATGACTTTTGCATCAATAAGATCTTGGATTTTATGCCTAAGCCTCCAGCATCTGTCTGTTGAATGCCCGATTTGCCCCATGTGATATTCACACTTCAGCTCAGGATTGTAATTTCTAGGCTTGTAGTCTTCCCTAGGAACTTCAAGATTGATCAGATTATCGGCCCTTAATTTAGCTAATACTTGGCTAAGGGGAACCGGAATTCGAGTGAAGTTCCGCCTGTTGAACCTTGATTGTTGATTTGGGACTGCACTTTGTTGAGTCTGATCCTTATTCTGATTTTGATTCTGATTTGTTGACAACACGAATGACTTAGTAGGGCCAGTTGCATCTGAAGTATTGACCATGCTGACGGTTGAATCTTTCCCTTTGTATGGGACATTTCTCGGTGCAGTATATTTCTTTTCTTGTTGCAATTTTCCTGCTGAAATTGCATTCTCAATCCTGCATCCAGCTATCACCACTTCTGAGAAACTTGCTGATGCATGCCCAATCAGATGGGAAAAGAAAGGTTCCTCTAATGTGTTGATAAAAGTGAAAGTGAGGTCTTTTCAGGCATCGGGGTGGTGATCCTTGCAGCCAATGCTCTCCAGCGCTGAGCATACTCCTTGAAAGTCTCTTCTTTCTTCTTCTTCAGATTGCTTAAATCCCATACCGAGGGCGCCATCTCAATGTTAAACTTATACTGATTAAAAAATGCCCTAGCCAACTTGTCCCAAGTATCAATTTCTGATGGTCTAATTGGGCGTACCAGGCCAAAGCAGCACCAGTAAGACTGTCCTGGAAGGTTTGCACCATCAGCTTGTCAAATTTAGCATATTGCCCCATTCGTCGTACATACAATCTGGTATGCATATTAGGACAACCTGTCCCGTCATATTTTTCAAATTCCGGTGCCTTAAATTTCTCAGGGAAGGCACCTTCCTCATATTGAGGCAAATTCAGGATCGCGGTTTGATCAAAACCATCGAACGTCTTCATTTTCTCAAGCAGTTTTCTCTCCATTTCTTTAGCCTGAGCTTCCAGTTCTTTCTTCAACTCAGCCGCATTAAACTCATTTGGTGACTCCTCTTGCTGAATAAGCTGTCCTCAATTTCTTTTCCTTTCTGTGCCCTTGAGGATTCTTCAGAAGTTGTGGGGGTCTTAAGTTGTGCAAGACTCTGTGTTAAAGCCTGCATCTGTTCAGCAATTCCAAGGAGGGTTTGTTCCACGGTGTTGAGTCTTTGCTCATTGGTCTGGTCTGTGGGGTTGCTCCCGGTGTTAGACATCTTAGCTCGGGATCTGGTAACAATAGGGCTCCTAACCGGCTTGGACGCTATCTTTCAAGTTTTGACTTAAACTCGAATTTGCTAGACCTGGACATTTATTATTTATTAATATTTTTAAAGAATAAATGAATTAATATACATATGCAAGAATGTAGATATGCTATCACACAGATGCAAATGGGGATATTGACCAATGATTTTAAAAAAAACATTTGTATTAAAAGATAATGTTTGACATAACAAAAACTTCTAATGGTTTAGAAACCTTATTTCCTAGTGACTGAATCAAAACTACTTTCTAATGGTTTCAAAGAACCTTGATTCCTAAGGACTAAACCTAAACCAACTAAACCAGTCTTCTTGTCTTAGTGGGGCAAACAATCTTGTCTTCCAGGGCTAGAATTTTCTTTTGAGCTGCCTTCAACTCGGCCTCTAAGAATGCAATTCTGCTTCCAGCACTTTGCAGGCGATCCACCATTTCCCTCTCTCTTTCTTGGAAATCTCGGTGACATACTTCCAGGCGAGCCGAAACAGCTTCCATGTAAGCAGTTGTTTCAGGGTCAGGTTCCGATGGTGCTGGTTGAAGGATATCGGGAGCTTCATATCGAATATCCTTATTCTTCTTCATTTGGCTAGCCACATACCACCTGGTTGCTCTATACTTCTTGGTTTCCTTACTTTCTGGCTCGACTTCAAAAACCGGCTTCACCTCTCTATTTTCCCATATAGCTCGGATTTGATTTAGCTTGAATTCTTTAGCTGGTAGTATCTTGGTTGGATCCAAATAATCTAGAGTGACTTGCTCCAAATTAGGCTTGACAGTAATATCTTGCAGCATACCATACTGTCTGATAACACTTGAGGGATAATAACCAGTACAGCCGGTGAGTCCAATTAGGGGTACTGCCATGTATTCCTTGCAACTTAGGATGGCTGCAGGGCTTTTGAACCAGCGAGCTTGCCACATCATGTCTTCAGGTGGCATGTCTTCAAGAATGGCAATTATATCCCATAGAGGATGATCATCTTCCATGTGGACCCTTTCAGCAAAAGATTGGATGAGATCATATTTCAGGCTGATGAGGGATCCATTAGCCAAGTCTTTTCCGTAGTGCTTAATGTGGCTAGCAAACCAAACATCAGTAAGTGCATGCTTGCTTTGAACTTGCCTTGTCCTTTAGACTTGATGTGATTCAGACTACGGACTTGTTCGGCTAGAAGAGCGGAACATAGGATTTGCCAGCTAAATATTGAGAAACCAGCTCTATGACCCGGAAGTGGATGAACAAATTGCCATTAGGGAAGAGAATAGTTGCAAAAGCAGCTACTATGAAGGCATTAACCCGGTTTTCTTCCCAAACTTCAAGTGGTATACTGAAAGTGGATCGGTTGCTTTTAAAGTATTCAGGAGTTCCAAACCAGTCCATCAGTGTGGTTAGCCGGATGCAATATTCATTGCAATCATTGATAGCTTCAATAATTGGTCCCCTCTTGATCCCCAAAAATTCTGATATAACACGGACCGGGCTATGCTTGAAGTTCGGAACATAGATTCCTTCAGAGGTAGGAGGTGCTTGGAGTAGTCTAGTATATTCCTCAATGGTCGGGCTAAGTACATGCTGACCCAAACGGAAGACAACTTCTTCAGGTTCCCATAGATGAGTGAGGGCTCGGAACATGGTGAATGGAACATGGATCTTTGGTAGGCTGAGGATTGGGCCTAATCTATCCTCAATGAATGACTTTTGGACCGGACTAAAACTGACAAACCATCGGTCCAGTAGGAGCATTGGATCCTTGAAAGGTTCCACTCGATTTTCTCTAATAAGGCGAGCCCATAAGCTATCGCTACTGTCGGTTGAAGACATCATTTTCTGAAAATTTTTAAAAGGTATAAGCTAATATTTACAAAATTTTTTAATTTTTTGACAGCTTTTATATTTTTTTAGAATTTTCTTTTTTTTTTAAGTATTTACATATGTACATTTATATTTCAACTCATTTTTTTTTGAAAAAGTTGGTCATATCCCATGCTAATGAATGCATGATTTGGTAGGGTTCTATAGGTTCCCCGATTTAGTGTACTAAACCGGAGTGGGAGGACATTTCTTGATCTAGAGGGTGGAAAGCCACAGCCCCCGGACCTTACTTCGTCCTCCTCGCTTAGGCTCTTAAGACGGCCCTGGTACGACCGTATCTAGCACACATTATGCTAATGCAAATGCAAATGCAAACAAAACAAACTTTTGTTTTTATTTTTATATTTGTAAGGTTAGTATATATTTACAAAAACAATTATTCAATATAATATACAAATAATCACATATTCACAAAAATTGAGCAAGGATAAATTTAAAATTTAAAATTCCTAAGTGGCTAGCCCTCTTTTTTTTTAAAAAATTTAAAATCCCCAGTGGAGTCGCCAAGCTGTCGAGCCTGGATTTTTTCCACTACTTATCTGGTTCATTTCTCCTAACCCGATTCACATTAAACCCGAACCCATTTAACATGAATCCTCGACTAGGGGTTAAAAGAAATTTTAATTTTTGAAAACTTTTAGAGTCGCCACCCGATATAAATCGGGAAAAAATAAAAAGCTAGGATCAATGGGTCGGTTGATCCTAACTTAGCTACTAGTCTGCGAAAATTTGATTTAAAAACAAACTTTTAAAACCAGATATCATGGATTCGGGGGCTAACCTATTAAAACCAAATCGGTTACCACTTTTGGAATTTTAAATTTATAATTATCCTTTATATGCTCAAAAAATTCAAATATTTACAATCACATTTTTTTTTTTTATTTTTATGTGCTTTTCTTCATTTTTATTTTTTATTTTTTTAATATATCAATATCAACAAATATATTTCTTTTTTAAAAAAACTTATATTTACAAAATAATTATTCACAATATTAAAAACAAAAACATTTTTTTATTTTTTATGTCGCCCCGCAGGTGCCTACGTACTCGCTAATCGAGATCAGACAAAACGTAGTTCTTTTAAAAAAACTTTAATTTGTTGATCAATTTTAATTTTTGAACTTTTCACTTTAAGTTCATTAAATTTTAATTTTTATGAAAATCATTTTTGATGGTCCTATGATCTAATCAATTGATTTTCATTTTATGAAAATATAATTTTTCTAAGTCCAAAAATCATTTTTTTTTTTGGAAAATTCAATTTTTTCATTTTTATTTCATTTTTATCATTTTATTATTATTATTATTATTTTTCATCACAAAAATTCACAACATATCCAAAATATTTTACAATATTAGAATTATTTTTCATGCATTAAATATGCATTTCTAAAAGCAATTTATGTATAAATACATATTAAAAATATTCAAAAAAAAATTTATATAAAAATAATTATTTTGATTTTTCTGGATTTTTCTGAATTTTTCTAAATTTTTTATGAATTTTTATGAATTTTTTACTATTTTTTATTATTTTCTGAAATTAATTATATAATAAACTAATAATATAATAATGCGAATTGACCTGGACCGTTGGATGAAGCGGACGAGATCTGGAGCGTCGATCGTGCTGACTGATCTGACCGTCTGATGGAATTGACCAAATCTGGGCGTTGATCGCTTGATCGAATCTGAGCCGTCTGATCGCTTGATTGAATCTGAGCCGTCTGATCAGAGCTGATCGTTGACCATTGACCGGGGGGCGGGTTGGACTTCGGATTTTCGGGTTGAATTTCGGGTCGGATCGACCCCGATCGGGCGAAGAAGACGAAGTCGCGACTTTTCGGGGCGGATTCCTCGAGACTCCGGCGGTCTTCGGCTGCTGGAAGCTTGTCGGCCCGACTCCTATGGTGGTTGCGCGTCCTCTGAAGGTGGTGGTTCGCGCCCAGAACGGCGGCAAGGGGCGGCTCCGGCGGTGGTTGTACGGCGGCGCAAATAAAAAAATTTAAAAAAATTTTCAGAGATTAATTTGAGTAATTTGATCATATCCAAGCATACTAAAACATCAAAATCAAGTTTCTAACATTCCTAAAACACTCAATTTTGATCAAATCCGATCCAATCACTTCGAATTTGAAAAATTCGAATTTTATATCCTAAATTCGAAAGTTTCGAATTAGCCTTGTTATGTATGTGTTTCTTTGAAATTGACTTGTGCCTTTTGCTCCTAGGACCCCCTATTTATAGGTTGCAAGCTCAATTTTACGTTTCGTTCAGTTTCAAAAACGAATCGATTTTTGCCTTTTGATTTTTCACGAATTTAATTCGAAAATTCGTGATTAATTTGCTTGAAACTGATGAATTGATGATTGATTTCTCAAATCATTTAATTTGGGTAGATGATTCATCCAATTTTTTATTCAATTCTTGTAACTCCTCATTTAAGTGCAATTGAATGCTTTTACAAATTGAATTTTTTCCCAATTTTTTTAGCACGAATTTTGTGACTTTTGGGTTGTTTTTTGTTCATGATTTGTGCACTAATTTTTCATATTCTATAACCACTTTGCAATTGCTTCATCAATTTCAATAATCAATGAAGTTTTGTCAGTTAAAAACCGATGCAAAGTAAGGTAAAAAGTCACTTTGAGAAAGATGAAAAGGCAACAAAAAGATGATAAAAAGGCAAAAATTTTGCCTTTGCTAGGGTTTGAACTTGGGTCCTTGAGCTTGGGTTTGTGTTTGGGTCAATGTGTTTAACCAACAGGCCATTTGGCCTGTGCCTTGATCACTTAGCCAACTTCATCAATACTTAATTAAGGCTTTTGGAAAATGAGTTTAATTAAATTTAAGCCTTAATTAATTGGGCAAAAATTGGGTGTCTACACATTACATTTGATTTTTTAAATCAACTTGTTTGAAATTTTGTTACAAGAAGTTATTTATGGAAATAGTTCTCACTAAGCCCATTAGTTTATACCCCAATAGATATCTTTTGCAGTTTCCCTACTTATGGTTAAGGCCACGAGGACCCTGCGGGCAGGTAATTTCTTCTAGATAAAAAGAATTCTAAGATGAAGTTTAGTATTAGAAATATTGTATAAATATCTTGTAATAGAATAGTGATCTTGGAAAATGTCCCTAAGTTTGTAAAACCATTGCTATGAATGAATGTTTATTATGAATCCTTCTTTCTTAATATGTTTTTATATCTCCTTAAGCTTCATAATTCCATATATGGTCCTCTAAAGTTGTGAAAGTATGCCTTACACTTAATATAAAAGCTTTTGGGATTGGCTAAGATTGTCATACTTAAGCTTTAATATTGAGTGTGGCGGACTATCACGTTTAGGGTACCCGTTGGGGCATGATAGATCTAACTTTAGAAAAGATTTAGAACACATAACCAAAAAATATTTAGAAAACTACATTTTCTAGCTATTGGAAATAAGGTTGTAGAAATTTTAAAAGATTAAAATTACTTTTTGAAAATTTAAGAAATGGAGTTAAAAGAAGGAGATGCTCGCTTATAGTAAATTAAGAAATTTTCCTAACAAAACCAATTTCTTTTCAAATCTTAGCTTTTCTCACTTTTGAAACACATTGTTTTGCAAAATCATTATTGAGATAACACCACTAAATTCATGCATATAGTTTGAGTCTATATATATATATATATTCAAGGATTTTTCAACCATACAAAATATCTATATTTTTGTACAAAAGCTTTTGAATGAAGAGAAGTTTGAAAACTCTAGTTTTGAAAATTGGAATTTTCGCATCAAATCTGTACGACATTATTCCGAGACCTAAATAACTTCTTTTGATAAAAATAACCTTAGAAATGGATAAATCTTTACGAGTAGGTAGAAATCGATATATAATATGCGAAATTTCAAGTTAAAATAAGCAAGCTATGGCTATTTTAAGTTGGAATTTCCATTTATGCGAATCCAATAAGATAGAATTATAGAGTTTTAGTAGATCTTGGATGAAATACTCACTTCGGGTATTTCTTTTATTTAGGTATTGAGGACCAAGATATTCTCTTCCCCAACGATTACTTCGACTCCTAGAAGATCGCTATGGACGAGTGAGTTTCCTTTACGTTTATGTGTTCGCACATGTGCTTATAGAATAGAGCACTAGATGTTAGGAAAAGATAAAATTGATATGCATGTGGGGTATCATGGGAATTATGTATGTGAATTGTTATGTGCAATCAATGAATGATAAGTATATCAGAACCTGATCTGTGATTGATATAATTGCTTCTATGTATATATTGCTATGTGTGTAATTATTGCTTGATCGCTTTAAATGATTTATTGTCATATTGGAATCCCCATATAATAAATTGCTCATGCATATCACTTAGAATATCATTTCGAAATTTTTGCTACTACTCCTCAGCATGGGACCGGAAAGGTAAGCTTCCTAGCTACAACTTGAGGGTTAGGACGTTTGGGGAATACGATCTCAAGTTGTAGCCGAGTTGGATCGATCGCTTTGGGTATGGAAAGCCCGAGGAATAGTAGTACGGTTCGTTGGAACCCCAAGACGCACGCAACTTTAAGGAGGTCGTTTGGGACCCAGTTCAAAGCATTCCCTAACCACCGATGGAGCGGTAAATCCATCACACATATGAAACCGGATAGTCGTATGTACTGTTTGATCATATGGTTATTGCATTTTTATATGCTTGTTTAATAAACTTGGTTGATTACTTGTTATGAGTACTTTTGCGTAAGGAATATCTCACAAAGCAAGTTATGCTTATACCTCTATAGACTTTTGATATTGCAGGATTATCTTTTTGCACCCGAGACCATCTTGATTCCCCAGGTAGAATCCTTATTTTGGGAAGCTTTTGGAGGAATTTTGTTTTGAAGTATTAGGGTAGATTTCTTCTAAAATCTTCTAGCTTTTGTTATTTATCTTAGCGAGACCATGTTGTTATGAAATTATCTGGGGAATGCCCCCTAGAAGTTGTAAGACTTTTTATTTCAATGAGATATATTAAGTATTATTTTGCATGTTCCGCTGCCAATATCTTAAAATGCATTACTTCACCGGTCTCCCTTTAATGTGAATGTACGGCTTATACCAATACAGAAGCTTTCGAGTGACTGAGGTAGTCATTCTTAAGTTTTAATATTGTGTACGGCGGGCTGTCACGTTTAGTGTACCCGTTGGGGCGTGACATATGCTCAACTTCCTTCCTCCCTCTACTCTTCCGGTGCATCTTCAGGGTTACTGCTGGGCGATCCCGGGTTTCTCTTTCTCATAAATTGCTCAAAGTATTTCTTCCTCTTCCTGGCTGCTTCCCTCAACCTTTCATGTACATTAATCGGTTCTGCCTCAATTAGCTCTGGCACAATGTCATGAATGGTTCTCCAGGTAACAGCCCCTTCTGCTTCCATGCTATCATTCTCATTTGATGGAGCATTATCCGTATCTATGGATGAGTCCGCTTCTTGTCTCCTTCGAGCTTGTTATTCTTCCAAATAGTGGATGATTCTTGCTTCATCACTATTCCAGGGCTCATCGACTCTGACAGTGGTCTGGTTTCCTGCTTCTTATTTTGGTCCTCCTTCATGGTCTTCATCCGGATCTTCATCAGAATCTTCACTTGGTTCTTGCATCGGTTCCTCTCTTATTACCATTCCATCCCTGCGTAAATGTAGGGCCTCGTTCCTTCTTAGCTGGATTCCGGTAAAGGCAGGTGGCTCAATGGGCACTTCGGTTGGTGGTCACAAACTTCTTGGTAAACCCCATGCCAGTGGAAGACTTCGTTGAGATCAGCTTTCATCCATTCGAGGTGGTCCATTAAGTTGTCATGTGCGTATACGTACATTGGTCCAATTCATGTCCAAGTTTGGAAATCGAGTGAAGTTATACCTCCATCTTCTCTAAGGACAAACGTTGCTTCCCTCAGCATCAATTGGTCTTCCGCGATGGTAGCGATTCGTTCCACCGCATATATCATCTCTAGCTCGATCATTTTCTTTCCTATAAAGCAGTTGAGGATAGTTTGTACTACTCCTTTCCACTCTATTTGCATTATTCCTCTTTTCCAGATTAAAAACATCTCCCGAACAGTCTTAGGTTGTCCAGCTAAAGCAAATTCTTCTCATAACACCCTAAGTCTCAGTCAATAATTTTCCAGGTTTTCAAAGGGTCCCTTTTAGAAGTTCTTAGCCTACAGACGGGCTTCATCTATGGTAATCTATGCAAAATAGAGAGAAGTCAGAAAGCTTAATCTACCCATTCTACCTCATTTAAGTCTTTCTTATTTCTCTTCTAGTTTATTTTCTTCTTAAGTCCAATTCTATAATCATGATTCCTAGGTTCATAACCATGCTCTGATACCAACTTAAACTGTCATGCCCCAAGGGGTACCCTGAACGTAACAATCCGTCATACTCAACATTAAAGCTTAAGTATGACAACCTTAGCCATTCTTATGAGCTTTGATATTAAGTGTAAAGCGTGCTCTCACAATTTTAGAGGACCATACATGGAATTATGAAGCTTAATAAGATATAATAACAAATTAAGAAAAGAGGATTTATAATATTCATTTGTTCATATCAATAATCTTACAAAACTTAGGGGCATTTTGCAGTCACGAATCTATTACAAGAATATTTTTACATCTTATCCAACACTAAACTTCATCTAGACAAGCTAAGACCTGGCTGCAGGGATGCATGTGGCCTCAACCACAAATAGGTAAACTGCAAAAGATATCTATAAGGGTATAAGCTAATAGGCTTAGTGAGAACTATTTTCATAAGTAACTTTTTGTGTAATGGAATTCAAATAAGTTATTTAAGCAGACAAATGAAATGCGACATACACGTGGGCAAACAAGGCATATAGTTTTTCGAGAACTATATGTTGAATGGATTGATGCTCTTCATTCGGGGTTTGGTGATACGTAACCTCAAAACAATTAGTTTCAGTTTAAAAAGATTTATGCTTTCGATCAATGTCGCCAAGGATATTAAGTTTACTTGAATTGAGCCTTGCTTTCGGACTTTCCGCCAAGCATTTCCTTCATGTCGCTAAGCAATCGCTTTCAGTCACTCCGCCAAGTGTTGCTTTCGACTTGAGCTACAATCCTCCTCACCCAAGGATAATAACCCAATGCAATGTGACTCACTTCATGGTATGCATGAATCTATTTATTTATGATATCATAACATCATTACTATCAAATTTAAGGTAATCATAGAATCTCATACAAATCAAGTATTATACTAAAACAAACATTAAATCAATTCTGGCCTCGATATGCTTAGGATCCTTTCAACAAATTATCTTACGTACATATCCATTTATTTTTTCTTAATTCTAATGCGACTAGATTATAAGCACAATCAAGTAAAGCATTTTAAGGAAATAAACTCACGATGTCATGTCGACAATTCTTCTAAACAGATGAGTCACTCACACAATCCACTTAGTCAAATAGTCATCAGGGTATAAGTATCTTTCTTCGGAATAACCTAGTCAAAGAAAATACCCAAAATGAGTATTTCTTGATGACTCTCTGGAATTTTGATAAAACAATGTCATGAGAACGTCAAAGTTCGTATAAAAGAGAATTCCAATTTAAAATGGTCATAAGTTTGTCATTTCAACTCGAAATCACGCATATAATATACCAATTTATACCTACTCGAAAAGATCTATCCATTTCTAAAGCTATTTTTATCAAACTAAACCATTTAGGCCCCGAAAAAGTGGTGATCAGATTCACAACGAATTTTTCTATCCCAAAAACAATTTGGTTTCAAACTTTAAATCATTCAAAATTTATTTGATAAATACTTAGTTATCTATATAGTTAAAAAATTCTCTTTTTATAGCCACTTAGCTCATATTTATTCATGCTCAAGTGTTTGTTGTCCAACCATGTTTCTTGAGTAAAACAATGTTAATTTTTAGAAAACTATAGATTACAAATTTTTTTTTTTTGTAAAATCTTTTGAAATGAATATTTTGATTCTATTGTTTTCAAAGAATTACTTTATGTCTGACTCATTATTTTTCCTAGATGACTTTTTCGAAAAGTATTTTTCTTCTTTTCTAAATTTTCTATATTAGTGATATTTTTCCTATTTATTTTTTATACAATTTTTCTTTGACAATTTGTCTGAAAAGATCTTAATTTGAAAATTATCATTTCTTTCTCATAAGATTTTCTTTATATTATGTTTTCGTAGAAATCAGTTTTTGTATAAAAAATCATTTTCTTTTTGAAAAAACAAAGTGATTTAGAAATGATTTAAAGAGCTTTTCAAAACAAAAGTTGTTTTAAATTATAGTGAGTTTTCTTTAACTTGGAAATGAATGACTTTATTTTCGTTAAACCATAGATTTTATATTTCATATAAACTTATTCTAAGTGATAAAATTCTTTTTATAAATATTTTCAAAGCTTGAAAAAAAAATTTGGATACAATTTAATGGCATGATTTATGAGAAATATAGCAAGAAAGAAAATAACTAAATAATAAATAAATCAAGTATTGGGAGTCTTAGCTTCTTCAAGGTCTTGGGACTAAAAGTAGACTAAGTCCCAAAAGAAAATAAAATGAAAGAAAGAAAAAATTTGTTTTGACTTGATGAGGATAAGTCTAAGACTAGATACTAGTCTTAAAACAATAAGAAATAAATAAATTGCAATGGAGGAAATAAATAAATTACTTTGCATGAAAATAAATAAATTGCAAGTGAGCTTAATACTCTAAAGAATATATATATATATATATATACATAAGTGCATAATAATAACATTAATATGAACAAAGTAAAACAACAACATATAAATAGATATTCATGAACAAGAACAATACATGAACATAATGTAGCTTCCATAACATTTAGTTTTTGGAAACTCACACCATGGTCATGTAAAGTTACATGACATGAGAAGAAGAAAATATACGAAAAGTTTACCTAAAGAAGGTTTTTGAAGTGTTATGTGGTTATGGTTTTTGTGTAGGTAGAAAGTGGTTTGAGATTATTTTGAGAGAGTTTGGAGAGAATATTTGAAGAGAGTTTTGAGAGGAAATTTTGAGAGAGGTTTGGTATAGAAATTTGTGAGTAGTAATTGTGTGAAAGAAGTAGCAGAGAAGGGGAGTATTTATAGGAAATAAGGAGTGAATTTTTGTGTGATTTAAATAAAAGAAAATTGAAACAAAATGAGGGAGAGAGTGGGATAAGGGGCACCAGCCATGGGGGTAAGAAAGAGGGAGAGTTTTATTTTTTATTTTTTTTTGTATTTTTGTTAATTTAAAGAAGTAATAAGTAAGGTAGATGTGAAATAAAGTTATGAGAAAGGTAAAAAGTAAAGGTTATAGGTTATGGTGTTGTAAGAGTAGGTTGTCAGAAAAAATAGAGAGAAAAGAATAGTGTAGAATAGTAATGAATAGTGTAATGTAAAGTAGATATGACTAATAAAGTACTGGAAATAAGAAAATACGCGTATAATTGCAATATTTGTTATTTTTACTTATCGAAAAATTATAAAACTGATATTTTTGAAAACCTTTTATTTTTACGAGTATAACGGTATATTCGAAATATTTTTACTATTCCGAGCCCCGGGATACGTTTTTCGATAACTATGTCCATTCGGGTTCAAAACGATTCGCGGTTTTAGTAATATGATCTTTTAAGCTTCCTTAGGTAATTACGCACTATTCTACATATTATAATCTTACTTACTTTCTCAAGGTTGCTTATTCGGGATTGCCGGACTTAAACCATTACGTTTAACTAGGGTTTTGTTGACTTTAGGGTTCTAGTTGACTTTCGGATTAGGGTTTAAGCTAAACCGATTTAAAAAATTTGGGGGTTTACATGTATAGTATGATTAATATCAATATCAAACAATTTTCAATCACATAATTATTTTTGTGCTTGCTATAGAGTGTTGAAATAGGAAAAAACTTTAAAAAATGCAAATTTAGGGGTTGGAACATATTGGACAAATATGTATTGACCCTTTTTGAAACCTTAATGGACTTCAATGTTAAAAATGACCTTAGAAATAGATAGATATTTTTGAGTAGGTAGAAAATGACTACTTATATGCGAAATTTCGAGTTAAAATGGGCAAGTTGTCACTGTTTTAAGTTGGAATTTCTGCAACTAGGAAAAATGACATGTATATTAATGTAGATCTAGAAAATTTAAATAGAGCTTCCATGAAATACTCATTCCGGGTATATCTTTTGTCTAGGTGATGAGGAGGGTGAAGTCTCATACCCTGACGATTATTACGACTAGAAGATTTGTTTCAAGAATGGCTGAGTTAGTTTTTTTTCCTTAAATTCCGTACTTATATTTGCACTTGTAGCTTAGAGGCACTAGAATAGGAAAAGATAAAAGTGAAATGTGCATGTGACTTGTGATACTTGTTGAAATTATACTATGCATATTGGGGCTTGAATTGTTGATAATTTAATTATCATTCTATTACCATGTTGAAGTGTTTATAAATATCTCTATGATCGCCTTTAAAATACAATATTCACATTTTAAGAATAAATTAACAAATTGACTCATGCATATCATGAAGTAGGTTGCATTGCATTTGCTACTATACCCTTAGTGGAACAAGAGTATGGTAGTGGTGGTTGGTAGGAACCGGTAAATCTACAAGTAGTGTATAGTAACCGGTAAAATCTACAAGTTTTAATGGCAAGTACTTGCCAAAAAGATCTACAAAAAGTTATTTGCAAATTGTGGTTGTAATTAGCCGAAAACACTAACCTTGAATGGAGGGTGTAAATCCATTCAAACATATGATTTCTGGTTGATCATATGTATTGCTTGCTCACGTGATTGTTGCATTTCATACGCTTGTTTAAATAACTTGTTTGATCTCTTTGTATGGGTAGGTTATTTCGGGAATATTTCTCACTAAGCAAGTTAAGCTTACACTCCCTTATATATTTGCTGCAATTTACCTACCTTTTCCTGAAGCCGAGAGGATACTTCTCTCAGGTACTAATCTTTTGAAGTAAGGAGCTTTTGGAAGAATTCCATTGTGTAGTGTTGACATAGACTTCTATAGAAATATCCTAATGCAAATTTATTTTGGAAGTTAGACTTTAAGACTTTTGAAATGTTTTATTTTGATGGGGGTATGGCCCCTTTGATTTGTAAGAGTCCTATTTTATTTAAGTTACAAACTTATAACATGTATTCTTAGATGTTATTAATTAAATCTCCTTAAACTACTAGTTTCAAAGGAAGGTTCTTTATCGTCGTGAAGTATGCCTTACACCCAATGTCGAAGCTTTGTGCCACTAAGGTAGTCATTCTTAAGCTTTAATATTATGTATGATAGATTGCCATGTTTAGGGTATCCTTAGGGCTTGATAACAATTAGATAGGGAAATTGTGTTTTGGTCATCCTTCTTCCTTAAGTGAAAACAATGGAGAAACACGACCCATAATTAAGAAACCCGATGCAATACATCAAGTCATCCTTCACCCGTGTTTCTTCAATTTTGTTATGTGTTTAGAGATTAGAGAGAAACATGACCCAATATAGGTAGTCGTATTCTGGCCACGTTCCCTTTAACATAAGAAACACGCATGAAACAGAGAGGAACACAGAGAGATATAACATCCCCGTGTTTTAGTCATGCTATTTTGGGATTTGAAATCTTTTTTGTTAAAACAATAAAAAAGAAGCATGGCATGATACAGAGGCCTTGTGTCCAGCCATGTTTTTCCTTTGATGTGTAAACTTTCAAAATTTCTAAGAAAAAGTGAAGAGCAAGACCATATGTAACTCTTCATGTTCATCTTGTGCTCATTACTCTGTTTATAGTCTTGAAAACATAACCTATATTATTATTCATTTTATATCATTTTTCAACTTCTAACATGCTATATTCATCATACAAACTTATAACTATGATTTACAACATCTATATACAAGTTTTTACTTCATAATACATCAAAATCTAGTCCTAACATGTATGATCTCACTTAGGGCTTAGCTTATAAGTTGTATCTTTCAAGTTTACAAGTTTTAACTTAAATCCTACATATAACTAGCATCAATCCATCATATATAATAAGAAACAACAATCAAAACAAGATAACACAATTATACTTATCTTCTAACAAACACATGCAATTTTGATCTTCTTTTTATGTTGTTGAAGCTACTTATAACTTGATTTTTACTACCTATCTCCTTTTCTAACTTTAATTTCTTCTATGATCATGTTGAGACAGATTTTTTTTTTGGGATAATTTCTTAGGGAAAAGAAGAGAAAGAAAAGAGAGAAAAAGTAAGGACCAAATGAAAAAGAGAGAGAGAAAAGGAAAGACAGGTAAAGGAGAAAAAAAAGGAAAAAGGGAAGACATTTGGAATTATGGGTATTAGGTTTAAACCTTTATGATATTCACATTAAGTATCAAAAGTAGTTAGAAAATAATTTGAGAATTTATATATTAGAAATTAATAACCTGGTTTAGAAATGTAATTTAAAAGTTTAACTTACAAGAAATCAATATTTAAATCAAGTTTGGGTTTAAAAACTAATATTTTCTTATAGGTAAATGAAATCAAAATCCATGGGGATTAAGGATTGGAAACCAAAGTTAAATTCAAGAGTTTAGAAGTTTGCAAAACATTAGAATTGGACATTTAAAAGTTTAGGATTCATAAATAATGAAAATGGTTTATATTTAAGAAATAAATAAAGACTTTAAAATTCAATTTTCCAAAATAAATAGAGGAAATAATTAAACATTTTCAAAAGGAATATATAAAATCTCAATTTAACATATTTCTTAACTTAGTTATATCAATTTGTCTTGTCATTTTCTATTATTTACTTATTTTATTTATTTATTTTATACTATCTAACTATGTTCACAATTAATTATCTATTATATTATTCAATTAAACCTTTTAGAATTTAATTAGGTGAGAATTTTGGGATATTTCACCACATAACTTGCAGGTCAAAGCAGGGAGAGGCGGGTTGGCCCACATAGTCTATGTAATATGCAAATAAATATTTTTTATTAAAGGGCAAAGATTTCATTTGATATAAAATAAGAAGGTTTTATGGTCAATCCTAAAGTTTAATTAATTTTGTCGGTTTTGGTTTTGTCGGATGCATGAATGAAGATAAAGAGACATTATAAAAGATGAAGAAACATCATTATTAAAGATAAAGAGACATTACTAAAGATGAAAAAACGTTATTAAAAATAAACAGTTATTCTTTGTTTTCTATATAAACTAGGCTTCTCCCTTCTTCAAAATCATCCCTAAACCTAGAAAATCCTCTCTCGAAGTCTGCTAGCCTCCACAGGAGTTTGAGCAATATAAACTAAGGTAAGTAATCTCTTCTTTGTCTTTAGATTTCAAAGGAATCTATTTTTTCCTTAGGATTTGTAATTGAATTTGAAGGGAAAATTGAAGAAAGACCTACCTGTATTAGGAGATCTGAATTTTGAAGAATCAAGAAGGATTAAGGATCATTTCTATGTAAGATTGAATATTCCTAGTCTTTATGTTACTATAGAAATAATTTTGTTGACTTTTAGTCTGAAATTGGATTGAATAAATTCTAGGGTTTAGGAGATTTGTTGAGAAAAATATGTTCTTTAGAGGAATTTTGTGTTTCAATCAAGAAGAAAGGTGCGGATTCGTGTTCTTTTTTTGATTAAGGTATTAGATGATATATACAATTAGGTTTATATGATGGTGTATACCATTGAAAGCTATTATGTTTATGATATCAAGTTTTGGTGAATTTGAGTTGTGTTCTAAAGGAGAATTGATGATTTTGAGTTTCTACTCCTTGAAATTGATTCAGGTACGACGATTTCTTGTTTGTTATATGTTTTTGTAGGTTTAGATTTATTCAATAAATCTAATTATATTAGTCTTTTAATTATATTGTTTTCTGTTTGTGCTTGATTGCTATTCGTAAAGATCATGCAGAGTGTGATACTAACGTTGGCAACCTGATAATCCTTGTGTGTCATTGTCCCTAGTGGAGATGAACCTAGAAATGATTCTGATAGATAAAGAGTCGTGCCGGCTTAATTGTGGTACGCAACAATGTATGGGGAGTACCCATAAAAGTATTTTATATAAAACTTGATTTCTTTGGGGTCATGAGTTACTCCAGGTTTATGACTAATTGCAGGTGGTTCTAAACTGTGTTTTTTGCTTCACTAATTAAAGATAATAACCTGTGTTTGCTGCATTAGTTTAGGGTTGTATGTGAAATTTGTATTTTGCATGTTCATGCATATTTGGTTGTGATATGGCGTACTAGGCGTTTTCGTTCATTCTTTACTCTTTCAAGAACAAGTGAAGATTAGGTATATTGTGACTTGTCAAGATTTGATGTTTATGTGGATTATAGGGTGGACATTAGTGGATCAGACTTCCTTACTAATGTTTAGGGTATTTGGTTTGGATTTAGGATAATATGAATACTTTATTAGATATATATGTTTTTATGAATTTAAGGTATTTCAAAGAGTTTCCTTTTATGATTATAAGTTTGATTATTGTTGGCTATGATTTATGCCAATAAGGATAACTGAAAGTTCAATTTTGAAGATGTGTTAAACATGTACCTTTTATGTGAGTATTGGAGATTATTGTTATTGTTTATTTGTGGTGTAGAGTTCCATAGTCTTGGTGTGTTCTTATAAAGAGAATAATATATGACGGGTTGTAACACATTCAGTTTAAGGTGTTACAGTTTGCTTGCATAGCTCTACATACCTATCCGAATCATACCCAATCTAACCAAATGCAAATAGGTATTATGTACAACAAAGTTCCCTACTCACTATTTGAAAATAATTTATAAAGTCTAATAAAATGCTAAGTTTGCGAATGTCTTTTGTTTTCATTTCATTTTTTTTAGCCTCTTTTTGTTTGTCATTTAGTATTTTTCCTTATCTCTCTTTCATTTTTTAGTTAAGAAATTCATTATTTTTCCCTAAAGAAAATGAAAATTTGACACGGACACTATTAGAAAGGGTATAATGGCAAAAGTTATAGGATTAAACAACTTATTGACAACTATCTATAAGAGGAGTACTAGAATGATGGATTCTCATTTCTATGGAATCTTGTTTCTTATTTTCATTTCCTTTTTATCCCCAAAAAAAGTGATGCAAAATGATATAAATGGGGATTAGAAACTTGAAAATTGGTTGGCTTTGATCAATTTGTTATATTAATAGCATTTTAAACAAATGAAGCATTGTTTTCTCAAATTCTTATTTATTTATTTATTTTCTAAATGAATTGCTGATAATTATAAGTGCTTGATTAATTTTGCAGTTGATTGAAATAAGTAACATACAAAATATGGTTAGTAAGGTTCTAAAATGGACAACTTTTAATTTATTTTGACACTTAATACTTATCTTTATGTTACTCTTAAGTTTTCTTATTGAATTTATTTATTTATCTATTTATTCATCTTCTACCTCTTTCAAATATTTTTAGAGTCAAGATATAGAGATAAGAAAGCTAAAGAGTCTTCATCGTCCTCTACCTCAATTTCGATCATCATTTTCAGTACTATCATTTGCTGAAGATTACAATCATCCTCGAGAATCTCGATAAAAGAACATCAGTACCTTTGATGTCACCAAGGGGCTTAAGCTGTGTCCGTAATTTTTAAAGTAGAAATTGGCGAAAATGTATAAAAACGAAAGAGTGAAAATGTAAATGAGTGAAACATTTATTTTATATTTAATAGTTTATGAAGAAAAAAAAAAAAAAAAGGAAATAGAATTAATGATTGATAAAATTATTTATTCAATTTGATTTTGGTTGTTCACTTACCGAGGATGAAAAAAGACATTTTATGATATTGTTGATCTATTTTGTGGATTTCCACCCCATTTTAGAGAAAAAATGAGTGATGCAAAATAGAAATGATTCATTCCATTGTTGTCTGTTTCCTCTGTTCCAAACACATGTTTTCTACTAGTTTTTTTCCATTTCCATTTCCTTAGGTTTCCACCACTGCCAAACACAGCGGTAGTCTCATTAGCAGGGATCCAGACCGCTCTACCGACAAGTTATTTGGAATTTCAAAAGAAACAAATTTGTCCGAAGAAACTGTAAGACACCTGACACTTTCCTTAGGCTGAGATCCTAAAGCAAAACTTTATATCATAGAACCACTCTCATAACATCAGTTAATTTTATTTATTTATCTTTTCTATTTCTAAAATCCACTACTTCAGGTTCAAAAGGACCAACTTCATTTATGATATTCAACAATTCAAGAAATAGCAATATCAATAGGAGTATTATCAATGCGAATTACTATATCTATAGCCGTCTTGGATGCTCTTTGGTTGTGTTTTGTTTCAGATAGGTCCATCATTTAGATCAAGTTT
Source organism: Combretum micranthum (assembly GCA_024138025.1). Classification (NCBI taxonomy): domain Eukaryota; kingdom Viridiplantae; phylum Streptophyta; class Magnoliopsida; order Myrtales; family Combretaceae; genus Combretum; species Combretum micranthum. Next base: position 578,956 of record JAMXBD010000397.1, on the reverse strand, counting down.
AGATATTTCATGTAAGTTTTTTTTTTTTCCCGCGTATTAATGCGGTCATTCATTGGTATAGGAACGATTTTGAAACAAAAAAATGTAAAATCTTGGCATCTTCTTGTATCAGTTGAAAAAAAAAATTTTTTTTTCCTCTTATTTATGTCTATTCCAATCACACATAAAACTGAAAGCCTGTTTCTATATATACTTATATAGATTATATGATATATGATTTTCTTCTTTTTAATATTACAGTTTATCATAAATGTTAGGGTGCAAGTGTGAGATTAGAAAATTCCCATATGAAAAATATAATACTTATGTGAACAGTTTATAAGTAAAAAGATACATTAACTTAACACCTTAAAGTTTTAAGGTTATATGTAGTGTCAAGTCCATTAGTGTATTCCTTCGTAAGATCCATTTAAAGAATTTCTCCCAATTGAAGGGTTTCTCATCTCCTAATAATTGGTATCAAAACAAATCCTTACAAAAAATGGTTTAGGATATAAGTATGAGGTTAAAAAAATCTCATATGAAAATTATAAGATTTATGTAAAGAGTTTATAAATAAAAAAATATGTTAATCTATTACTTTAAGATTTTAAATTATAAATAATAATGAAGCCTATTAATATATTCCTTTATAAGTTTCTTTCGAGGAATTTTCCCACGGACACAGATTTCATTTTCTGGGGCATGTGAAGCCGAACCCATTTTCTAGAATAGACGCTTTATTGTCCGTATTTGAAACAAGACAAAAGTTCACGGGCGTAACAGAGAGCCACCTTGTTGCCGCTGCTCACGAGAGAACCTTCAGTCACATTACTGCTTTTATATATATATACAAAATTCTTAATTCCCACCTCCCGTTTAGGGCGCTTGTACAACACTAACTAATATATTGGGTTGCAGCAAATCATTAGTGGCATAAAAATGGTTCGTGCCACTACACCAAAACAAGCATGTGGGAATGATCCACAACGTTTGTCTAATGGTAATTATAAGTTAAAAAGGAAAAAAAAATTGATACATCGAGCTTTTATAACATGCTCGTTATATATATATACATATATATTTTGTGCTTGTATGATTGATAAGGTCTTAAAATGACATATAATCTTATTACCATTTAACATTATTACTTATTACATGTTATACTTTATCATTTTTTTATGACCGACAATTTATGAGCACAAACATGGAACATTAGGATTAGGAATACGATCATATTGTTTTAATATATATGATACATGACACAACAAACGTAAATGAAAATTGTGAGAAGGATAAAAGTAATTGCAACTTAAACTAAAAATTATTTGTCATCTCGATTCAATATTGTATTTTTTGCACGTGGTTCAAAAGCGTAAATGGACAATATCCAATCGAACAATCATTAACTTGACTTGCTAGAGTCCATTAGCTATAAATTTAATATATATTTAAAATAAATTTATATTAAAGCCTTAATGAAACTCAAATTAGATAAATCTCAATATATACTATATAAATCTAGAATTTATTTAAATTGAATTGAATTACACGAATTAAATAGGAAATGAAGTTTGCATGCGACACACGAATGGGACAACACACTGCCAAATAGGTTTCTAGAATTTATTTATAATATATAATTTCCAAAGCCTTGACATTGTGTTTTTTCAATATTTTTCAACAGATACAACTACTTATAAATTTACTATATATTTATCATTCTACTCCTATCTTTATTTATCTTTTCTCATTCTTTGACTTCTTTTTATCCAATTTCTTTCATTTTTTTATGCCTTTCTCACTTTTTTTCTTCAATTCTTTTTCTACTTCTCTTTCTTTCTCTCTCCATATTAATCTTTGTTTCTCTTTATTATCTTTCGCAATGCGCTCTCTATTCCAATGGTTTATTCATCAATGGTATGTTTGTTTTCCAATTTCATCTATTGAATTTTTATTTTGTTTATATTCCACTAAAAAAGAGATTATCTATAATAACGATACCATCTTATACTTAAAAAAATCCTTTTATATATTTAAAAAGCTTGCTTTTATTTTATACATTTCTTTCACTCTTTCTCTCTATAATTTCCTTTAAAAGAGTAAAATAAAGATCATTGTTGTACACTATCTATTTATAATATTGGTGATATTAATAAGTCAATTTAATTTTAAAATTAACTTTATATATAAACACACACACACACACACACACACACACACACACACACACACACACATATATATATGGAGAGAGAGAGAGAGTGTGTGTGTGTCATGCCCCGAGGGTACCTTGGTAGTAATAGATAAGTCACACTTGAATACTATCACTAGATTACCTTCGGAGAGTGATATATTTTTAAACAACATGATCTTTTAGTTGCTTTGATAAGAAAGAATAAATACACGTAAGACATAAATTAGTAAATAACTATCATCATAAGTAATAGTTATCATGAAGATATTACAGACCATAAAATCTTCTCGGAATCTTCAAATATGTAACAAATAAACTGTAAAACTAACAAATTTATACTAGTAATCATAGAAAACAACTTATCTCGATTTTGACCCATGGGTATCTAGCTCCTAAACGCTTACCGGGGCCATACTTTTAGATTTAACTAGTCACGGTCGTAAAGTAAACCCGAAATGTCTTTAGGAGTGTGAGCGAAACCACGGGCTTAGTGAATAACTAGACATATTACACACCAAATAAGTTTATTAACAAATTATATGTAATGCAATCAATCAAATATATGCTCAAATATAAGCTTGGATGATCTAAAATTCAAACAGGAAAAAGATTCACGCCCTCTTTTTAGGGTTAAAGAACAATTACTCTATGACCCACCTGCTAAGAAGATACTAAGTTTATAGGAAAATCAACGATTTCTCATGTTAGGGTTATCATTTTTAGTTTAATGATGTTTTAATTGATCATTTTCTATATCAATCCTTATAGACTCCATAAATATTAATCATTTCAAAGCGATACCACGGACGATGTTCTTCGTTGCCACTTAGTTCCCATAGAACTAACGGAAAAAAGAAAACATTGGAAGAACTAACACTTTAGAAAAGCTAAGCATTAACAAAGAATCGAAATATTAATATGTAGCAGGTTGTCATCCTTTCTGTATATGCAATATTGCAGAACGTGTAATGCATGACCATGTTATTTAATAAGTAAATAATTCTTATTCAGATTTATTGTGATCATACACTACACATAGTAATCATCATACTATTTCACATCAGCATAAAATAGTATTATCACTTTTATTAACTCGTCTTGGCATCACAAGCATTCAACTCAAATCATAATTCATTCTCATCAGGATTTTCACAACAGTTGCATTATTATCTTTGCATTAGATACTCAACTAATTACAAGTACAAATAGTATAATATGACTGAGTTACTCACCTGCTCATAGTGGCTAGTTACAATAATCAGCTAGAAAGTCCTCTATAGTATCAAAGTCACCTAGATGAATGAAAATATTCATCAATAAAGAAAAATTATATAACTAAATTCCTATGAGTGTCGAAGTGTCCTATATTGGTATTTGGTTTTGTTTCTATTACTATTTTCGTTCTTTAATGGTCTTATAATAATAATTATTATTTAATATTTTATTTTCATTTTGCTTTTCTTGATCTTGTTTGATATTTATATATTTTTATTGGATAATCGTAGAATTTGTGTTTAGTAGATTGATATTTTTATCATTACTATTATAGCTATTTTTATATCGTTCTTTTTGGTTGACATATTATGATAACTAGTATTTATTTCTTATTATTTAGTTTCGTCGCATTTTTCTTAATCTACTTCATATAATTATTTTGTCATTTTTAGATATCACATTATTCATAAATTTAGTTTATTTAGATTTCCATTCTTATATATTTATCTATATAAAACAAATATTTAACAATTATAGTTGCTAATAACACTAATATTTTCCTATAGTTTTTAGAGTTTAATATTCCTTAAATATTAGACCTATTATTATTTTTTTTTTAGTATTTGTATTTGTTTATTTACTTAGTAAAAATCTGTTTTTGTTTATATATATAATATACATTTTTTATTATTTATATATACATAATCTATTTGCGTAAAATAGACTTTACGCAAGAGTAATATGCGTATACGTCGGCTTCAACGCCACCGGTGTTGATACCTAAATGCTAGCGTTCTTATATTTTATGAGTAATTTTGTATCAGCGTACACTGGCTTTAGGCTGCCAGCTTTACAACGTACGCTGGCTCCTACGCTGTCGGTGAATTCAAGTTGGTCGGTGTTTGTTCATTTTATGTAAAAATAAATTTTACATAGCTTCCGGTCCAGTGTAAGCGGTCTCAACACTGCCGGCTTAACCTTGTATGATGCTGGCGTTGAGCACGTACACTGCTAGCATAAAGGCTGTGTTGACACTGTTCATCATCTTCTCCGATTTTCTTCAATTCGAAACTTAACTTTCTTATTGTATATGTGTATTATACTTGTATCAAAATTTCTCCTAAGTATTTTTCTATATTCTACATGTATTGTACGTGATATCAGTACATATTACTTTTTTAAATCATCATTTAATCTAGTTTTTAGCTTCAACATATAACGTAATATATATGTAGAGTGTTAGGGTTGAATTTCACCTTGTGGGAGCTGGTGTGAAGGTGTTGAATCCTTCTCCTTAGCTTGAAATGAACCTAAAGTTAATAGAAACATTGTTTAGAACAATGTTTCGTACTCATTTCAACTAAAGCGAATTTCCACTTACCTTGTTGTTCTTTCCCAAGCTTGTTTTTATGTTTTAATGGAGCTTGTCTTTTTGTTTAAGTGTTCATTATGTTGGTGGTTTGGGAGAGACAATTTAGAGTTATTGTTGTTGCTGTTTTGTGTATGTTTATGACTTTCTTGGTTTGCTCATTAATGGTCATATATATATAAGAAGGAAGAAGTAATAGCCAATATGAGTTTCAGCCAAAGTGAGGAAACTTCTCTACCGAATTCTCATTTTGCAATTGTCATCCCTTATGCATTTAATGTATTGATTCTTTGGCAAATTGTGATTGGTTTTTGCATGTTGTTTTATGACTTTGTTGCCAAATTTTTATGGTTTATAGCTAGGTAAAAATTGAGGAGATTTCAGCCGCATGCTTGTCCAATTTGCACCGAAAATTGAATAATTTATTATATAATAATATTTAGTTAGTTGATTATCTTAGTTTTAGAATAGTTTATTAAGTTTAACAGGTACAAATATGACAATTATTTAAAAGTTTTATCTCAAAAAATTTATATAGATTTATACAAATTTTTTAGATTGTTATTGAGTTCAACTTCGAGTTTAAAGTTTACATGATTAATTATTTTTAGGGCTTTATCTCACCCGATTAGGTTTTTCTAACCTTAATAGGCTAATTTTTGTTATAGGCTCTAGAAGCTTTAGAACACTCTAATTAAAATAATGGTGTGATCCAAATATTTATTTAGAGTCCAAATTATTAGTTATACATCTGTTTATGTTTTTTATTGTATATTTATAACCCTAACGGTTTTTCTTTAGGTTATCGTTTTCTAACTATAAGCATAATTAGTTATTTACTCTTTATCGCACTTAATGTTTTAGCCAAGTTATTCTTATATCTTGAGTTTTCGACACCCACTATGAAATCTTATTAGTAGTATTTAATACTATTTAGGAATCTTTATTTTAGAGTTTAAACTATATATAGGCTCATTACTACTCGTAGTTCTATTCTAGAGTCTTCGTTGAGTTCAATAGTAAGTATCTATTTTCTATATTTATATTTTTATTTGTTTTTTTTACTAGTATGAAAAATTCTAGGGGTTTACAAAGAGAGAGAGATGTAAATTTTGAAGACTTCCTTATTTTAACATACTTTATTTTTTTCCACATATATATATATATATTTTTTTTTTCATGTGAAATTTTTATTGCAATTTTTTTTATTCATTACCCTAAATCCCTATAATAATTGTACAAAAAAGTATTATAATTTTTAAATTCTCACTTTTATTATATGTTTTTTTGTAAATGACATAATGTTACCAAATAAACTTCTTTTAGATCAAATTATCTATACACTCTTTCATATTATTTTTTAATTTTTATTTTAATATCATTTCGGTATACAAGATAAATGAAATTTGTGCACAAACACTGGATTTGTTAATAATCTATCACCATAGAAATCATCTTTTGAAGTATTTATAATTGCTCAAACTAATTGCACCCATCTTTTCAAGTAATTTCAAAAGGCATTATGTTGATAGTTGGAGAGACATGTCTTTTAACATGGGTGTAATTTTTGAAATAGTTGTTTTTCTATATAATTGATGTAATATGACCCAATCTTGAATCATGGTGTTTAGACAATCAATTTTAAATGACATATTGTTTCATTAAAAAATTGATATATATAGATTATATGAAAATATATAATAGTGATTGTGCTGTATTTATCATGATATAATTCTTTTTACTTTTATGCATCGTCAACATATTATGATATTTGTATATTATTAATAATGTTGTTTAATCACTCATTATTTTTATTTTATTACCTGGGCCTTTTCATTAATTATAGTTAATTACTTTTATTTAATTTTTTACTATGGTTAAAAAAAATTATAGTGGTTAAAGGAATAGTGACTTTTAAGTTTTACATAACAGTTGCAATGTTTGCATAATGTGGTATTAAATGACATAACTCTTGATATATAATATCACATTCTCACAAATTAAAAGATTACACCTTTTCCCACATATTATTAGATATAATATTTAACATAATTAATATATAATATAATTTAAAGGATTATATATAGTGCCAACGCATAAAATATAATGAAATAATAACATACATACAACATTATAATTAATTTATCTACTTACATCGTTAAAGTGTTAATTATGACAATCTTTTAAAAAAATTTAATATTTCCTTTAATGTTGCATTCACAAAAATAAATCCATACGTAGTGTGAGATTTTATTGTCTTTGTTATTATGGTACCTTTTCAATCTTATTATTGTACTTTTTTATCTTATTTTTTCTTTTAGTGATATATTTATATTGTTAATTTTTTTATATACAATTAAATTATATATTTAATTTTGTCATAAACTTTTCTATCATGGTACCTTTTTGTTCTAATTTTTCTATTATTATCCATTTTCATTCTAATTAATTTACCTTTTTATCTCAAATGTTACTTGTTTGAAAAATTCTAATAGTTAACCATTGGACATTTTTGTTCCAACCACCTTTTTTAAAATGTTCTAATAATTGTTGAAGTTCACCGATAAATATATCATACTTTAATTATTTTAATCATTATACCTTTTGGTTTTAACCATTATAAAATATTTTTTTATTCATTCTACTTATTGTACCTTTTTTTATTTCAAGTATCACCTATTTAAATATTTCTAAAAGGTTTTTTCTTTTTTAGTGGGGTAATATTTGTAATAGCTAACCATTATACTTTTAGTTTCAATCACATCTTTAAAAATTGCTAATAGTTGTTGTAGTTCATGAGCAAGTATATCATTTTTTTATTTAATTATAGTACCTTTTGTTTTAACCATTTTAAAGATATATTTATTTAAAAAATTTCTAATAATTGTCAATTAGTTGTATTCCATTTATTCATAAATTATAAATATTTATCTGCGTATTGTGCTGGTTAGATACTAGTTATAAAAATGTGGGTCGTGTACTTGACAAACTGCATATCACAAGACAACCCACAAAATTATTCTCTCAAGTCTCAACCCTTCTAACTTTCATACCTAACAAAGAGAATAATGACAGGAGTCCTACTCTCCATTGTCATGACCCTCATGATCAATGGCATCGAATTCTCTACTTCATCGTATCCTACCAAGAACATATCATCACAACAACTAATGAGAACCCAACTTAAAAGCACGGACACCAACGAAACCATATACAGAACCTCAAAACTCCTATGTTGGAACTGCATTGGTGAGTCCATTGAATTCCTATCCGCTCATAACATGGTCAGAGCAGCCAAATGGGAATTCCCACTGATGTGGGACTCGGCGCTCGAGCAGTACGCGCGGTGGTGGGCAGGGCAGAGGAAAACAGACTGCAAATTGGAGCATTCCTTTCCTGAAGACGATTTCAAGCTTGGGGAGAATATTTACTGGGGAAGTGGGTCGTCCTGGACTCCTAGTGATGCCGTCAGTGCTTGGGCAGCTGAAGAGAAGTACTATACTTATGAGACTAATTCATGTGAGCCAAATCAAATGTGTGGTCACTATACTCAAATTGTGTGGAAGAGTACTAGGAGGATTGGATGTGCCCGTGTGATTTGTGATGATGGAGATGTATTCATGACATGTAACTATGATCCTCCGGGAAATTACGTTGGCCAACGGCCTTATTAAAAGTGCATGGCAGTAGCAGCGGCCCTTTGTTACAAAAGTACAGTGATAGTGATCGATATAGCATATAATATATATGTACAGTCAGGTATGTGGTCTCTTAATAGGTAAATGTTACGATGAATAATATGTAGGTTGTATTGTGTTATGCAGGACTATTTATGTACAAGCAATAGGTGCTAGTGGGGCTCGCATATATGAAATAAAGATTCATTTATACTATCACCCTACATATTTGAACGAATATTAGATAAGTAATAATATAATTTTGTTTAATAATACCGATAATAGGGGGGTTTTTAGGAAAACTACTCACATATCAAAATTTTATTAATTCTTATATACTATAATACAATCCATATTATGAATTAAAGCTATCAAAATCCTTCTCGGCATATCTTTGACAATCCGTCTGGTTCGATAATAATGAGTGATAATCTGCATACGTATAAAGTTGTACTAACTGCTGAACCCGCGCTTATGGATGGGTTATAATAGCTATTTCAAATTTATATATTTATTTAAATTAACAGAAGTTTTGATTGGAATATACGATATAGTATGTGAAGCTCCTTTAATCTTTGTGATTTTGGAGTTGAAAACCAAGTGACATGTTGGTGAACGGTTAAAAGGATAGCAAAGGAAGAAAAAGAGAAACTTCTAGGGTGTCACTGGTCTAAATTGCCAGATGCAACAGGCTAATTTTATTTAGTTTGTCTGCATAAAAATCGAATGCTACGATGCATATTCAACTGTTAGAATTTATGATTTTTTTTTTCGATTATTGAATCCCTTAGCAAAACTATAACCCCCAAAGTTTTGCCTTAAATTAAGTTTGGAGATTAGAATTAAAAATCAATATAGATTTAATAAAAATTAAAATGAATAGCATAGTTAGTAAATTTATTTATATTTGCATGTGTAGAATGAGTTAAGAGAGAATAGAGATTCAAAAATTTCAATTGATCTATTTTAAAATTGTCTATCAAGTTATTTTACTTTCAAATTTTCTTATCAACTTGCATTTCTAAATGTCAACCCTAAATTATAAAAATTTTTATTACAAATTGTCATAAGAAAATTTTTGTCTAAATGAGATTTCCAAATTAAATGGATCAAACTTTTTATTAATTTCAATTTCTTGTTTCTAAATTCTAATTCATGCAAACCCAAGCCCATAACCCATTTTCCCCATCACATGTAACATGCACCCTCACACACATAATAATAATTTTTTTATGGTACATAAAGTCAAACTTAACTTTACCAAATATAAGAGATAACGATCAAATTAATTTGACAAATTTATCTCCTAAAAACTACCCCTAGTAGGTGCCACTTCCCTTCCTCCAAACATCACATTTCCTTCATCAATTTGTCTTCTAAACTTTTTCGAAAATTAATCCACTTCAAGCTCCTATCTTTAAGTCAAGACTAAGTTAGGTAAGCTGCTACTTACTTTTGCTTTATTAATTTTGTAAGATGGATAAGTTTATTTAGTGTTCATGTTATCTAATGTTGAATGTTAAATAGGTGAAGATAAGTAATGAAATTGATATTCTAAAACTTAAATCATAGATAAAATAGACTTTGGTTGGTTTGCTAAAGTTGATGTTATGTATAGTTAGGTGTAGTGTAAGTGTGTATGTGTAATGTCAATATGTAAATGTAGGGGATGTATATAAACCTTATATGTTAATCTGGAAGTGTTTTTTAGGGAAATAAGATCATGATGCTTAGTTGAAAAGTGTAGAAAAATTTGAAGTTTGAAAATACAATTTAGGGTTTGATGAATCATCGACGTGATATAGGGTGTAGTAGTAAAATATCCAAATTTTCGTTTAAGTTAATTAGATATTATTAGATGATTAGTATGAAAATAAGGATAATTTTGAACCTTAATTTAAATTTAGTTTAGAGACTGATTTTAAATAATTTATGTAAGGACCCGGCCCACTTAACCCATAGATTAAGCATGCCAAATCCCCCGACCATGCATAATATTTAGGTATTAGGAAATGCCCCAGTATTATACGTAAGGTCGTCTAAAAAGAAGTGTTTGTAATGATTGCTTGCTTAAAAACAGATATAACATTCACATGATTTGAATTAAGAAATACTACCACTATACTAGTAGTAGGTCATCTCATATATATACAAAACATACATCATATACATTGCTTAAGGATCTCCCAAGGATCACACCAACATATAAAGCTTATCCACATGCAAGCTATATTACATAAGCAACTTAAATCAAATTTACATTTTAAGGCTTAACAAATAAGCCTAAACATTTCACAAAATACATCAAAAGTCCTAAACAACTACTATTATGTCAAACTCTTAATCATCCATAAAAGTCTCCCAGCCAGTCTCATAGCTCATGTCATCGTAGAGCTCATCCTCATAATCACTCGCAAGATAGCAGCATGAGCCAAAGGCCCAGTACATAATAGTGCAAACAAATACATATGCCATGCACTCTTAACTAAATGCAATGCAATAATTCACCATATCTTCATTATCTTTAGTTGAGTGAGTAAAACAACATTGGAGTATTCAAACTCCGATTCAAGCTTGGGAATTCTAGGGGTCCTAAGTAACAACAGTTGCTCAGGGGGTTGATATAGATAGACCGGATACCTATATCTCCTATATCTAACTAATAAAGATTATTAATAGCTTCATCTAGGGTTCACACTCCTTTATATACTCCACATATCCTGGTCTATAACATCAATTAGTTTAATGGTCCCACACCCGAGAGCTAAAATATATTATTTCCTCTCGAGCCTACGTAGAGAATATACCGATACAATTAACCATATTAGCTATCCACTTAGCCATTAAGATAAATCACCATTGCATCATGGTGAACCATTGCATTTTGGATTTGAGTTATCGCATCATGACAAAGATTTGGACTAAGTGCCTAAACGACTATGCCATTGCATCATGACAAGGTTATCATTTCCCGGACTAGACACGACTCAATCACAAATCATTTCAATAAACTTTTCATTAGTCTTTCATTAAAGTCAAATGTGAATATGCCTGTCCTAAGCAATAATCAATCAAATTATTGTGTACCTGGATTGGATTAAGAATAAAAGGGAATCTCCAACTGAGTATCTATCTTTGTTCCACACAAATCAACTATATCAACATCACTATCGTAAGTCAAGCTTATATTCACTAGATTAAAACTTAGGAAGTTATTGAATCTTATTTAGAAACAATCCAAAGTCATCACATGACACACACACACACACACACACACACATATATAATATAACATCATACAAGGCAAATCCTTGATCAAAAAGTCATATATCATATATTGGAAGATGTTGGAAAAAAGTTAGAAAAATTGAAATTTGTAAAGCTCACGTTGGCAATTAACGCTGGAAATGTAAGGTTCAACACCGATGGTGTAGGGATTATACGCCGACGGTGTTTAATTCGTCGTTAAGAAAAATGCATTATGTACAAAAACTTTTGGGTCTTTACACCAGCAATATAGACCTCAATGCTAGCGGTGTTTAAGCCGTCATTAAGAAAAATGCATTATGTACAAAAACTTTTAGGTCTTTACGTCGGCAATATAGACCTCAACACCGGCGGTATTTAAGATGAAATTCAAAAGATCAGAAGTCAGAACTTTAACACTGGTAAGTATGTCGACGACGTACACTGCAATTCAAGTTACAGAATTCCTCTATTTTTCAAACACAAAAATTTTTACACTTAACTCTTCCAACTCATTCAAACCACAATATAACCTTCTTAATACATGGTATAAGAACCCTATATCATCAAATACACACAACCTTCCTTCTAACATCATTGAAACACACTACCCTCCTCAACCTTTAAGACACACAAAACACTATGATTTCATTTTCTTCACATCCAATACTTCAACATGAATTCACTCCTCAATACAACTCAATAATACTACTTCTAATCACGCTACAACTCAACATCATCCTTACACTTCCATAACAAGTTCTAAGCTATCTCAACATCATAATATAACAATACACATATATTCAACATGCATTACTTTTGACAGAAAATTCATGGATTAAAAGAGAAATAAAGCACCTTAAACATCATACAAACTTACCCTAATGTATATATGATGGTTGAGGATGGATTCTTGGTGTATTGTAATACTACTTCTCATCACACTATAACTCAACATCATCCTTGCACTTCCATAACAAGTCCTAAGCTATCTCAACATCATAATATAACAATACACATATATTCAACATGCATTACTTTTAACAGAAAATTCATGGATTAAAAGAGAAATAAAGCACCTTAAACATCATACAAACTTACCTTAATGTATATATGATGGTTGGGGATGGATTCTTGGTGTATTGTGTTCAAGAAAACTTGGTTTGGGTGTTGGAAAATATAGCCTTTCTAAGTTACGAATTTTTTCCTTTTGGTTTTTTTTTTTTTTTTGAATGTCCAATGTGTGACAATAAAGCTTGATACTTATCTAATTAATATTGACTTTTGGGGCAGGTTTTTCTATGGGCCTTGGGCTCTAATTAGGCTTTGATTTTGGGCTTAATTTGGGGTTTAATAAGGCCAAAAATCTGCTAAATTATGGGATATAAACTTAGTTTAAAACAAACTTAATTCATCAAGTATTAATCACCACAACAACCATTTCCATTAACATAATAATTATTAACATGAATAGACTATCATCCTAAATATATATATCATAGACTATTATCTAGTTATTATTTCCTAACACATATAATAATTTCAAACACCACAATTCACTCTAACACATACACACATATAACAATCAAATTTACATGCATTAATTATGAATTAAACTTTGGTCATTTCAATTTAGCTAGTGAAATTTAGCAAGTATTGGATATAATTATATAGTTTAACCTAATTAAACTAGTAAATGAATTTAATTGAAAATAGAGATTCTAATACTGTAAATACTCGGTTAAACCTATTAACCTACTTCAAGTACCTATGTCAATGAATTTAAATTATTCAATACCTTCTAGTTATCAAACTAAATTTCATTCGTTAAGTTTAGTTGCATAAACCTCTAAATATTCAACTTAACCATTTTAACATAAATTCCAACTTCTTAAATCTTAGAAATTTAAAATTAAATATTTGCTTTCTACCAATTCCTAAAATTCTAAAATCCTAAATTCAAGTAAGATTTTGATTTTCCCTTTATTAGATTTGTTAGATTCAATTTCTAATGTAATAAGTTAACTTTCTATTCTTATTCATTAAGTTCAATTTCAAATACACAAAAAGCCCATAATCTAAAGTCCATTTCAACACATGAAAATTCAAGCCCATTTACTTAAATGCAAGCCCATCAACATGAAGCACATAACTAAAAATCAAGCCCATGAGTTAAGTCCAAGAGACCATGTTCTTACAATGTACTGTCACACATGATATAATGCCCTAAATTCGACACATCTCTAACCTATGAAAAGACCAAAATGACCTTAGCGAAATCAAGAAGAATTCTACACCTATGAAAAGACCAAAATGCCCCTAAACTATTCAAGCAAAGTGACCAAAATGCCTTTTACCCTAAAGGAAATTACAAGGCATGAAATATTATAAAAACAAGTCTTAGAAAACCCTAATTTTCCTTCTAACTTCAGCAGCACCCAACCCCTAAATTCTCTCAAGAAACCCTCTTTAAAACACACCAAAAATCCTACAAAAACTCTATAATAATCCCTCTTCAAGAAAAGTTTTCAATAGTTAAGAAATTCATCATAGTTCCACCATCAAATTGCTCAATTTATTCTAAAGAATCTAATCTCTATTTCAACTGATTTTTATGTGAATTTTGAAGACAAAATGAAGGATTAAATTAAGAATTAGCATTAGAAGCATCATCAATCTATTAAAGTAGTAGTAGAGATTCCTAAGGATTATTTGCTAATACAAGTAAGTAATTGTAATTAATATGTTTAAATATATTAATGACATATAGATTCATGTATCTTACTTAATATTAACTTAAATTAAGCATAGACTAAAATATGTTTGCATGAAAACCTAAATGAACGTGTATATATGTATGTTATAATAGTTGTTGATTTCGTGAAATTATTGCATGTTTATGTGTGTGTGTGTGTGTGTTGAAATATGCATATATGTATGATTATGTTAGATAGATATGTTTTATTGAAGTGAAATTATCAAACAAAAATCTATTGAAGTATGTGTTGATAAGTGCTAGAAAAATTGATAAATTGTGTTGATAATGATTATTTGAGTTACGATTTGTGACTTACTTTGTAAAATATAAAGTTAAGTATGAACTAGATGAAACAAAAAATAGTAAACATATTTTAGATGAAAAAAAATAGATTGGAAGTTGAATTTAACAAAGGAAATTCAAAAATCACAAAACTATCTCGGATCAGCTTTAGCATCGTTATTGTGATGCCAATGTCGGAGGCTGAATTGGTGGCTAAATGATCTCCGATGATCTAACTTGTGTCAAAATGGTAGATCAATGTGTTTACTTTACAATTGTGCAATAAACCAACCAAGAACAGGTTTTATTGATGATCAAAATCGAGTGAACTGATTGATCAATGTTGTGTATCCCTTGTTTTTAGACAACTTTGAGTTAATTAAAATTAAAACCATAATTAACTAATTAGTTTAGGCCAAATGAACTTATAAACATATGAATATATGTTTTAGGGAGTTTACATAAAAATTTGAGCTTAAGAATTTATGTTTAAGGTAGTGAACTGTTTGAATAAAGTAAGGATGCACATTGATTTTCTATAGAACTGAAAATTTTAGACTTTAAGGTAAATAGATTCTAATCAAATAAATATGAAATAAATGTAAATAATTTTTTTCATATTAATATATGAATTTTTAGATGAATAATTAATTATTATAATTTTAGAAATTTGTTTAATAAAATATGAATAAATATGGCATTGTAAGATAATATAAACATAATAGGAGACTAGTTTAAACTCCTTAGCATATTTAGATGTAAATGAGTTGGTAGCCTTATATTTTTTAAGTTTACTTGGTCACGGCCATGATGAAAGACATGGTAGCCTCAGGTGCTTGAGCTTTAGTTGGCATGGGTGTAAATAAGGGTATAGTAGCCTCGGATGTTTAAGTTTTGCTCAATCACGGGTGTGATTATGCCCATGATTATGATCACGACTGTGATCCAATGGTCCCATGTTTCAACTTGTTTTAAAATATATATATATATATATATATAATATGTGTATACAAATACTAGTTTAGGATCTCTTATAGAATTGTGCTTAAGTTAGATAATAGAATCTTAGAATAAGACTATGTTAAGTTTATTATACTTGAACTTAATTAATTAGTTAGCTTTAAGTAATTGAGTAATACATATTCATAACACTTTATAATTTCTTAAAGGTCAATGACTTGGTAAACTGAAAACATGAATTTAAGACACTTAAGTACTAATAGAAATTCTTGTTTAGTTATGTACTTAGCAATATATATTTATTATCTTATAGGAACCATAAATCAAGAGTTGGATTTCTCGATAAATTATTACAATGACTAAGCCAAGATGCACAGCTGAGTAACTTAAATTTTCACATTATTTGTGAATGCAATGTAGTGGCATATGTTCTTAAATATAACTAAATTGGTCATATGCATGGGGATTGGGGATATAATGCATGTTGTGTGCATGAGAATGAATGACAAGTCTTAATGTTAAAAGTAATAACTATTTACTTGATAATGATAATGCATTGTATACTATTGATTGTCAGGAAATTGATTGGTCAGTAAGTAATTTGACTTAATTCTTAATTGATCATTAAATAAATCAAACATGCTATAAACCCTTGAATTTTTCATAATTCTTATAAAATAATCCAATAAATCTAATACCAAAACCAAAACCTTAAATATCGAACCAAGTTAAAACCTCATCTAAATAAGGTCTTAATCTTGAGAAAAAGAGAACCCTCAAAACAAAATAGAATATCCAACTATCGGTTGATTCAATATCCGTACACTAATCAAATCATCTATTCGATTCCTAAAACGTAAATAAGATGATATATCCAAATAATGGTCGGCAATGAAATACTAAAAACCTTAAATCCTTTGGTGAATTTTAGAATAAAAACTTTTAATTTTTACCAAAAATCAAACTGAGTTAACCCATAACCCTAGACTCGGTTAAACGATCCCGAGAATAGAAAAATATTAAATAGTCACAAATAAAATGAAATAAACCATAGACATTGAACTAAAAACATAATATGGACAAAACCCCAAAATTTTATGATCTTACAAATAAAATCAACAAGCCAGAAGTTAAACAGGAACCCTAAAAGTCAACAAAGCTTACAAATAACCCTAGTGTTTAATATCCGGCAATCCTATGCTCTTAAACCCTAAACAACAAAATGGAAACAATTGTTGATAATAGTTTGTAATAATATAGGGAAGTTTAAAATATTAGATTCGCGAATTTCTAATGTCCTTCGGATCTGAACGGGATCAGTTTTCAAAAATCATACCCTTGTACATCGGATGGCAAAAATATTTCATTAATACCAATAGACTTATAAAAATATAAGGTTTCCAAAAATGCCAGTTTTAGAATTTTTCGGTAACTAAAAATTACAGATATTGCATTTATACTATTATTTTTATTACTATCAGTATTTTTTTATCTAGTTACTATTTATAGTACTTTTCTACTATTCATTATTATTCATCTATCTCTACTTTTTCTTACTACCTATTCTTTCACCTACATACCTATTTCTTACAATTTTCTTTTTCCAATAATAATTATACACCACATATTACTAAACTTCTCTTACACTTTCTTCTAAAATTAATTTTTAATCAATTGTCTCCCTCCCCTCTCCACCTTGCCGTCTACCCCCTCTCTCTCTCTTCACTCTCAATTATTTTCTTTTTTAATTAATTTAATTATATCTAATTTTCACTTTAAAATTCTATAAATACCCCCTTCCTTCTTCATTCTTTCACACAACTCATTTCACTACCAAAACTCTCCCAAAATCTCTCCATATATCCTCTCTCCAAAATTTATATCTACCAAAACTCTCTTAAACAAATTCTTCACAAAAATCCTTCTTTATACACAAATCATCTACCACATATTACTAAAAACATAATTCCATATTCATCTTCTACTTCCTACCATATAAACACTTTAGGTAATACTCCTATTCCTATTTATTTACCCATGTCATGTAACTTAATATGACTATGGTATTGTTTTGAAATTCATATGAGTAGTAAAAGTAACAACATGTTCATGTTTTGTTTTTGTACATAAAATTCAAATTTTAATATGTTGTTATTATGTTCATATATATGTTGATTTTATTGTTGTTATTATGCTAATTTCTTATTCATATCTAACTAAATATATTTATGTATTTATATATAATCTTTAGAATATATAAGCTCACTTGTTATTTATTTAATTTCATGCTTTGCAATTTATTTATTTTATGCTATTTTAAGACTAGTGTTTCTAGTCTTAGACTTGTCCATATCAAGTCAAAACAACCTTTTCTTTCTTTTCTTTATTCTTTTTGAGATTAGTCTATTCTTAGTCCCGTGACACCTTGATGAAGCTAAGGTTCCCAATACTTGATATTTTTATTATCTTGTTTACTATTATTTGCTTCTAGTATTTTTCTCATATTCTTATTATTTTACATACTCATAATACATGTGTCTCAACTAAATTTTAAAGTAGAATTTTACTTTATTAAAAGAACTTGAAACTAAATTTTCTATTATGTGACTTATTATTAAATAATGGAGATTATTATCAACAACATAGAAACAGGATAATACAAGTTTTGTCAAGTTTTGTCAAAGTTTTCTCAAATAACAAAGATAACTTTACCAAGGAAATATAACAAATAAACACTTTCTTTTTATAATATTGTAACCTAAGTTTTAGTAAAATAATTTGTTAGTATTCAAAGTTTTCATAAAAAGCGTAAGATTAAACTTCTTTTAACTCCATAACAAAAACAAGAAGCAAGCTAGTTTTCAAAGTTAAGAAAAAATCAACCCATAAAGTTATAAACCTACTCAGGAAAATAATGATTTTCAAGTTTCTAAAGAAGGAACTTATTTTCAAAGAATATATATATGATAAGATAAAAAACAAAGGATTTTATCAATAAAAAGGTTCTTTTCAAATAAAATTTGTAGAGGAAGTAAAAGACCAAATTTTAGAAAACAAAAACTTATATTTTAAGCAAGGAATATAAGAAGAGAAGAATCATGTTCTAAAACCATTCTAAATACAAATTTATAGATAGGTTATCAACAACTTAACAAACTTTTGATAACTTTGATCTTTTATCGCTCGAAGTAAAAATTATAAAAGACCAAAGTTAAAGGAAAATTGACTTATTTTGGAAAAAGGAATGAGGAAAATAAAATAAGAATATACTCATTTATAGTAACCTAGGAAAATATAAAGTTTCTTCAAAATACTTGAAAAGAAATTTGTTAAGTTAAGTTTTAACACTTCAAAATGAATTGTTTTATGAAATAAATTATTAAGACACTACCATTAGAATTTTTGCACATAAAGTGAGCTTATCTATATACTCAAGGGATTTATCAATCATATATGTATATATATATATATATCTATATTTTTACTAAAGGATTTTTGAATGAAGTTGAGTTAGAAAATTATTTCGCAAAATCTAGAAATATTCGTTTTAAATCTATACCTACGGTTTAGGAACCTAAACTACCTTATATGACAAAAATAACCTTAGAAATGGATAGATCTTTTCAAATAGGTAGAAAGCGGTATATTATATGCGAAATTCCGAGTTAAAATTAGCAAGTTATGACCATTTTAAATTAGAATTTCATTCTATACGATTTTGACGAACATAGTGAAATAGAATTAGAAAGCTTAAGTAGAATTTTCACGAAATACTCATCCCAGGTATTTATTTTATCTAGGTGACGAAGGATATGAGGTTGTCCTTCCTGAGAATTGCTACGACTAAGAAGATTGCGAAATGGACGAGTGAGTTATTCCTCTTAATTTCGTTACCTTGCTTGTGCTTGAAAAGTAGGAGCATTACTAAGAAAAGATAAAAATGGATATATATGGGGAATCTGGGAGTATTTATATATGTGATTCTATGCTTACGTATGAAATGAGAATTAAGAATATCGGAACTTCCAATCAAATCACATTTCTTTCGGAAGGCTGCTACTCCTACCCGTAGAGTTGGATTGGTTGCTATCGTGCTGGGACATGGGCCATGTTCTTTCCTAGAGAATCCAAATCGCTTGGGGAATGTGACTCTAGGTTTGGAGTCGAACCAACCGAATGCTTTGGGTGGAGACCTGAGGACTAGCAGTAGAAGGTCGCGGATCTTCATTAACAATTCCCTAACCTTCGATATGGAGGGGTAAATCCGTTCTATATATGGTTTCCGGAAAACTATATATATTTGTATAATCACGTGATTGTTGCATTGTATGCATAGCATATGTGTGAAAATTTAAATGATCTTATTTGAAACCTTGGTGCGAATGAAAAAGGAATACTTCACTAAGCTAGTTGTAAGCTTATACCCCCATAGATTTTGTTGAAACAGGTATACCCGTGGTTTAAATCGAAGATCATGACGTTAAGGAAGTCATGAAAGGATGTTAAACTTTTATGAAGGCACTGGGGACATAAGATGAAGTTATTTTGTAAGGTTCCTTATATATAATGTATGTATGTTAGTGTTTTGGAAATGCTAAGAAGTGTATTTATTTTGATTGGAAGACAATAGCGTGATATGTCCCTAAGAATTATAATTTACCATGTGTATGTTTATGATAAGCATTCTCCTTACCTTGTTATTTAATCATTATTAATGTAAATTACGCTATTCCGATACGTTCTCTTTGTTGTGATGTACATCTTGTACATGATATGGAAGCCTCTGTGTGATTGAGGTAGTCATTCTTAGACTTTAGTATTGTGTACGATAGACTGTTACGTTTAGGATATCCTTCGGGGTGTGACATGTATTGTACCATAACATAACTTGCATCTACATGGTATTTTGGTCACATATTAGCATATCAGCCCTAGGGTAATGCATTGTTACCCCTGAGCTATTAGCCTTCTAGGAACTAAGTAAGCACTGAAGGACATCGCCTGATGAGAGCTAACATTGAGATGCTAATACTTGGTGAAGTTTCTAATTTCTAAGGAGAATTGGAGGCCATATTACCTATATGCATATATATATATATATATATATATATAGGGGTGTGTGTGTGTGTGTATGTCTTTGAAAAGAATTTCTCCTTCCTTAGTTTTTTTTCTCTCCTGGCATGAATTACTTGAGTTAGTCCTTTAACCCTTAAGAGGGGGCTTAAATCTTTGTTGATTTGAATTCTAGTCATTCAAATCATAATTGTTGCATTTGGTTGATCGTTGCTTTACATATGCTTGTTAATTAAATTTTAATTGATTTTGATTGAATTGTGTTAAGATTTGGTTATTCATTGAGCTTGTTGTGCTCACTTGGCTATAGATTGTTTGTTTAAAGGAAATTAAGGGGAACGATAAAGTCTAGGGAATGGAAGCTAGTATACGATAGAAAAGAAATTTGGATAGAAGTTGAAGAAAATATTTTCTATATGTAATGAAGTTCTTTGGAGACTAACAGTTATAATCTTGTATTAATGAAGTCTTTTGGAGACTAAAGTTTGTAAAGTTCTAAAGTTATGATGTAATATTTAAGAACTA
Source organism: Combretum micranthum (assembly GCA_024138025.1). NCBI lineage: Eukaryota > Viridiplantae > Streptophyta > Magnoliopsida > Myrtales > Combretaceae > Combretum > Combretum micranthum. The sequence continues at coordinate 557,675 of JAMXBD010000397.1, read as the reverse complement.
TTATATGTATGCAATATTTTTCTTATTCTAATCAACTTTTGATCATGTCATAATTGTCCATGCCACGGAGTATTTTGATCGTTCTATGTTCATGTACCTTTTTAAAAGCCTTAAATTGATTAATCAGAATGTCTGTGACTTTAGATTATTACATGTTATGTTAATACTACTATGGTATCCTATGGGGGTATGATAGGAGTTGGTATCAAAGCATGGTCGTGAGAGTAAGAAAGAAATTGAATACGTATTTTTTACTAGATCTAGTAAAATCTAAGTAGATAAGTAGAATTAAGTATGAAATCTAAATGAATGAGTGAGGATAGACATGAGGAGTTTAAAAATGAAAGTGTTGTTTGTGACATATGATGATAGACCATGTGACATGTGTTATATAGTTGTGTTGTTTGTTTGTTAGAGGACATAACTAGAGTATTAATGGTTATAATGTCAAAGTTGACTATATGGAAATTGAATTTTGCAGACGTAGATGAAGAGCAAAGGATGCTTAACTACCTATACTAGAGGTTCAGTCCTAAGCTTCTAAACCACAAAATTTACCTCTGCTACTTTTAGATAGGTTGGAAACAATCTTACAAGCTATACAACAATAGAATGCTTTAATTTTGCAAGCCTTATAAGGAGGACAACAACCTAGAGTAAAACCACATGTTGCTCCAGCTGAGGCACTTGTAGTACCTCCTATTGCACCTTAGAGAACTTGGACTCATACACCACCAATTCAATAACTAGTTGCAATGCCTGAAGAGGTTAATTAGCCTATTGAATTAATTAGTAAAGTCAAGCTTCGCTTCCAGTTAGACATGAAATGCCAATTCCTCCATTGCTTATACCTTGACCTCAAATGAACTTGGTTATGGAGTTTATCAAATGTAATAGATATTTAGAAGGTCTTTTAGGAAAACCTAAGGAAGTAGAGGATTGTTTATCACAACTTGAGAGACCATTTAGTGTATTTCAAGTACCTAATGCTCTCAAGGTACCATATAGGACATATTAAGATTGAGAGTTAGATTGCGGAAGGATTCAAAAGAGAGAACTTTACCTCAACCGATTGCATGGGAAGTTTTCTGGATAGAATTCTTGAAGGAGTATTTTCCAAGTAGCTTAAGAGCAAAATATAGTACAAATTGATGAATCTTGCCAAAGAAATAGGAATATTGCTTGTGTTAGAATTTTTTAGCTCTGTTATGTTAGAGTTGTATAAAATATAGCTTTTAAAACACAACTCAAAGTGGAAGCTTTTCAACATTTGTAAAACTAATTGGTCCTATCTAATTTCAATTAGCAACTACCAACAGTATGGAAAGCGCACTTACCGAAATAGTATAGAGAGAATTAGGTCGAATCCCAAAGAAATGGTGACATCTATCATACTCATATTTCCACTATTATCATAGTCGAAGAAAAATTAGAAAATCATAATAAAAACAGAAGTTATGCTAATGTTAGAAATATTCACAATTGTTCTCTAAGCAAAATTAAGGAATCGTTTACAATTGTGCAAGACGATGGTGCAGGATTTTCTTCAACAACTCCTTATCATGTGATTTCTTAAAACTAAACTCAGAGAGAGAATTGTTAGCTAGGGTATTTGCATTGCCGACTCACTGAGTTAAATTTAAGCCTCTCCTAAAGTCATAAACACTAGGCTAGACTGCCGATGTCACGCCCCAAAGGGTACTCTAAACATAACAGTCCGCTATATTTAATATTAAAGTTTAAGTATGACAACCTTAATCATTCCCAAAAGCTTATATATTAAATGTAAGGCGTGCTCTTACAATTTTAGTGGACCATACTTTGAATTATGAAGCTTAAGATATACAGTAACAATTAAGAAATGGAAATCACAATATTAATTCATAAATATAAAGTCTTACAAGGATCTTGGATGCATTCCCCTGCCAAAAGTACACTAAAAAAGCTATATTGTATATCATAAGTTTTCCCTAGAAGCCTACATCTACACTAGTGTTGGACTTCATCCAAAAACTTCTTAATAAAAAAGGGATACTTAGGAACAAGGCCCACGTGGCTTCAGCCAAAGGTAGGAAAACTGCAGCAAATCGCTATAAGGGTATAAGCTATTAACTTAGTGAGAATTATTTCCATAGATAAGTATACTTGAATAGAAATAATCAAACAAGTTATTTAATCAACCAAGTGAAATGCAACAACCACATGATCACACAAGACATATGATTTTTCGATAATCATATATTCAATGGATTTACACCCTCCATTGGGGGTTAGGGGCGCCAATTTATATGCTTTTGACCAAACGTCTCGAAGCTTTAATGAGTGTACTTCTAACCAAATGTCCTAAAGCTTTAATTAAGATCCAACAATTGTACCACTACCCCTTTCCCCCATAAGGGTAGTGATCTCATGTAATGTGACTCACAAGTGATATGCATGATTTTAGTTTAATTAAAGGCTCATAGCATTATTAACAATTTAAGGTGACCATAAAATTTTAGACAAATCAATTCTCATCTCGATATTCTTATCATTCATTCAAACAATATTACATGCATACCATTCAATCTTTTCCTTAAATCTAGTGCTTCTAAACTACAAGCACAATCAAGTAAGATAAGTTATGGAAATAAAACTTACTTGGCCATAGGTTCATCAATCTTCAGTCAAAGTAGTCGTCGAGGTACGAGAGATCCTCCTCACAATCCCCTAAACAAGAAAATACTCACAATGAGTATTTCTTGATAGCTATATTGAGATTTTACAAAACTATGACATTAAGTTTGTCAAAATTCGTATGAAAGACAATTCCAACTTAAAATGGCTATAACTTGCTCATTTTAACTCAGAATTGCGCATATAATATATCATTTTCTACCTATTCGAAAAAAATCTACCCATTTATAAGGTAATTTCTATCAAACAAGGTCTTTTAGGTTAAAAAACATGGGTAACCAGATTCATCACGAAAATCTCAACCCAAAAAAAATCATTTCAAACATCAACTCATTCGAAAATCCTTTGATAAATTCTTAGTTATTTATATAGTTGAAAAATTCCTTTTTATAGATTTATAGCTCATATTTCATACATGTTCAAGTATTTGTTGTCCAATCAAAATTCTTTAGTAAAAACAATGTTAGTTAGAAGTTTGGAAAAATCATAATTTGCAAGAAATCCTTTTGTAAATTCTTTAAAAATGAAGCTTTTGATTCTTTTGTTTTGAAAGAGTATTTTATGTTTATCTTACTATTTTCCTTGATGACTTTTCCATAAAAATGAATTTCTCTATTTTTCCTTTTTTTTTTAAACTTCTAACACTAGTGTCACTTTTCTTATTAGTTTCATATGAATTTCCTTTGACTATTATTTTGATCTTTTAAAATCTTGGTTTGAAAAATTACATTTCTTTTTTATGGGGTTTCCTTTACGTTTTTAAGGAAAACATTTTTGTAACAAAGAATCATCTTTCTCAAATTTTAGAAAACAACTCTATTACTACTATAATTATGGTTTTAGAAAAAGCCTTTCAAAATGGTGGCATTTCCAAAATTGTAGTGAGTTCTTCCTAAGGTTTTAAGAAGAAAAATGGATTCCTTTTATTAATTTAAAAATTCTAAATTTCATTTAGAACTCTTTTTTGGTGACAAAAATCTCTTTTATAAAAAGTGTAGTTTGAACTTTGCGGTTTACACAACAATCTTTATTTTGCATGAATATAAGAATAATAATAAGCAAAATTATAACAACAAAAATAATAAGCAAGATAATATAAGTCAAGTATTGAGAGTCTTAGCTTTGAATCAAGGCTCTCAGACTAAGAAATGGACTAGTACCAAAAAGAAAATAAAATTATTTTGACTTGATGAGGTAAGTTTAAGACTAGAAAGACTAGTCTTAAGATAGCATGAATAAGTAAATAAATTGCAAAGCATGAAAATAAATAAATAACAAGTGAGCTCATATGCTCTAAAGAATATATATAGGTACATAAATATATTTAGTTAGATATAAATATGGAAACATAATAACAACAATAATATAAACAAAATAACAACATAAAAGAATAAATAGAGATTCATGAATAAGAGAAAATATGAACATAGAGTTGCTTCTATAACATATAGTTTAGGAAACATACTTTATGGTCATGTCAAGTTACATGACATGGTAGTAAAAAGATATGAAAGGAGTTTTACCTAAAGATAAGATGGAAGTAGTGTATATAAATGGGTTTTGTATATGGAGAAGAAGAGAGCTTGGGAATATTTTGGGAGAGTAATGGGAAGAGTATTTGGGAGGAAGATTTGAGAGAGTTTTTGGTAGTAATTTGTGGGAAGTGAATGTGTGAATGAAGTGAAAGAGGAGAGGGCATTTATAGGAAAATGTGGAGAGGATTTTGAGTGATTTAATTAAAAAAAATTGAGAAAAATAGAGAACCGGGGGGGGGGGGGGGGGGGGTGGGGGGGGAGGAGGAGGGGGGAGAGAGAGAGGCGCTGGCCAAAGAGAGAAGAGAGAGGTGGGATTTGATTTTTTTTTTTTTTAATTTTGTGTATTAAAAATAGTAATGTGTAAGATAGATGTGATATAAGGTGTATGAGAAACGTAAAAAGTAAGAAAAATAGGTATGTAGAGGGAAAGAGTAGGTGGTAGAAAAAGTAGAGATAAATTAATAGTGTAGAATAGTAATGAATAGCATAATATAAAATAGATATGACTAATAAAATACCGATAGTAAGAAAATACGCGTATAATTATGATATCTGATATTTTTAGTTATCGAATAATTATAAAACTGATATTTTTGAAAACCTTATGTTTTTACGAGTCTAACGGTATATTCAAAATATTTTTAGTATTCCGAGCCCCAGGATACGTTTTGCAAAAACTGTATCTAATCAGGTTTAAAACGAATTGTGGTTTGACCAATTTGATATTTTTAAGCTCTCTTATATTATTATGAAATATTCTACCTACTAATCTCATACTTACTCTCTTAGAGTTATGAATGTGGGATTACCAGACTTAAATTGTTACGTCTAACTAGGGTTTTGTTGACTTTAAGGTTTTCGATTGACCTTCTAATTAGGGTTTAAGCTTAACCGATCGTAAAACTTTGGAGGTTTATAGCCGGAATCCCTTCGCAAGTTATCATCAGCCTAGATTCGCTTAAAGAACAAGAATCCTTTGTTTTTAAAACCAACACAATGAATTTCAAAACAAGCAACAAAAAGTCTTCACCTACCCTCTCTCGAGATATTCAAGATCGACTCTATTAGCAGTCATAGATCTATTCAAAAGAATGAGCTTCCATCCTATTCAATTGATATCAAATATGAATCTAATTCATGCACCATGCAATTATACTCATGCAAATAAAACCAAGCTATTAATTACAAACACCTAGTCAATATTGAATTGAAAGAGCATTTGAAATCACATGAATCAAGATTTGGGTTCACCAACCTTAAGCTATAGGAGATTATTTCTCTATGGATTTAGGCATTACGAACATTACTTAAAGAAATAATATGAAATTAATGAAGAGATATTAATATTTGGCACAGGGTCTTGCAAAAATTAAATAATGGGTTAAAATGGCTTTTACCTAGAAAACTTTGAGACTCTTTAAAGCAAGAAGAAACAAGATTCTTTTTCTCTAGAAATTCTCTTATTAAGCTACGTTAATTCTGTACACTATATAAAAATCTCTATGGGTACAATACACTTATTACAAGCTGTGCACATTTATTTATATGACAAGGGCATAGAAATAAATGTTGGTTTATTGCAAACATGATAGATTCTATATAATAGAATGTAGATTCTTCATCCACACGTGCATCTAGATCAAGTGCTAAAACCATCGTTTCATCGAAGGAAGAGTTAAAGGCTCGAGTGCTGCATTAAGGATAGGGCTCAACTTGAGTTAACGAAACGCTATCATTTTTGTCCATTGTTTAGTCGAGGGCTAACTTGAGTACTCTCGAGGGTTCGATTGCTCTGATGATTTGAGGTGTGACACAAGTACGACAAAGGTCTGTACATCACTTTAACAACTGTTACGGGTCAAATTTTGCACACGACATTGAGGCACGACAGAAGCTTTTCTTCAAGTTTGGGCTCGATCACCTCATAACAATTGTCGAGGGTCATGTTGAAGACTAAATTCAAGGCGCGACAAAAGCTTTTCTTCAATTTTAGGCTTGATCTCCTCAAAACAATTGTCAAGGGTCATATCGAAGGCTAAGTTTGAGGTGCAACAGACCAATATATGCTTGTTTTGCCTTATATTTTGGTGTCGAACTGTGTTTATATAGGTTGCGACAGATCTGTTCTTTGCTTTTACTACTATTTTTCTCAAATCTAATGACAAACACTTTGATTCTTCTTATTTTGATTCAAGGAACTAAAAAAAAAAAAAAATTGTCACTAAAGACACTAAATTCATAAGAATTTAATCAAAAACTCATCAAAATAAGCTCAAATTCCTGTGAAAATAATAGAATAAAATCAACTTATTGAATCCCCCCGTGCTTAAGTCTTTGATTATTCTCAAGAAAACATGAATTCACCTGACAAGGCTTTTAAAATAAGAAGATAAATCATAAATGGCAAATTTGACCAGATCCAATTGAGCTCAAAATCACTTTAGCACTTAAGATATTCAATCATTTTAATAACTGTGCTAAATTTACCTTTGCTAAAATCACAGAGTTTATCAAGTAGATAAGCTTGTACCTTCATTGTTTAATCAAGAATCTTAAAGTAAAAATTAATCGAAGTAAGAAAGAAACTCAATCAAATTTATCCTCTTACATATATGCATAGGCAGTTCCTTAATAATTTCTCTAAGCATCAAATTAAAAAATGAAGGCATGTATATTAGATCATAAGTTGAATTTTCTTCCATACTTTATGTTATATATATATTTAATATTTATTGGTTATTTATGTACTTTAAAGCTTCACAGGGGAAGGTTTTTGCCTTCTTTTTTTCATATCCTCTAGATGGGTTTTTACCTGCTTCTTTTTGCTTTTTTTTTTATATATATCTATATATATATATATCATGGCTTATTTAAAATTGAAAGAGGGGTCAAGAAGTTGCTCTTTTGAGGGACCAATTCATGCCCATTTCAACTCTAAGCGCATGGTTTTCAATTTTTAATTTAGGTTTTGTTTTGTTTATAGAGCACAAGGAAAAATCATCAAGTTATGATCATCAGTTAAACCTTCATTAGAGATTACACGGCTCTCAAAATGACTAAATTTTGAAAAACATGCAAATCATTTAAGCGCCATCAAGGAACTTGATTGACCTTACTAGGCATCTTAAGCTAATTCTAGCCATAAAATTTCAAATGAAATAATAAGTAAAACTACTCCACATTGATATATGCAAAGTGATTTAAACAAAGTAAAGATAACTCAATCTCATGATGATTCTCATAACTATTCTGTTGAGTTAATTGGTAATTTTATTCAAAATTTTCGAAAATTTTTCATCACATTCTAATCATTTCATTATTTTCCTATTATTTTATGAGAAAAAATGATCATTCAAAGCCCATATATTCTATTCTAGACAGATCTAGATTCCAAATTAATCAGCTTTAAAACACGACCAAACTAAACATTATCCTCAATGTTTAAAAACATGACAAATAGACTAGAGGTTTTTAAGCAGTTGAAATTAGAACAAGATTAAGGAATTTAACAGTTATCAGAAAAACTTCTTTGTTATAAAACTCGAGGGGATGATTGTTGTTGCATGCTATATTGCCCTGTTTATTTCTACTCTAAAGCAAATCATGAACAAACATTAGTACAAGATTGAGGCCCAATTAGAGCATCGACTGAATCATGACCAAAAACTAATTCTAACATTGTACAAAACTGTTATTTGCCACAAAGAATAATAAAAGAATAAATCATGTTATTTCTTCTTTTTCTTGGAAGATTTCTTTGGTTTTTTTTTTTCTATTTCTTTCTTTGAGAAGATTTTTTCTTCTCCTCCTCCCATTACTTTTGAAGAACATGAACAAGCTCCTCGTCTTGGTTCTCTTGTTTAACCAGGCCTGAATGCTCTTTTATTTTTCTCAGGTGTTCTTGCCCTTCTCTTTCTTTTTTCTAAAAACTGTCCTTTTTCTTTCTCCTCCTCAGTTGTAGGTGGTTTTATTGGTCTCCCTTCTGCTACCCTTTGTCGTTCCTCTTTTAGCCATCAGTCATACTTTCTTTGTTGAGCTTGATTTGCATGGAAATTCTATAGATTATCTGTAATGAATTCTTCTTCATTCAGCTCTACCCAACCTTCTTTAAATAACTCGAAAGCATTTCATCCAGGAGAGTACTGACTACATCTTTTAGGAGGTTATTTATATCTGCTTTGTGGCCTTCCTCCTTATTGACTATTTGTACAATCATGCTATTTATTGCTTGAATTATGTCTTCCTCTTCATTTATTTCTTCTTCCAGGGTTTGTATGACTAATTGGTTAAAGGCTTCGAGGATGTCTTTCTCTAATATGCTTACTGGGGGACTGTTCATTTTAGGAACTTCATTGGAGGGAATTTGTAAGCTGACTTTGTCATAAAAGAGTTTGGTGGAGGTTTCTTTGAAACAAATATTTCCTACTATTGTTGGCGGTCCCTCTACAACAATTTCACAAACTAGCTTACAAATCTGATAAAAAATTTCGTCATCAACTGCCTGGCTCTCTACTTTTTTCATTATTGCAGTTAGGTCAGTTTCCCACTCATAATATTCCTCATCTAGAAGAGAGTTAAGGTCGGGGATGCTGCTTTTCTCTCCTATTGGCTTACAACTTCTTTAAGAGTGTCTTCTTGTCTTTCTAATTCTTCCTACTACTTTTGTGGAGTATCATTTTCAACCATCCCTCTCTTCGACTCTTGCATCCTTAGTGATTTGTTGAATTAATTTGCTTAAGGAGGTCAAACTGTAGTCTTCATATGACGGAGGATGTTCTTTCAGTTGCTCCAGTTGTTCTGCCACTTGTGCAGTAACTTATTGAGGATTGGAATCCTCCTCTAGGTAATATGATAGCACCATCTTCCTCCTTTTTTGTGTAGGATTCTTGCGCTTTTTCTTAAGGGTTTTAGGGATTGTGAAAATTTGAGATAAAGGGGGCTCCAAAATTGGTTGTGTATCTAAGGTTAATGGTTTAAAATTGGCTTCATTGTCCTCACAAGTGTGGTGAGTAGGTGGCTCAACCAATTATTATTGTGGTTCTGGTTGTATTTGTGGTGGAGAGTGTGTGTAGGATTGTGTATGTGATAGAGATGGATATGGTTTTGCGAAGGTTGTGTGGATAGTTGAATTAGGGATGGAGGTCTAAATGGTGAGGGTGGTCTAGTGTAATTGTCAGCATCATCTTGATTAAAGTCTACCAAGACTGGTCTACATGACAATGTTTGGATTGTTGAGGAGTTAGAGGAGGATGACCCCGAGTAACAAAGTCTAGAATTTAGAGCATGGTCTTCTTAAAATCTCCCATGTCCTTTTTTGTCTCCTTCATAAATGTAGCTAAGTTCTCCTTCATTCCTTTCACTTCATCTTTAAGCTTATCCATGTGAGTTGCAGAAGCGTAAAAGGTCTCTTGTTCAGATGGCATAGAGGCAGCTTGTGGCTGCTCTGTGGATGGTTTAGGAGGTGAAATTGGTAGCTCTTGAACAACTAGGGTAGGGCTTTGATCTATATTTATCCTCCTCACTACTGGGGTAGCAATAGGTTAAGCTCCTACTTCATCTAGCCTCCAATCTTTGAATGATCTCTTATTCAATTACCTGAACTTACCAACCATATCATTTGGCCTTTGTTCTAGCCATAATTCCAAATTCTTCAAAATTCGTGTTATCAAGCCTCCCAAAAAGATTCCCTTACACTATAGGCTAGCCTAATATTTAATTCTCCAAGCAACTAGTAGGCTTACATTCATCTTGTAGACCCTTGAAATTTTGTTAAGTTTGTGCTTAATCTTAGAATTAAAGGTCAACCGGAAACCTTAAAGTAAACAAAAGACTAGAATAAACCTTAGAGTTTAGATTCAGCAATCCTGTGTTCTTTAGTCCTAAATAACAGAATTGAAATAATTATGGATGATGATTCGTAATAATATAAGAAAGCTTAAAATATTAGATTCGCTAAATTTTAGTGTCTTTCGGATGAACGGAATCAGCTTTTGAAAAGCTTGTCACGAGGCTCGGAATAGTAAAAATATTTCAATAACACCATTAGGTCCAAAATAATACAAGGATTTCAAAAATATCAGTTTCATAATTTTTCGGTAGCTAAAAATAACAGATATCACATTTATATATGTATTTTCTTTACTACTGATGCATTATTAGTCTTGTTTACTATTCATTATTCTATACTACTATTCATTATTATTCATCTATCTCTACTTTACCTTACAACCTATTCTTACTATCTATATACCTATTTTTCTATTTTTTACATTTCCAATACAACTTTACATCAACCATACTTTACATCTTGATTACATTTTATTACAAAACAACAAATAAAATCAATTTCTCTCTCTTTCTCTCTTAAGGCCGACGCCATCCCTTTCTCTCTACCTCTATTTTTTCTTTTTCAATTTATTTTATTACATCTAATTTCCCTCCATCTTTAACTATAAATACCCCGTCGCCCTTCACTTCTTTCACACCTTTACTTCACATAACAAAACTCTCTCAAATTCACTCGACAAAATATTTTCTGCACAACTCTTCATTACTAAAACTCTCTCTCACCAATTCCTCACCAAAAAAAAAAAAAAAAAATCCTCCTCTATACATAAACTATCTACCACATATCACTAACCACATAAACCTACATTCATTATCTTCTTCCTACCACAAAAACACTTTTAGGTAAACTTCTACCATTATTTATTTATCCATGTCATATAACTTAGCATGACCATGGTGTTATTTCTTGAAACTCATATGTGTTGTTGAAGCAACAACATGTTCATGTTTTGTTCTTGCACATACCAAGATTTCCTATTTGTTATTTTGCTATTATGATATCATGTTGTTATTATTATTGTTATTATGCTCCTAATCTAACTCGATATGTATTATTAAGTATATGTACATCTATATATTTAGATCCTAATGCTCACTAATATTCTCTAACTTGCTCTTATCATCACGCCTAAAAAAAAGGGCCTAGTAGGATTAATCTAAAGCTATCATACCATGTATGCACTTGTAATATGAGAATCGTCTTTTAAGTCAGAGTATACAAGACTCTATCTTTTTATTAATGTCTATCATCTAAATGATATGTTTGCATATAATTATATATTTAGATTTCAATAATGGAATCCGATTTTTTTCCACTTCATACCAAGACCGTAGAGCATCAGTGTCCCCTACCAAATAGTGAAAATGGGTTTCAAACTTATAACCTACAAATTTCAATTATTATAAAATTTATCTAATTTATATTCTAAGTTTACCATATCCTATATTTTTATCTTCAATAAAGTTTGTTGGAAAAGCTCTCAACTCCAACTAGTATTAATCCTACACAAAAACTGTTGGGGGTGAGTGAACCACATGCTTAGTGAGATAACCAGAACAAACCACACATCATACAATATCAAATAAGTTTAATTATCAAGTGTATGCCATGCAACAATTAATCATATGTGCAAGTATAAGTGTGGAGATCTGGAACCAAATAGGATGGAAATTTATGCCCTTTTGTTGGGGTTAGGAAGGATCATAATACTATGACCCACCTACCTAGGAGTGACTAAGCATACAGGAATACAACAATACTCGCTTTAATTATCTCTTTAAATTAACCATATCGTAACTCTCTCATTTCTTGTTTTTAGCCTTAGAAACTCCACTAAGTGTTAGTCCTTTCAAATCAATACCATAAGCGGTGTCCTTCATTCACCATTTAGTTCTTATAGTACCGACAGCTTCTAAGATAATCTTGCGTTGATCTAATAGCTTTTAGCCTAGGTCAACCAAGCATTATCAAAGGGCCAAAATACTAACACGTAGTAGGCTGCCACTTACTCAAATGCTATTTCTGCAAATCATGTAATGTATGATCATTTCCTTTTATGGTGTCAATAGTTTTAGTCAGGTTTAAGGTGATCACATAGTTTACAGGCAATCATTAACATGCTTCATATATTCATTAACATACAATGAAATTTTTAATTTCATTATGGTGTTTTGACAATCAAACATACACCAAACATCATGCAGTATACTCAAATCCCACATGCATATTAGTTTAATATATTGTTATCATAAATGCAGCTATGCTACAAGCACAAATAATATGATAAGGTCAGAGTTACTCACCTGCGGTCCTCGCTAAACTATCAGAATATGCTACTGAAAATCCAAGAACTGATCTATTTTTCCTATGAAAATGAAATAATAGATATTTCTTATTATTTTGTTATTTATATAACGATATTGACGGTATTCTTTCAGGTTTTAGTTATCAATTTTGGTATTGTAAGCCCTGGAAAATTTCAGTAAATAATCCTAAAGCTGAACTTTGAAAATAAAACCCTAAAAGTCACTTCGAATTAAAACCGAACTTCGATAAGTCCCAAATTCCGAATGAATCTAGAAATTTATGAATCGTAAGAAAAATAAGAAATCTCAGAAATAAAATAGCAACTCAATGTACTTCCATTTTAAAACCTCTACGTACGACAAATTTGATACTTAACTCCAACTTATAAATTCGGATAAAATAGAGCCCTAAAACAAATTTTTAAGAAGTAAATAGTGATTAACCTTCGAGAATAAAACTTAACCCAAAGAATTCCGAGAACATTATGAGATATTAAATACTTATGAAAATTGACCTTAAAATAAATCTCACCAATTAGATATGTCATATAAGTATAAAATATCAGTTTTCAATTTGGCAAAGGTATAAACCGGAAAGTCAGTCGAGAAACCTAAGTCCCTGAAACTCCCAAGAAACTCCGTAGTCTAGATCTGACAATTCCATACTCCTAAACCAAGGAGTTGGAATAAGAGGAAAAAGGTGTAATTGGTTCGTTTTAAGCCTAGAATGCTCTAAAGGATGAGATCAACGAATCTCCGACCTATTCCAATCCGATCAGGTGTCGGTTTTGAAAACCGCATCCTGGGATTCGAAATGTTAAAAATATGTTATTAATGGCATTAGACTCATATTTCTATAGGATCTCTAAGTTATTAGTTTTACAAATTTTCAAATAGCTAGAATTATCTGATTTTGCAAATCTATTTGTATTTCGTTACTACCGGTAATTAGTGAGTCTTCTAGTACGACTTAATATTATTCATTACCTAATTCTTATTATTATTCTTATAATGTACACCCTAGTTCTCCTAGTAATCGAATAAACTCCAAAAATCGGAGAACGAAACTCTATATCGGTCCAGTTCAAGCTTAGTGAGAGGAGCTTAGAAACCCTAGATCCGGCTTTCCTTCGGTTTCATAATAAAAGAAGTTTTATAAAGTTAATGAATATGAATTATTGTTCTAAAGTATATTTTAAACCTTTGGAAGTTTCAAATTCGGGAATTTTTCAATTTCGGGCCTTCCCGAGCTCAATTACGGAAAAGCGTGCCCCGGGACCATGAACTCAGAAAAATGTTTCAGAATATTCATTAAAACCGTAATTTTTTAAGGATTTCAAAAATATCAATTTCATAATTTTCTGGGCTACAAAAATTACAGTTATAACCTTTTCCCGTGTTTTCATTACAACCGGTAAAGTAGATGTCTTGTCTACTATTCACAAGTACAACCTACACTACACACTACCCATACCCTATTCTTACATCCTTACAACTACTCAATTAAATTTTCTTTTCCAAGAAATTTGTCTCCTATTAAATTATCATCTTTATTACATTTTATTACACAATATCAATTTCAAATAAAAATTAGTTCTCTCTCCCTCTTCCTCCCCATGTGGCCAGCGCCTCGCCCTTCTTTTTCCCCCTCTATTTGTTTTATTTTACTTCTTTTAATACAACTAAACCCTAATTCACTTAATATCCCCCCCCCCCCCCCCCCCCCCCCCCCCCCCCCCCCCCCCCCCCCCCCCCCCCCCCCCCCCCCCCCCCCCCCCCCCCCCCCCCCCCCCCCCCCCCCCCCCCCCCCCCCCCCCCCCCCCCCCCCCCCCCCCCCCCTACCCCTCCCTCACACTCACCCACACAAGCTCATTTCCTCTTCATTTCATCTTCCAATCTTCTTTAGGTGATGATTCTAAACCCTATTCCTATCTTTTCTTGTAATGGCAAAGCTATTCATGTGTGTTTTTCACATTAAATCCCAATGAGCATATGCTAGGGACATAAAAACACTTGTACAAGAATATCAAGCCATCACAAGAAGTGGATCTAGAGTTTAAAGGAGTTTTTGTTGAGATATTATCTTGTTCATGCTTGTAAAGTAGGAATCTTGCATAAATAATTATGTTCATGCCATGAAACTCATGATTCATGCATTATATTTAGTAGATCTAGTGTTTAGACATTCACATCTTCATCTACATTTATGTTCATATGTTATTTTGATTTTCATGCACTGATGATCATAAACATGTAGCCTTGCCTATGTATAGATAGGTTAGATGGTAGATCTACATGTATAGAGGACAAGAAACTTGAAAAGAAAACTATTTGGTTAGAAATGTTTAGTTGAAAATTCGGATGATTTTGGAACCCTACTTTAAAGACCACCAAAACCACTTTAAAACTCATATTTTTCATGGAAAATGGAAGGTATATGTAATATATGTCCTTAAGGAATGATTTTCATAAGTTTAGATGAGTTTAGGCATGAGAAAAATGTAAAACAAGTAGTGGAGTTAGAATGAAAAATCTTGAGATAGTGATTAGTATGTTAAATTCGTATTTTGAAATAATGCCTACATAAACACCTAGTGTCCAAGCTTAAATTGCATGTTTTATGAGTCAAATGGAGTCCTTAGACAATAGATATAATAAAGCTTCAAATTTTGATGCATTAAACAAGTTTTCTCATAAGGAAAATGCAAGAAAAGGAAATTTACAAAATTCGGATTTTTGTAAGTAGCTTTTTTAAAAACATATTTACCCAATAAAAAATGTGGATTTTTATGCATAAATGAAGGTAATGATTAGTATAGATATTGAGAACTCATTTTTAATTAGATGGTAAGTAAATCCCAAGAATAAAATCATAAAAACCCTAGGGAATGTAAAGTTGGAAAGAATAGCTTGCATAAGTGATCATCATAGAATTCTTAATAATTAGAAGTTCATGAGAGTTCATCATCAAAGATCATCAAAACCATGCATATATTGAGCTCATTACATGATATTCATATTAGGAATTCATTCATATACCATTTATACATGAATCATCAACTAGGAACATTTTTATCAAATGCGAAACAATTTTTCGGAAATGGAAACGTTACAATACAGATCTGACCCTTCTGTTCCGTGGCCTTAATATCTTCAAAACTTGAAAATAATATTAGAAATAGAAAGATCTTTTGAAGTACATAGGAATCGATGTAAAATTTGCGAAATTCCGAGTTAAAATGATCAAGTTATGGCCGTTTTAAGTTAGAACTTCCGCAAGTAGCGAGAATCACGACGTTGATTAGTTTAGATGCATAGCTTGAATTAGTTAAGTGATGAAATTCTTATTAGGCTATTCTTATTTGGTAGGTGATCCCGAGCACGACGATACCGTATGACCCGACCACCATTACTAAGAGACCGGCGTACCATGGCCGAGTGAGTTCCTCTTCCGATTTCAATTATTGCTTGTGATTGTAATGATAGCCGTACTAGTTGCTACGTAAAGATAAAAAGAATGATTATGTATGATGGGGTTAGTTGGGAATTATGATTGTCTGTTGTTGATATGCGAAATTGAACTTAAGGAATATCGAAACCGGGTGATAAGTTATTGATTATGTAGAGATGAGTTAGAATGGATTGTCTGCGAACATTGCTTGGCCACCTAAAAGAATTGGATTAATCTATTATTGGACCTCAATTATAATTGAACTCATTCATATCACGATGGAGATGGAGCATTAGCTTTTGTTGGTTTTTCGTGATCCACAAAACGAATATATGCTGGTTAATCGTGATCCATAAAACGAATATATGTTGGTTAATCGTGATCCATAAAACGAAATGTTGTTCAGTTGGCCGTGAGCTTAAACGGCGTCGTACCGCAAGATTCGTAAATCTGCTAACCCGGGATGGAGGGCGCAAGTCCATCCACATATGACTTCCGGCTGGTCATATGTTTGTTGAACTCACTCGTTTGATGCATTTCACTTGGTTGGTTAATTACTTGCTTGAATGTTTGTATTAATTGTGATTCGGAAGTTTTCACTCACTAAGCTAATGTAGCTTATACCCCAATAGTTTCCTGTTGTAGTATGAATACCTTTGGCTATCTCCGAGGACCCGGGGACATCAGGTACAGCTCTTTGAGGTTGAGGAGCTTTTGTTAAGGCCGGGACCTAAAAGTAGAAATGGATTTCTAATCCAGTTTCCCGGAACCAGTGTCCGAAGGATAATACAAGGAACTTTGTGAGCTTGAAAATTTTTAGCATTGTTATCGGGGGTGTGCCCCCTAGTTCATGTAATAGAATAATTCTCTGTAAGACGGTCATGATTTACGTTCTTGCTGCTATATATGTCTCCTTAAGCTACTACGAAGCAAAGTATGGTCTATAAATGCTGAGAGTGAGCCTTACACTCGATGTTCAAACTCATGGAAAGACTAAGGTTGTCTTACTTGAGTTTAAATGTTGAGTGTGGCGGACTGTCACGTGTAGGGCACACTTTGGGGCGTGACAGGTATATTCCCTACTTATTTAACCAGGAATTTTACGTTTATCTATATATATATATTGTTTTCTTATGATCAAAGCTATGGAATTTATAAGAGAAGTCTTCCTATTTGTGTATGTGTTGGTTGTGTATAGGGAAGACTAAAAAATAAGGAGAACGAGAGAACGTGGAAAGAAATAAAAAAAAAAATTTAAGGGAGATAGGATGAATGGAAATGCAAAAACAAAGAAAAAATGATGAATTTATAACCAATGATTGTGTAAGGAGTTGGTAAAAATATGAACTTGTGGAAAAAGTTAATTTTGCTAGTCCAAATGACACGTTTGATAAATACTTATTCGATAATGTTTTTAGATGAAAATTTATATATTATCGATATCAAATATTCTGAAAACTATGGTATATATAGAATCTTTAGTTTAAGGCTTTTAATTTTCAGCTTTTATACCTACTGTCGTAAATTATATTTTATATGTTTAAAAGTTTTCTTTGGTGGTATTTTGATAAATTAATAATTATATAGCCCTTAACTTAAATTTATTATAAATTTATAGGGTTTGAAATTACATACGAATTTATTACTATTTATAGATTTATTTTGGAGTTTTTGTTAGATTAGAAATTTAATATTTATTCTATATTTATTGTTTTATTCTTTTTACTAATTATAAGTTACTAGGTTAGATCAAAATTTTAGTTTCTATAGACTCAGAATTATTTAACTTAAATGTGTTGATATGTTTGAAATATTAAAACTTAGGTTCTTAAATATTAAACAGTTTTCTTTATTTTTTCATTTACTTTATGTCGAACATGCTGTATTTTTGAAGTCTTATTGATAAGGATTCTTTATTCTAATTTGTTTATACTTAAAATTTAAATTGCGAAAAATTTGGAGTGATTTCCAATATTTTTATTATAGTTCTTTTATGATTCTATATTTTATTTATAATATTTATTATAATTGGGTTATGTAAAATTAAGGGGATTACACTTATTATTATTGCTTTTCTTTTTCTTTTTCTTTTTTTTTTTGGGACTAGTCTATTTTTAGTAACGTGATGCCTTGATGAAGCTAAGGCTCCCAATACTTGATCGGGTTACCTTGATGAAGCTAAGGTTCTCAATACTTGATCTTAATATTATGATCTTATTGATTCTTATATGCATCTTATCTTATTATGATATATTGCTTTATTTCTCATGACTAGATATTCATGATTCTTGCATGAGCATATTGATATTGTCTCATCTAAAATAAAAAGGGGATTTTCTTAAATGAGGGAAGATGCAGATTCCTTTCAAAAGTAAACTTTTATCACTTAAGAAATGATTTTTCTATAAAAACTTAGGGTTCTATCTTAACAAATCTTTTCCAAAATACTAAATAAGCTCATCACAAGTTCTTAGTAACAATAAAACATAAGAATTTTAACAAATGATACATAAAGTAGATATATCACTCATACTCTTTTGAAAGCAATAAAATGGAAAATTTTTCTTCAAAAACTTAAGATTTCAAATTCTTAATTAGCAACGGTTTCTGTCACACCCTAATGAGTACCCTAAACGTGACAGTCCGCTACACTCAATATTAAAGCTTAAGCATGACAACCTTAGTCATTCCCAAAAGCTTTTATATTAAGTGTAAGGCGTGCTTTCACAACTTTAGAGGACAATATGTGTAATTATGAAGTTTAAGAAGATATAGATAACACATTAAGAAAAGAGGGTTCATAATAATCATTCATTCATATTAATGGCTTTACAAACTTAGGGGCATTTCCCTTGATCACTAATCTATTACATGGATATCTGTACATTAATACTAATACTACCTTTTATCTAAATTTCTATTACCCAAAAAGAAATTACCTGCCCGCAGGGTCCACGTGGTCTTAACCATAAGCAGGGAAACTGCAAAAGATATCTATCGGGGTGTAAGCTATAGGGCTTAGTGAGAACTATTTCCATAAATTACTTCTTGTAACAAGATTTCAAACAAGTTGATTAGTCAAACAAATGTAATACAACAAACACGTGGGCAAACAAGCATATAGTTTTCCGGGAACTATATGTTGAATGGATTTGCGCACTCCATTCGGGGTTTGGTGATACATAACCTCAATTCAAGTAGTTTTAGTTAAAAAGTTTTCATGCGTGCGAGCACTCATTGCCAAGCATTCCGAATCTACTTGATTGACCTTGCTTTCGGATCTTCCGCCAAGCATTTCCCTTAAGCCGCCAAGCAATCGCTTTCGGATCATCCGCCAAGTGTTGCTTTCGACATGAGCTTACTATCCTTCTCACCCAAGGATAATAACCCAAAATGCAATGTGACTCACTTCGTGGTATGCATGAATTCATTTTATTATAATATCATAGAATAATTATTTTTTGAGTTTAAGGCGATCAAAGAATTTCATACAAATCAAATGTTATACTAAATCAAACATTTAAAACAATTTTGGCTCCGATATTCTTAAAATTCTTTCAAAGGATTATTTTACATACATATCGATTTATCTTTTTCTAATTCTAATGCAACTAATTTACAAGCACATCAAGTATAGCATTTAATGGAAATAAACTCACGATGCCATGTTGACTATTCTTCTAGGCGGATGAGTCGTTCACACACTCCACTTAATCGTAATAATCCTCGGGGTAAAGGAATCTTTCCTCGGGGTCACCTAGCCAAAGAAAATACCCACAATGAGTATTCCTTGATGATTTTCTTGGAATTTGACAAAACAATGTCAAAAGAAAGTTAAAGTTCGTATAAAGGAATGTTCCAACTTAAAATGGCCATAACTTGGTCATTTTATCTCGGAATCGCGCATATAATATACCGATTTCTATCTACTCGAAAGGATCTATCCATTTCCAAAACTATTTTTGTCAAACTACACCATTTAGGCCCTGAAACAGTGGCGACAAAATTCATCACGAATTTTCCAACATAAAACAACTTTGGTTCAAGAAATCAAAATTTATTTGATAAATACTTAGTTATCTATATAGTTGAAAAATTCTCTTTTTATAACTATATAACTCATATTCAAGCATGCTCAAGTGTTTTGTTTGCCCAATTATTTTTCTTGAGTAAAACAATATCGGGTTGAAGTTTTTAGAAAAAGATAGTTTTCGAAAAAATTGTTTTTGTAAATTTTTTGGAATGAATACTTTGTTTCCTTTTGTTTTCTAAAAACGCTTTATGTTGGTATAATTATTTTTCCTAAGTAACTTTTGAAAATAAAATTTTCCCTTTTCTAAGTTTTCTACACTTATAATATTTTAGAAAATGCACTATTCTTCCTATTTAGTTTTCTTGCACAATTTCCTTTGTCTATTTGTTTACAAAAATCTTCATTTGAAAATTTCTTATTCCTTCCTCATGTCTTATGTTATCCATGAATAAAAATTTATTTTCTTGATTAAAAACAAAGTGGAATAATATGTGACTTAAGAAACTTTTTATAGTAAAGTAGTTTCTAAAATCTTAATAGTTTCTTCTTGTATCTTGAAAAGAAAAAACTTTATTTTTGTTTTCAAACCATAGATTTTCTTTGCCTATTTGTTTGTAAAGATCTTTACTTGAAAATTAATTCCTTAGCCATTCATCTTGTTTATCTTTTTATAAAAAGAACCATTTTTGTATCAACAAACAGTTTCTTTTGAAAAGCAAATTGGAGTAATAAAGGCTTAAGTAGGTTTTTAAAGTAAAAGTAGTTTCTAAAATTGTAGTGAGTTCTTTTTGTAACTTGAAAGAAAATGAGTTTATCTTTTGTTATCTTATAGATTTTATACTTTACATAAACTTATCTCTAAGTGACAAAATTCTTCCTTTGTTTAATTATTTTTAGAAATTAATCTTTTTTTGGACAACAATCTAAATGAACATGATTATGAGAATAAACAAAATAACATAAAACATAAATAAAGTCAAGTATTGGAGTCTTAGCTTTTTCAAGGCTCCCGGGACTAAGAAGTAGACTAGTCCAAAAACAAAATAAAATGTTGGGAAGAAAAACTTGTTTTGACTTGATGAGGACAAGTCTAAGACTAGAGGCTAGTCTTAATTCAACAAGGAATAAATAAATAAATTGCAATGAAATAAATAAATAAATTGCTTTACATGAAATAAATAAATTGCAAGTGAGCTTATATGCTCTAAAGAATATGTATATATATATAGATAATAATATATTAACAATAATAAAACAACATAAACATAAATGGATTGGCATGAACAAGAACAATACATAAACATAATGTAGTTTCCATAACTTGTAGTCTTTGGAAACTCACACTATAGTCATGTAAAGTTACATGACATGAAGAAGAAAATAATAGAAGGTGGTTACCTAAAAGAGACTTTGGTATGGTTATGTGGTTATGGGTTTTAGTTGTTGGTAGAAGTTGTTGTAGAAATATTTTGAGAGAGTTTTGGGATGGTATTTTGAGAGAGTTTTGAGAGAAGATTTTGGGAGAGTTTTTGTATGAATTTGTGGGTAGTGAATGTGTGAAAGAAGTGAAAGAGAAGGGGGGTATTTATAGGAAAATGTGGAGTGAATTTTGTATGATTAAAATAAATGAAAAATTAAAACAAATTGAGGGCATATTGGGGGGGGGGGGGGGGTTAGCGCCGGCCATGAGTGATATGAGGGGAGAGAGATTTTATTTTTTTGATTTTTGTTAAATAAAAGATATAATATGTAAAGTAGATGTGAAATAAAGTTATGGGAAAGGTAAAAAGTTAAGGTTATAGGTTATGGAGTGTGTAAGAATAGGTGTAAGAAAAAGTAGAGATAAAAGAATAGTGTAGAATAGTAATGAATAGTGAAATGTAAAGTAGATATGACTAATAAAGTACTGGTAGTAAGAAAATACGCGTATAATAGCTATATCTATTATTTTTACTTACCGAAAAATTACGAAACTGATATTTTTGGAAAACTTATATTTTTACGAGTCTAACGGTGTATTCGGAATATTTTTACTATTCTGGGCTCCCGTACACGTTTTCCGAGAACTGTGTCCGATCAGGTTCGAAGGACACCCGAAATTCGCAAAACTGATATTTTTATATAACCTATGGTTATCATGAACTATTCTAGCTAATCATCCCAACTTCGTTTTCCAGGGCCAAAGAAAACGGCAATGTCGGACTTAATCGGTTACGGTAAACTAGGGTTTTGTTGACTTTTAGGGTTCCGTTTGACTTCAGGTATAGGGTTTTATGCTAAATCGATTCCAAAAAAATTTGGGGGTTTACAGTTTCATTAAAGTTCCTTGTGAATTCCGCCAACATTCTAAAAATATGAGGATTAGACAAGTTTTGAAAAATCATCAAGAAAGTCCTTTTCTTAAAATGAAATTTTCTTAGCAATAAAATTTCTAAACAACTTAGGAGATCATTGCTATTTATTAAAGTAAAATGAACTTTATGAAAAGCTAAGAATATATAAACTTTAATAAATCTTAACCACTATCAAGTAGTACTTAGGAACTATCTTTTCAACCCCTAAGAAATTAAGTTGTAGGAATCTTAAAAAGACAAAAAATTATTTTTGAAGAAATTAAATTATTTCCAAAGGTTAAGAAAAGGAATTTAAAGGAGGAGATGCTCATTTATAATGATTCAAAGAATTTTTCCAAAAATCTAAAGTGGAAATTTCATTTGCTTTTCCAACTTCTAGAACACATGTTTTACACACAAAAAAAAAATCATTGTAAATCCCTAATTTTTAGGGTAATTTCAAGTTTAAACCCTAAGCCGAAAAGTCAACCGGAGACCCTAAGTCAACAAATCCCTAGGAAACCCAAGCAATTTATGTAAACCTCCAAAGTTTTATGATCGGTTAAGCTTAAACCATAATCAAAAGGTCAACCGGAAACCTTAAAGTCAACAAAACCCTAGTTAGACGTAATAGTTTAAGTTCGACAATCCCATGTTCGCAATCCTAAGTGAGTAAGTAAGAGAATAGTATGTAGAATAATTCGTAATAAAATAAGAAAGCTTAAAAATATCGGATTAGTAAAACCACAATCCGTTTTGGACACGAACGGATACAGTTCTTGAAAAACGTGTCCTAAGGCTCGAAATAGTAAAAATATTCCAGATATATTGTTAAACTCGTAAACATATAAAGTTTTCAAAAATATCAGTTTTATTATTTTTTTGTAAGTAAAAATATCATATATTGCATTTATATGCTTATTTTCCTATTACTGGTACTTTATTAGTTATATCTACTTTACATTACACTATTCATTTATTTCTATTTTTTCTAACGCCTAATTTTACACTCTATACACCTATTATCTTTACTTTTTACCTTTCCCATAACTTTATATCACATCTACCTTACTTATTATTATATTTAATTGATAAAAATACAAAAAATAAAACTCTCTCCCCTCTCTCTCACCAAGGCCGGCGCGCCTCCCTCCCTCCTCTCTCTCTCAATTTTTTCTCAATTTTCTTTATTTAAATCACTCAAAATTTACTCATCATTTTCCTATAAATAATCCTCCTCTTTCACTTCATTCACATATTTACTACCCACAAATTCACTACCAAAACTCTCTAAATTTATCATCTCAAAACTTTCTCCACATACACTCTCAAAACTCTCCCAAAATGCTCTCAAGCCCCTTCCACATACACAAAACCCATTCACACATATTCTTCCAACATCCTCTTTAGGTAAAATTTTCTTTATATGTTTTTTCTTACCATGTCATGTAACTTTACATGACTATGGTGTAAGTTTCCTAAAACTTAATGTTATGGAAGCTACACTATGTTTATGTATTGTTCTTGTTCATGAATATCTATTTATATATTTATGTTGTTATTTTACTTTGCTCATATTATTGTTGTTATTATATCTAATTAAATATAATTATATATCTACATATATATATATATATACATTCTTTAGAGCATATAAGCTCACTTGCAATTTATTTACTTTCATGCAAAGCAATTTATTTATTTTCTTTTTTTTGCAATTTATTTATTTCATGTTATTTTAAGACTAGTTTTTAGTCTTAGACTTGTCCTCATCAAGTCAAAACAATTTTCTCTCTTTTATTTTCTTTTCTATTTGGGACTAGTCTATTCTTTGTCCCATGAGCCTTGAAGAAGCTAAGACTCTCAATACTTGACTTTATTTATTATTCATTATGTTACATTTGTTTGTTTTTATTCTCATGATTATGCACATAAAGATTGTTGTTTAAACCTTAAAGCTTCAATTATACTTTTTTGCAAAAAGAGATTTTATCACTTAAAGATGGTTATTTATGAAATTTAAAATCTACGATTTAATAAAAGTAAATCTATTCTTTTCAAAACTTTAGGAAGAACTCACTATAATTTTAAAACTGCCTTTGTTTTGAAAAGTTTTTTAATCATTTCTATATTACATTATTTTCCAAAAGAAGATGACTTTTGATACTAAAATGTTTTTCATAAAAACATAATATAAAGGAAACCACATAAAAAGGGAATGAGAGTTTGCAAACCAATATTTTCCAAGTAATGGGAAAAAAATTGTATAGAAAACTAATAGGAAAAGTGACACTAATATTGAAAATTTCTAAAAGGAAAATAAAGAGATTAATTTTTATTAAAAAGTTATTAAGGAAAATAGTAAGATAATTCTTTGAAAACAAAAGAATCAAAATATTCATTTTAAAGGATTTACAAAATGGATTTCTAGTAAATTATGGTTTTCTCAACTTCTAAACTAACATTGTTTTACTAAAGAATTTTGGTTGGACAACAAACACTTGAGCATGGATGAAATATAAGCTATATATCTATAAAAATGGAATTTCTTAACTATATAGATAACAAAGTATTTATCAAAGCAATTATTGGATGATTTAATATTTGAAACAAATGCTTTTAGGATGGGAAAATTCGTGATGAATCTCATTGCCACTGTTTCAGAACCTAAATGATCTAGTTTGATGAAAATAGTTTTAAAAATGGATAGATCTTTTCGATTAGGTATAAATCGGTATATTATATGCGCAATTCCGAGTTAAAATGACCAAGATATGGCCATTTTAAATTGGAATTATCTTCTATGCGAAATTTGACGTTTTATGATATAGTTTTGTCAAATTTCAAGAAGGTTATCAAGAAATACTCATTTCGGGTATTTTCCTTGACTAGGTGATCCCTAGGTAGAATACCCATATCCCGAAGATTATTTCAACTAAGTAGATTGCTTGATCGACTCATCCATTTAGAAGAAGTATCGCCATGAAAACATGAGTTTATTTCCTTAAATACTTTACTTGATTGTGTTATACTGTAGTCACACTAGAATTAAGGAAAGATAAATTGATATGTATGTAAAAATTATTGAAAGAATTCTAAGAATATCAAAACGGGAATTAATTGTAAGTAATCATTTGCTTTAGTATAGAACTTGATATGTATGAGATTCTATGATCACCCTAAAATTGATAATAATGATGCTATGATATCTTAAATAAATTGATTTATGCATACCACAAAGTGAGTCACATTACATGAGGTTATTATCTTTGGGTGAAAAGGATAGTAGCACGGTCGATACACTTCGTGGTTATGATCGAAAGTGATTGCTTGGCGACATAGAATTAAACCAATGCTTGGCAATAAACCGAAAGCATAGCTCAACCCAAGTAGACTTAATATGCTTGGCGATAATTATAGAAAGCATAACTTAACTACAACTACTCATTTTGAGATTACTTATCACCAAATCCCAAATGGAGGGTGTAAATCCATCCAACAGATAGTTCCCAGAAAACTATATGCCTTGCTTGCTTACGTGTATGTTGCATTTCACTTGAATGCTTAAATAACTTGTTTGAATTTTTCCTACACAAGAATTTGCTTATGGGAATAATTCTCACTAAGTCTATTAGCTTATACCCATATAGATATCTTTTGCAGTTTAACTATTTGTGATTGAGGCCACGTGGACCCTGCAGCCAAGTATTTTTCCTCTTTTTGGTTAAGGAAATTTTAGATGCAGTTTAGCATTAGTCTGGATGTAGACTTCAAAGAAAATTTCTTATAATAGATTATAGTTATTTTGGTGGGGGAATGTTCCTAGGATTTGTAAGACAATTATTATAAATTAATGTTATTATGAATCCCCTTTTCTTAATTTGTTATTGTATCTTCTTAAGCTTCATAATTTAAAGTATGGTCCT
Source organism: Combretum micranthum (assembly GCA_024138025.1). Taxonomy (NCBI): domain Eukaryota; kingdom Viridiplantae; phylum Streptophyta; class Magnoliopsida; order Myrtales; family Combretaceae; genus Combretum; species Combretum micranthum. Next base: position 531,567 of record JAMXBD010000397.1, on the reverse strand, counting down.
CTAAATTTGTGAGAGCACACCTTACACTTAATATCGAAGCTTCTGGATGACTAAAGTTGTCATACTTAAGTTTTAATATTAAGTGTAGCGAACTGTTACGTTTAAGGTACCATTTGGGGCGTGACAATTTAGATCGCTAACCGTGTGTTCTTAAACCAAGAAGTCGAAATATGAGTGGAGAGTGTAGTTTGGCTCGTAATAATATTAGGATGCTTAAAAATATCATATTAGTGAATTTTCGACCTATTTCGAACCTGATCAGATACAGATTTTGAAAAGCATGTCCTGGGGTTCGAGATACAAAAAATATGTTATTAGCACCGTTAGATTCATAATTTCATAAGATTTCCAAATATATCAATTATAGAATTTTTCGGGTTATAAAAGTTACAGTTATAACATTTTTATTGTATTTTCATCACAATCGGTAATTTAATTGTCTAATCTACTTTTTGATTTCTAATCATACTATTTACAAGTACAACCACCCATACCCTATTCTTACATCCTTATAACATATTCTTACAATATTACATCATTTTTCTTACCTTTACTTTTCTAATACTTTTGTTACTTAAGTTACTTTTAAATTTTGAATTTTATTAAACAAATCATCACACATCTCTCTCTCTCTCTCTCTCTCTCTCGTAGAACCGGCGCCCCCTCTCCCCATGCTCTCTCTCTCAATTTATTTTATTTTTCTTTCTTTTATTCTACACAAACCCTAATCCATTTTTCTATAAATACACCTTGATGCGAACTCCATTTCACTTTCTCACTTTTTAACAAAATAAAACTCTTGCAAAATTTTTTCTCTCCTCTCTTTCCCTCCTTGTGACCGTGACACATCCACACACACATACACTCTCACAATATTTTTCTTCAAGTTTTTCTAGCTCCACACATCTATTAGGTAATAGATCTATACCTTACCATAATAAAAATATGTAATGGCAAGCTCCTACATGTGTGGTTCCACCAAAAATCCCCATGAGCTTTATGCTAGGAATGTTAAAATACTTAAGCATGAGATTCTTGTCATCATAATGTTGTGGATCTTGTTATTTAAGTTGTTTTGCTATTATTTTGCTTTATTATTGATTTATGTTGTTATTATTGATGTTTTGTGCATGTATTCATTTATTAACCTTATCTACATAATGTTCTGTAAAGACCCGCTATTTTTACCCCTATATTTGATATAGGAGATAACGGATCTCCAACCACATATAACCCCTAAGATTATATGTAAGGTTGCCTAAAGAGATAGTTTGAGTAATTGTTTGTCTAATTCTATAAGATAATATACAACAAACAACATAGATATTAGCAGCGGAAATAACTCTACTTCTAAATAGCTACATACATACATATATACATATTACATCCAAGGGCTTTTTATAAGCCTTAATCAAAATTTCTTAAAACACAACTCTACTAACACAACATTTACACTATCAACCAAAAATGAATCTCATCTAATCTATTACATTTATAGGGTCCATTGAGTCCATGGTCATCTCTAATCCTCCAACCCATCAAGAAAATCCTCGAAGTCAGATCCGTACCCATACTCGCATAGAACTCATCGGGATCATCACCTGAAATAGATAAAATATGAGCCAAAGGCCCAGTACACGAGTAACGAATACCAATGCGAAGTGAATCACACAGTCTTAGGCTAGATGCATTAGGCAACAATCGCTTATTCATTAATAAGTCTTTACTTGATAAGACAATACGGGAGTATTCAAACTCCGGACAACAAGGTTCTAGTATTACGTCCGCCTCCCTGAGCGGTCCCTACTGTTCATACAGACTAGGCAGCCCCACCTTCCGGCGTAGCCCGTAATACTAGGGGTTCCTGAGTAACGCATCACGATGCTCAGAGGGTTGATATGAGCAGCTCGGATACTCATATCTTCTAAACCATTCTAACCGTTAACGAGAAAGTTCCCTGCCCCCAATCTGAGTAGGGTACCGCTCTCCGAACTAGATTCAACGGCAAACAACGAAAATCAACATTCAAATATCAATAAGATTTTATTAATTTAAGGTAGTTTGATTCGGATACCTATCCTAACAAAGAGACAAGCAAGTTACTGCGTACCTGATAAAGCTCGGGAATTAACGGAGTCGACTGGGCGAGGATCTATCACTGTTTAATCAATATTAAAATTCACTCTTAGCTTAAACTCTAATTGACTAGTTCAAAATATAAATTCATCCAAGAATCCAAAATAAATTGATTCAAAGTCAAAATAAGGCATTTAAGCACCCTATCATACCCTAGATCGCTTAATAAATACATAATTACTCGAATAACAAACTTTAGAAAATTTTAGAAAAAGCTTTTAAAAAAATTCAAAAGCTCAGGGGATACGCCGGCACTCAATGCCGGCGGCGTTGAGCCGGTGTTCAATGTCCTGAAAATTCACACTGCCAACGCTGGCAGTGTTCAAGGGTACGCCGTCAGCCTTTGTTTCCTACGCCGGCAGCCTTTAGCCGCGTTGAATCCAAAACCCAAAGTTTCAAAAACATCCAGAGAAGTCTAAGCCGTCCGCTTACTTAGGTACGCAGGCAGCTTTGACACATACGCCGGCGGCGTTGATTTCAAACAGCCGGCGTACAATATGGATGAAAGAACGCCGACTCACTCGTCTAGTGAAAGCCGGCGGCGTTCAGTCGGCCTTAAGAAATTTGGTTATGTGGCCTTTCAACGCTGCCTCTACGCCGGCGGCGTAGAGACTCGAATTGCCGGCGTACGTTCTGAAGAACAGACGTTGGCAAATCTTCAGCATAAAAGCCGGCGGCGTTGCAAACAGAGTTAGGAAAATTGATTCTGTGGGCTTTCTACACCGCCTCTACGCCGGCGGCGTAGAATCCCCAGATGCCGGCGTACGTTCAAATTTTAACATATACGAAAATGGTTTTTGAAATCCCCTATTTTTATACATTTGATCAATTCTCAAAACTTTTCCAAACTTAGTCCAAACTTCTAAAGCTTGTTATATGATTCAAATACTATCCTAACAACATGAATTCCACCTTAATCATCAAATCACTAATCATACTTCAAATTCACATATCAACTACTCATTCTTCAATTTTTCTATAACACTCATACCCACACTTCCATATCCTATGAGATGCAAACCATCACTCCATTAATCATATAATCCCATTCAAACTATCATTCATGCACCAATTAAATCCCATACCAAACATCACCTCAAAATCACATCTATTCTAACATTTATAAATAACATATTATAAAACATGAAATGCAAGATAAAAGTTGCATTAAACTCACATGGTGAATCTTGGCTTAGAATGTTATTCAACTCCTTAAGCTTGTAGTAAACCTTGGCTTAGGGTTTAGAATTTTGGGTTAAGAAAAGGAAGAAAGAAAGAAGGAAAGAAGAAATTTCGTATGGAAATTGTGGCTGCCAAAAAGGAGGGTTATCTTGTCCAATTAGAGTAATTTGTTATCCAAATCTTACCTTTAGGGGTATATTTGTCCTAGGTTTAATTTGGAGAAATTTCAAATGCATTTGGTTGAATTTAAGCTTAAAATGTGGGTTCAAAATTCACAAAATTTCTGTCATGATTTAAGCAACTTCAAAACAATTTGATTACATTCTAAACACAATGCATGCATATTAATTTACAAAAAGACACACACAATCATTAAGCTATTCACACATTTATTATACTATACAAACATTTATAAACATCCAACAATAATATTAATTCATAATACTAATCATATATAAAATAACACATTCCTTAATTATATTACTAAGCATACACACATATATATATATCATTCCAATAACATATTAGCATACATTATAAGGAATTCATGGCTATTTCATTCTCTCCTCCTTCAAAAAGTTTCGTCCTCGAAACTTAACTTACCTTAACACTATTCAAATAACTCGGGGTATTTCTGCTTCATTTCGTTCTCGGGCTCCCATGTCGCTTCCCTCTCGGTTTGTCCCGTCCACAAAACCTTCACATAAGGGATTACTTTTCTCCTCAACACTTTATCAATCCTATCCAAGACTTTGATCGGTTTCTCCACCGTGTTCAAATTTGGTTGAATCTCCGGTTGATGTGTAGAAAGAATAGTTTCGGGATCCGATATGCACTTTCGAAGTTGTGACACATGGAATACATCATGCACTTCCGACAAATTTGGTGGTAGAGCTAATCGATAAGCCAATGGTCCAATTCTTTCTAGAATCTCGTACGGACCAATGTACCTTGGGTTCAATTTACCTCTAGCTCCAAATCTAATAATCCCTTTTGTTGGTGAAATTCTAAGAAACACATGATCACCCACTTCAAACTCCAATGGTCTTCTCCTCATGTCGGCATAGCTTTTATACCGATCTTGAGCCGTTTTCATCCTTTGCTTAACCACTGAATTTTATCTACCGCTGTTGCACTAATTCTGGACCCAAAATAACCTTTCTCCAACTTCATCCCAATGTATTGGAGATCTGCATTTTCTACCATAGAGCGCTTCATAGGGTGCCATTTGAATTGTTACTTGAAAACTGTTGTTGTAGGCAAATTCAACTAGTGGCAAATAAGTATCCCACTTATTGCCAAAATCTAGAGCACATGCTCTAAGCATATCTTCTAGGATTTGAATTGTTCTTTCCGATTGCCCGTCTGTCTGTGGATGAAATGCGTACTAAACTGAAGTTGAGTACCTAAAGCGGCATGTAGACTTTTCCAAAATCGACTGACAAAACGAGAATCTCGATCAGAAGTGATTGTCTTCGGAATCCCATGTAATCTCACTATTTCTTTGATATAGGTATGTGCCATCCTTTCCAAAGAATCTCCAACCCTCAAAGGTATGAAATGAGCCGATTTCGTTAATCTATCCACGATTACCCAAATAACTTCATGCTTCACAATAGTTTGGGTAAAGCTGATATGAAATCCATGGTAATATCATCCCATTTCCATTCAGGTATGGATAAAGGTCGAAGCTCTCCTCCGGGTCGTTGATGCTCGATTTTTATTTGTTGACAAGTCAAACACTTGGATACATAATGAGCAATATCTCTCTTTAAACCTTCCCACCATAAATTTTTCTTCAAGTCTCTATACATTTTGGTGGTTCCCGGGTGGATCGAATATGAAGATGAATGAGCTTCCCTCAAGATTTCTTCTCTCAACTCATATGGCACAAAAAGTCGATTCCCATATCTAATAACATCATCTTCACCAATTCTCAACTCTTTTCTCTTCCCTTCTTCAATGGCTAACTTTATTCTTTTAACTTCATCATCTTGCTTTTGGACTTGTTTAATCCTTTCCAAAATTGTCGGTTGCAAGGATAATTGAGCCAATATCACATCAACTTGCTCTAATGTAACCTCAAGTTCTAATTTCATGAAATCCATCTGAATTCCTCTTTGGCTAGAGATCATAATCACATCATCCATTTGCTTCTTCCTACTAAGTGCATCCGCTACTACATTAGCTTTCCCGGGATGATAAAGTATTTCCACATCATAATCCTTAATCAACTCAAGCCATCTTCTTTGCCTCATATTAAGTTCTTTCTGGGTGAATATGTATTTCAAACTCTTGTGATCCGTATAGATCTTACATTTCTCTCCAAACAAATAATGTCTCCAAAGCTTCAATGCGAGAACCACTGCTGCCAATTCAAGATCATGCACCGGATAATTCTTCTCATGGGGTTTTAGCTGCCTTGATGCATAAGCTATAACTTTTCCATCTTGCATGAGAACACAACCGAGTCCTTGGATAGATGCATCACTGAAGACTTCAAATTCCTTTCCACTCACAGGCAATGCTAAAATAGGAGCCGATATCAATCTTTCTTTCAACTCTTTAAAACTCCTCTCACAATTGTCATCCCACACATACTTGGTATTCTTCCGTGTTAACTTGGTTATTGGAGACGCCAGTTTAGAAAATCCTTCAACAAATCTTCGGTAGTATCCAGCTAATCCAAGAAAACTTCTAATTTCACTCACATTAGTAGGCCTTGCCCATTTCAAAATAGCTTCAATCTTCATTGGATCAACCGAAATACCTGCCTTTGAGATAATATGCCCAAGAAAAGATATTTCTTCCAACCAAAACTGACACTTGGTAAATTTCGCATAAAGTTTCTTCTCTCGGAGTTTTCGTAACACAAGTCTCAAATGCTCTCGATGCTCCTCCTTGTTCCGAGAATATATCAAAATCATCAATGAATACTATGACAAATGAATCCAAATAATCTTTGAAAACTCTATTCATCAAATCCATGAATGCGGCTGGAGCATTGGTTAACCCAAAAGGCATTACCAAAAACTCGAAGTGTCCATACCGAGTCCGGAAAGCCGTCTTCTGAATATCTTGCGATTTGATCTTGAGTTGATAATATCCTGATCTCAGGTCGATCTTAGAGAACACTGTAGCTCCCTTTAACTGATCAAACAAATCATCGATCCTTGGTAAAGGGTATTTGTTCTTGATAGTAACTCGGTTCAATTCTCGGTAATCAATACACATGCGTAAACTTTCATCTTTCTTCTTGACAAACAGCACAGGAGCACCCCAAGGCGATATACTCGGTCTGATAAAGCCCAAGTCTTGTAACTCTTGTAATTGTAACTTCAATTCCTTCAATTCAGCTGGAGCCATCCTATATGGAGCTTTAGAGATAGGTACCGTTCCAGGCAAAACCTCAATCCCAAACTCTATCTCCCGATCCGGTGGTAATCCAGGTAACTTCTCAGGAAATACATCCATAAACTCATTCACAATGGGTGTCATTTTGATATCCACTTCTTCAATATTCATTGCTGCTACAACTGGTTTTTCCCACAGTTCCATAAACTTCATACTCCTAGGTCTCAACCTTTCCAATTTATGTGTGAAACTCCCATCAATCAAGCCAAAACTTAACTCCGCCTTACTACAATCTATAGTGACCTTATATTGATTTAGCCAATTCATTCCCAAAATCACATCAAAATCAGATAAAGGCAACACTATCATATCAATAGGCATGCTCACATTTGAAATCACAACATTTATACTTTACACACACAAGGATGTCTATTTTCAATCACCAACGGAGTAGTCACACACATAACACGATCAATCAACAATTCAGAGGTAAGCTCACAATCATTCATAAAATTTTCAGAAATACAAGCATGAGTCGCTCCAGTATCAATTAGCACATATGCATCCCTATTAGCAACACTCAGTATACCTGCCAAAGTGTCTACTGAGGGTGTGTCCTCAATCTGTTGTAAGGCAAAAACCCTCGGATTTGTCTTTCCCTTCTCTACATCAACTCCACTCTTCACATTAGGTCGGTCCTTGCAATTAGAAATGTGATGCCCTCTTTGCTTGCAATATGCACAAAAGACCGGTGGTAGTTTCGGATTCTTGCACTCTCTAGACTTATGCCCAACTTGACCACATGAGAAACATGCATTGGGAATCCACTTGCAATCGGACAACTCATGAGGACCATAGCATCTAAAACATTTCTTTTCAAATGCAAGTGTAGGAGCTTTATATATCAACTTTTGGTCTCCTTGTCGTCCCATAAATGGCTTCTTTCCTTTACCCACACCTCGATAACTATCATAAGATGAAGTAGGAGCGGGCCTCTTCCCTAGAAATGCAGCTCTCTTTGCTCTCCTAACTCTACTATCGTTCTGAATTTGCTCCATTAGCAAAGCTTTGGCCACCATATCCGATAAGGTATGCAACTCAAATTTCTTCACTTCACTTTGGATTTCTTCATTCAGTCCATTCTGAAATTTCTGAACTTTCATCCTCTCATCTCGGTAATCACCTCCCGCAAAACGCAACAGTCTACAGAATTCTCCATGATATTCATCTACAGTCTTACTCCCTTGTCTCAAGTTTAACCAATCGGTTATCATCCTCTCTCTCACTGAATTCGGAAAGTACTTGATGAAAAATATATCCTTGAATGCATTCCATGATATGGGTAATTGTAAATTTCCACTTGTTAATCTCCACCAATTATAAGCTTCTTTCTTCATCATGTAAACCGCTAAATCCACTTTATTATCTTCCGGGGTTCTACTGGCGCAAACGTTTTCTCAAGTTCCTCAATCCACCCTTCAGCTACTGTAGGGTCGGTACTAGTGCCATCAAACTCTGGAACCATCTTACTAAAATCATGTAACTTGATTTGGTTGGATTGATCATTCACAAAAGTAGCCTCATTTGATCTCATCCCTTGCTGATTACCTTGCTGCATGAGATGTTGAGTTTGTTGATACATCATCATCTGATACTGTGCATCATGGCCATCATATCCCTCATCATACCATACATCGAGTTCGGGTCACTAGTTGGTATTTGTGACATAGGAGGAATGGGTGGTATAGGTGGAGGTGGAGGAATTTGAGTCTGTGGAGGAACTTGTGAAGCTGAAGCCGATGCAGGCGATGGAGTAGTCTCACTGCTCGGTGTAGAAGATGAAGTGGGAGCAAATGTAGACGATGACTGCGGTGGTGGTGGCATACTTTCTCTATCAGAATGTTGCCTAGTAGACCTCCTTAACCTGTCCATCTTTACAATTGCATAGATATATTCAACACACATTCATACATGCATCTAAATTCCTAATCACATACAAAACTTATCAAATTGACATCATTCAGGCATAGATAAGCAAACAATTCAATAAGACATCAACAAACAATAAGCAATTGGTAGACAAGAGATCAAATAACAATTATATAAAACAAGCAAAAAGAAGATTACACACAACTATTTGGATAGCTTAATTCTTTTCTATACTGCTTAGTTGTGTCTAGGTCAAGTCTTAAATAATCATGACAATTAAATAAGCAATTAATCAAACTCCGCTCTTATACCAACTGTAAAGACCCGTTATTTTTACCCCTATATTTGATATAGGAGATAACGGATCCCCAACCACATATAACCCCTAAGATTATATGTAAGGTTGCCTAAAGAGATAGTTTGAGTAATTGTTTATCTAATTCTATAAGATAATATACAACAAACAACATAGATATTAGCAGCGGAAATAACTCTACTTCTAAATAGCTACATACATACATATATACATATTACATCTAAGGGCTTTTTATAAGCCTTAATCAAAATTTCTCAAAACACAACTCTACTAACACAACATTTACACCATCAACCAAAAATGAATCTCATCTAATCTATTACATTTATAGGGTCCATTGAGTCCATGGTCATCTCTAATCCTCCAACCCATCAAGAAAATCCTCGAAGTCAGTTCCGTACCCCATACTTGCATAGAACTCATCGGGATCATCACCTGAAATAGATAAAATATGAGCCAAAGGCCCAGTACACGAGTAACGAATACAAATGCGAAGTGAATCACACAGTCTTAGGCTAGATGCATTAGGCAACAATCGCTTATTCATTAATAAGTCTTTACTTGATAAGACAACACGGGAGTATTCAAACTCCGGACAACAAGGTTCTAGTATTACGTCCGCCTCCCTGAGTGGTCCCTACTGTTCATACAGACTAGGCAGCCCCACCTTCCGGCGTAGCCCGTAATACTAGGGGTTCTTGAGTAACGCATCACGACGCTCAGGGGGTTGATATGAGCAGCTCGGATACTCATATCTCCTAAACCATTCTAACCGTTAACGAGAAAGTTCCCTGCCCCCAATCTAAGCAGGGTGCCGCTCTCCGAACCAGATTCAACGGCAAACAACGACAATCAACATTCAAATATCAATAAGATTTTATTAATTTAAGGTAGTTTGATTCGGATACCTATCCTAACAAAGAGACAAGCAAGTTACTGCGTACCTGATAAAGCTCGGGAATTAACGGAGTCGACTGGGTGAGGATCTATCACTGTTTAATCAATATTAAAATTCACTCTTAGCTTAACTCTAATTGACTAGTTCAAAATATAAATTCATCCAAGAATCCAAAATAAATTGATTCAAAGTCAAAATAAGGCATTTAAGCACCCTATCATACCCTAGATCGCTTAATAAATACATAATTACTCGAATAACAAACTTTAGAAAATTTTAGAAAAAGCTTTTAAAAAAATTCAAAAGCTCAGGGGATACGCCGGCACTCAATGCCGGCGGCGTTGAGCCGGTATTCAATGTCCTGAAAATTCACACTGCTAACGCTGGCAGTGTTCAAGGGTACGCCGTCAGCCTTTGTTTCCTACGCCGGCGGCCTTTAGCCTTCGCTGAATCCAAAACCCAAAGTTTCAAAAACATCCAGAGAAGTCTAAGCCGTCCGCTTACTTAGGTACGCAGGCAGCTTTGACACATACGCCGGCGGCGTTGATTTCAAATAGCCGGCGTACAATATGGATGAAAGAATGCCGACTCACTCGTCTAGTGAAAGTCGGCGGCGTTCAGTCGGCTTTAAGAAATTTGGTTCTGTGGCCTTTCAATGCCGCTTCTACGCCGGCGGTGTAGAGACTCTAATTGCCGGCGTACGTTCTGAAGAACAGATGCTGGCAAATCTTCAGCATAAAAGCCGGCGGCGTTGCAAATAGCGTTAGGAAAATTGATTCTGTGGGCTTTCTACACCACCTCTACGCCGGTGGCGTAGAATCCCCAGATGCCGGCGTACGTTCAAATTTTAACATATACGAAAATGGTTTTTGAAATCCCCTGTTTTTATACATTTTGATCAATTCTCAAAACTTTTCCAAACTTAGTCCAAACTTCCTAAAGCTTGTTATATGATTCAAATACTATCCTAACAACATGAATTCCACCTTTAATCATCAAATCACTAATCATACTTCAAATTCACATATCAACTACTCATTTCTTCAATTTTTCTATAACACTCATACCCACACTTCCATACTCCTATGAGATGCAAACCATCACTCCATTAATCATATAATCCCATTCAAATTATCGTTCATGCACCAATTAAATCCCATACCAAACATCACCTCAAAATCACATCTATTCTAACATTTATAAATAACATATTATAAAACATGAAATGCAAGATAAAAGTTGCATTAAACTCACATGGGTGAATCTTGGCTTAGAATATTATTCAACTCCTTAAGCTTGTAGTAAACCTTGGCTTAGGGTTTAGAATTTTGGGTTAAGAAAAGGAAGAAAGAAAGAAGGAAAGGAAGGAAATGAAATTCGTATGGAAATTGTGGCTGCCAAAAAGGAGGGTTTATCTTATCCAATTAGAGTAATTTGTTATCCAAATCTTACCTTTAGGGGGTATATTTGTCCTAGGTTTAATTTGGAGAAATTTCAAATGCATTTGGGTTGAATTTAAGCTTAAAATGTGGGTTCAAAATTCACAAAATTTTTGTCATAATTTAAGCAACTTCAAAACAATTTGATTACATTCTAAACATAATGCATGCATATTAATTTACAAAAAGACACACACAATCATTAAGCTATTCACACATTTGTTATACTATACAAACATTTATAAACATCCAACAATAATATTAATTCATAATACTAATCATATATAAAATAACACATTCCTTAATTATATTACTAAGCATACACACATATATATATATATCATTCCAATAACACATTAGCATACATTATAAGGAATTCATGGCTATTTCATGTTCATAGTGCATTTGCATTCATGACTTGCATAATAAACTAGATCTAGTTGTTTTGACTACATAAATGCCTTAAATTTTTGTTTTATGTACATAAAGAACTTGTAGTAGCATAATAATAGTGGGAAAATGTTGGAAAGTCTATGATTTATTTTAGTTTCAACAAAAATGATTCTTGAAAATTCGGATATAAAAAGAACCATATATAGAAAAGCTATTTTTCAACTTCAAAATGAGTATTTTACATTAAAAATGAAAGGCTTAGGGAATAGGTATCATAAAGAAATGGTTTTAATGAGTAAAGCATAGATCTACTAAGAGATATTTTTCAAAACAAGAAAAGTTTACAAAAGTCATGTTAGCATTATGTTTCAATCCCAACAATAAACTTAAAATTCGTAATAGGGAAAGATTGATATATGAACACCTATTTTTCAACCCTATAAAGAAATGGAAGCCTTAAGGAGTAAGTTTGATTAGGAAATTATTTTAGAAAGATTAAATGAGTTTTACACAAGAAACAATCTCAAATATAAATTTCAAAATTCGGATTTGGAAATGACCTCTATTTGAACACTTATTTCCAAATGTCAAAATGAGGATTTTAATAGAAAAATAGATGCGCTAGGGAATACATACAATAAAAACTTAATTTTAACAAGGATCAGTGAAATTTATCAAAGTAAAATCCTAAAACGAGAAAAGGTTTCAAAATATAGGTTAAACAATGTTTTCATTCCTTAGAATTTTGTAAAATTCATAACTAGGTAAACCCCTTTCTAAACATCCATTTTCCAACTCCAAAATGAAGTATTTTATTAAAATAATGATGGTGTTAGGCATATAGGTCATTAAGGTTGTATTTTGATAAAAGCAAGTGTGAATTTGCAAGGAATAAAACTAGTTTTCTTAAGTATAGTAATTTCAAAAGTTTTGCAAAGCAAAAGTTTTATACAAGAATTCTTGATATCAAATATCACTAAGGCTATACAGATAGATAGCTCATCTCATGACATTCATGATAATAACTTGTAGGTATTGCATGTACATATAATACACTCAGTAGAAACAAAGCTAAGAAAATAGTGTCTTACACATCCCATGAAGCATTGTGTAAGTTCATGAGGAAATAGATTGATCAAAACCCATCAATCATGCATGATATTGAGTTATTTATGAAAATAAACAAGTCTTTCAAGATATAATGATAGCTAAGTATCTATCAAAGCTTTGGAAGGAGCTTGGATTGAAATTAGAACTTGGTTGTGGGTTGGAATCTCGTATAGCATTCTGTACCCTACAAATCATGAGCCAAATAACCTTGTTTAATGGAAATAACTTTAGATATAGATATCTCTCGTCGAATAGATAGAAATCGGTATATTATATGCGAAATTTTGAGTTAAAATGACCAAGTTATGGCCGTTTTAAGTTGGAATTTTCTCTTTGACGAACTTGTTAGAATAGAATTTCTAAGTTTCATTCAAACTTCATCGAAATACTCATTGGAGTTAATTCTTTTGATTAGGAGACTTGAGAGACAGACTAGACCTTCCCGATAATTATTACGATTAAGTAGATTCTCGCGCCATGGTAAAGTGAGTTCACTATCTTTAAATTACATACTCATGATTATGCTTGTAATGATAGTGGCATTAGAAATAGGACAAGATAAAATGGGAATGCACATGTGATTTTTATCTGGTCGAGTTGCTGATAAGAATATCGAAATGGGAAATTGTTATAAATATTTGTATGATTTAGTATAGAATTGAAGAGTCTAAAATATCTATGATCGCTTATAATTCACTTAAATGACATGCCATGACCTTATAACTAAATTATCCATGCATAACATATGTCGAATCACATTACATTTGTTATTATACCTTTGTGAGAAGAAAGCATAATAGCTAGGCAACGAGTGGGACTAAAAACTCGAATATTGGCGTGGAATGACTGAATTAAAATGGAAGTGGAGTAAGCACTTGAATCAACTACACCAACAGTGAGTGGGTGGGCACCTGAATCAATCACTATATAAATAAGAAAAATTGAAATCTATGGTCATATGAGCCTGAAACACCTAACCCCAAATGGAGGGCGTAAATCCATTCAACATAGGACTCTAGGAAAGTCTTATGTATTGTATGCTCATATGCTTGTGCATTTCATATGATTGTTAATTTAACTAGCTTGCCCTATTATTTGATAAAGTATTTAATTTGGAAGTAAAAATCACTAAGCTCGTAAGCTTATACCCCTATAGTTTCCTATTGCAGTACAATTATTTATGGCTATCATCGAGAGGCCACTTTCCTCAGGTACAGCTTTTGGAATTTAAGGAGCTTTTTGAAGAAATCGGGACCTAGATGTTAGGCATAGACTTCTAGTTAAATCTCCTTAATCGTAATATATATATATACACACACTTTTGTAGACTTAAGGACTCTTAATATTTTTCGAGGGTATGCCCCTTAGATCTTTGTAATAGATCAATCTTAGTTATAACTGTTATGATTTATATTCTTATTGCTATGTATGTCTTCTTAAGCTATTTTGATTCAAAGTAACATCCCCTACATGGTGAACGTAAGCCTTACACTCGGTGTCTAAACTCACGAAATGACTAAGGTTATCATACTTGAGTTTAAATATCGAGTGTGGCAGACTGTCGCATATAGGATACCCTTTGAGGTGTGACAATCATTGTTGAGACAACTTCACTAAATTCATGCATATGATATGAGTCATTATGTATATACTCAAAGGATTTTTCCAACTATACTAATATCTACATTTTAGTACAAGTATTTTTGGATAAAGAAAAGTTTGCAAATTTATGTTTTGAAAACTGGAATTTTCGTGATGAATCTGTACCCTATTCTTTCGGAACCCAAATGACTTTTTATGACAAAAATAACCTTATAAATGGATATATCTTTTTCAAGTAAGTAGAAAACGGTATATAATATGCAAAATTCCAAGTTAAAATGAGCAAGTTATGGCCATTTTAAGTTGGAATTTCTACTTGCACGAATTTATTGCAACTAGAGAATAAAATTAGAAAACTTTGACTAGAAATTCCATGGAATATTCATTTTGGGTATTTCCTTTGTTTAGGAAATGAGGAGGAAGACGTGTACTACCCCAAGGACTATTATGATTAAGGGAGTATCATCGAACCATGGTTGAGTGAGTCTACTTTTCTTATTTTCATACTTATGATTGTGCTTATAGCATAGTTACACTAGACTTAAGTAAAGATAAAATTGAAAATGCATATGAGTATAATTTTGATGAAAGAACCTTAAGTATATCGAGCCAAGAATTGCCTATAATGAGTTATATGTACTATTAGCATGTTGAAGTGTTTGAAATTAGATGATCATTTATATGAAATTGTAATTCAAATGGCTAGACTTTAAATTAAATGGAGACATAGATTTCATCTGTTGAGTCATATTACATTTGTTATTAGACAATTGGTAGGATAAGTGTATGATAGTAGTGGTTGGCATAACCGGTAGTATCTGTGTGTGGTGAGTAGTAGCCGGTAATGTAATCCCCTTAATTTTACATAACCCAATTACAATAAATATTATAAATAAAATGCAGAATCATGAAAGAACTATAATACAAATATCAAAAATCGCACCAAATTTTTCGCGATTTAAATTTTAAGTATAAACAAATTAGAATAAAGAATCCTTATCAATAACACTTCAAAAATAAAGCATGTTTGACATAAAGTAAATGAAAGAATAAAGAAAATTGTTTAATATTTTACACTTTGCAAATATGTTTTCAAATAGGATTTACTCAAAAATCCGAATTAAAAAAAAAATCCACTTTTTGAATGATTCCTTTGGGAAAAACTTGTTCAATGCATTAAAATTTAAGACTTCACTATACCTACTACTTAAGGACTTCATTTAATACGTAAAACTTTTATTTTGAACTTGGATAATAGGTGTTTTCATGGGCATCATCCAAAGTTACGAATTTTACAAGTTGACTACTAACTCAAAATTTTCCATCTTGATTCTACTTTTTGTTTTATATATAAATCTCATCAAAACTCATTTCAACTTGTAAAAATCACTACTTAATGATACCTATTACCTATACCCTTCATTCTTCACATAAAACATGAGTTTTGGAGTTGATAAATGGGATTTCAAAATTGGTCTTGGTTGAGATCCGAATTTACAAAATTTATTTTTGGTCATATCTTTTGATAAAATCTATCTAAACTTATGAAAATCCATTCCTTACATATCATATCATAAGAGCTTTCCATATCTTGAATAAAAACTTCATTTTTGAATTGGAAAACTTGTTTTAAAAATATGCATTGGCCAAAATCCGAAAATAGAATTTTGTCTTGAAAATTAATATTTGAAAATCATCTTTGAACCATATAAAATGAAGTCTTGATGATATATATACATTAAGCCTTCATTATCTCAAGTAAAAATTTCATTTTGGCACTTGAAAAGTGGTTTTTAAATAGGGGTCTTGCCTAAATACGAATTTCACTATTTTTGTTGAAGTTCAAAACCAAGATCTATACTTAATATGAACATAAATCTAAAAGAAACCCATGGTAGTAAACTATAAACTCATAGATCTACACTTTACTCATCAAAATCATTCATTTATGTTGTCTATACCCTAAGCCCTTCATTTTAAATGAAAATTACACATTTCGAAGTTGAAAAACAACTTTTCTAAATATGGTTCCATTTCCATCCAAATTTTTAAAAATGATTTTTGTTGAAAATAAAATAGATCTTGAGCTTTCCAAAACATTTCTACTATCATCATGCTATTGCAAGTTGTTCATGAACGTAAAAGAAAAGTCTAATGCATTTTATGAACTCAAAATACTAGATCTAGTTTACTATACTAGTTTTAAATGCAGGAACACTAAGATAGTTATGTGAATAATAAATATATGTATAAATCATAAGCAATAACAAAAATAATAACTCAAATAACAAGATCTAAGGCATAAACGAAAATCAAAGCTACAAAAGTTAGATCTACAAAATATAACTACTTTTAACAAGAAAATAATAATGATACAAGATAATAATAATGGAGGAGAGGAGTGTTTCATTTTTGGCATCATCATCGTTAGCTTTTAAGCTTATGGAATGTCATTTGATGCATGAAACTCTCACTACACTTTACCTATATCACCTATGGAAGCTTTGAGAAGAAAGTTTATTTAAAAATCTTCAAGAATGAATTGTGGACGCAAATTTTAGAAGTGGGGGCAGCTTGTGTTCTTGCAAGAACAAGAACAAAAGAAGAAAGAAAGAGAGGAAAAAGAGAGGAAAAGAGAGAAGGTTTCAAAGGGAAATGAAAGGAAATAATTGAAAGGCATTAAATGGAGAGAGAAATGTATTAAATGAAAGAGAAAAAAATAAAACAAGGGCAGCTATGAAAGGGGTGCTGCACGTAAATAAGAGAGGAGAGAGAGAGGGGAAAATGTTTGAATTTTGACTTGAAATTGAATTGTGTAATTAATGGTATGTTTAGCTTCTTTAAGAACGAGTGGAATATATTTATTTTAGTCAAAATAGGAGCAAATTAAAGGACAATGGCAGCAAAAAGAAGAGAAAAATCTGCCATGAAGTGTGGGATAAAGTGTAGAAAGATTGAAGTGAAAAGGAAGTGATATATGTAAGGTGTACTTGAAGTGTGGGTTGGAAAAAGTGCTTTTTATTAAGAAAAATACAAAATAAAATTAGGAAAAATATTTTTAAATAAGTGGCAGAATTTTAATAAATTAAATTGAATAATTATTTGAATTATTTTAGTATTTTAACAAATATGTTACCGGTATGATAAAATACGCGAATATGGGCTATAAATGATATTTTTATAACCCGAAAAATTATAAAAAAATTATTTTATGAAAATAGAAATATTTTTCAATTATTAAATTAATTTATTTTAATTTTTAGTATCGGGTCTTAAACAGAATCTAATCCCGTAAAAACCCAAAACGAACTGAATTTTAGAAAAACAAAGTTTTCTATAATATATAAAATATTTATCTAAAAATATTAGGCTTTATAAGAATAACAAAATTGTGTAATGAAATAAAAGTGAATAGTGTAAAAGACTAATTAATTACTGATAGTAATGAAAATACGATAAAAGGTTATAATTGTAACTTTTATAACTTGAAAAATTATATCAATGACATATTTGAAAATCTTATGAAATTACAAGTCTAATGGTACTAATGGTATATTTTTGATATCTCGAGCCCCAGGACACGCTTTTCGAAGTCTGTATGCGAACGGGTTCGAAATAGGTCAAAAATTTACCAATCTGATATTTTTGAGCAAACTTATATTACTACGAGCTATTCTACACACTTAAACTCTACCTCGGCCTCTAGGGTTAAGGGCGCGAGATTGCCGGACTTAAACTACTGTATTCCACTTAGGGTTTTCAGGTGATTTTCTGGTTTAGATCTTTGCCAATTTAGAAACTAATATTTTATGTTTATACAACATATTTAATTTGAGAAATTTATTTTAAATTTTATTTTTTAAGTATTTAATATCTCTTAACGTTTTCGGAATTCTTGAATTTATTTCCGATAGTTAATCGTTATTTACTTTTTAATAATTTGTTTTTGGGCTTTATATTACCCGATTTTATAAGTCGAAGTTAAATATGAAATTTGTCATATGTAGTGGTCGTGGATTTGAAGACTATTGATTTTTTATTTTATCTTTTAAGAAATCTCATTTTCTCAAGATTAAGAAATTTCTGGATTCGTTCGTGATTTAGGAACTAATCAAAGTTCTGTTTTAATTTGGAGTGATTTTTAGGGTTTATTTTCGAAATTCATCTTGGAATTATTTATTGAAATTTTCCAGGGCTTACATCCTCCCCACCTTAAAGAAAGTTTTTTCCGCAAAACTTGTTACGTGTATATCATTTTTCGAGAAAAGATTGTGAATTTCGAGTTATATTTCTAGCACAGGTTTATGCTTTGTTTTGTATCATTTCTAAATTTTCTATGATAGATATTTTACGAAATATAGCACATACAAATTAATAAGATTTGGCTTAGCGATTCCAACCTTCACTTATGTGACTCTTTTGGAGAACGACACGGACTTGACTCGAGACCACAACCGACTTGACTCGACCGACACTAGACGAGTCACGACAACACGACCTTTCATGACTCGATTACTTTGACCAACGAAGGTTGCGAATTCGCTTCCCCATTCTTATGTAGCTGTATATATAATATTGTGCTTTATGATTCATATTTCCTTAAACAATATGGTCATCATCGTTTTAAATTCTTATCGTCGTGATCATCTTAATGGGATTAAAATCAAGAGATCTTATTGCTTTATTGTATAATTATTACTTGTGAAGATCTTATGGAGTTTGGTAATTGAGATTTGATTTCTAAAGTTTTAACTTTTATGTAACGATCATCATAGATTTTCAATCTTTCGAAGTTCTTTATTTACACGAGGTCGTATGAGGGGTGTCTTGGAATTCGTTAAATTAATCGAGTTTTGTTTTAGTTTCCATCATTGGCTCATTCTAGCTTTTAATGGTCTTGGGCTTTCCTATCCTTAGTCTAGCTACTTAATCCAAGGGTAATTCCAACATTGTATCTTATCTAATATTGTGTTTTCTTCCTTGTTTGGGTCATCATCCAAGTGAAGTGTACCGACTATTCGACTTGGGGTCATGACGAGCTCTTGTTGTGGTTGGGTATGTCTCCTACAGTTTTATTAAGCTCGGGTGGAGATTCTAAATCTTTTATCACGTCTTAAGGCATTAAAGGAGACTTAAAGAAGCTTATCGGAAATACAGAACACAGAAATGCGGAAATAAAACATATATAAGAAATATTGAAATTCTACTGAAATCAAAATCGATAACAAAAACTTCACATTATTCAAAATGAAATACATAAAATCAAGAGAAGATGTAAATCTTCCATTACAAAAGTTCAAAGAAAGGATGCAAAACATATATTGGAATCAATTTATGAACTAGATGATAAACCACAACATCGGTTTACATTTTCAAAACATCTTTGTTCTTTTTACTAAAAAATTCTTTGCTCCTAACACTCAACAAAAGATCTATTGCAATTTCTAGGAGATTGGCTTGTTCTAAACAAGGACAACTATCCATTTGCTAAATCTTTTGGGGGCATCTATTTGCCTAGTGTCCTAGCTGTTTGCAGACGAAGCACTTTAAGGTTTTCTTCCTTGGACATTCCATGATTTTGTGCCCGGGATCTCCACGGAGGTAACACTTGTGCTTCAGTTATGGACACCATTTTGGATAATGACTTTCCTTGCACTTCTAGCAAGTGATCTTATGCTTCTTAAAAGGTTCATTCTTAACATTTCGGCTAGTTGTCTTATACCTTCTGACTTTGGAGCGTGGACTTGCCATAACAAAACGAGTCTCAATTCCTTGCATTGTCACTTAGTAGGGTCCTTCCACCTGAATCGGCACATTCCTAATAAGCACTTGTTGTAAAAAGAGCTTTTGTGTATCCACCAAACACCCTAGAAGGTCTATGACTTGTTGCATTGGATCTTGTGGCAGTGGAGTGTCTCTCACTTGTTGTTCATCGGGAAGGTTAGTCGGCTGTTGCATGTTCTCCTCAGGTAGTCTCCTAGAGACAAGACGAAACGGTCACATTAGCCTAATTATACTACTCACAAGTTGCTTATGGTTTAGAAAAAGAGTTATAACTTTTTATTTTCTTTAAAATTGTTTATTTAGAAAAACGGTGAAAGCACGCAATTAATCCTACCCACCTAGTGGTCTTATAGGTCGAAGAGGTAATCTAGCATCTCCATTATTGGCTTGAACTAAGAGTCGGGTAAGGTCACTTACTCTTATATTTTGCAGTTGCTAGAATATATTCGATTGTTCCATAAAATATTTTCAATCTTCCTTCTTTATATGTCTGTTTCTATGTTCTCTAGAAGTCTTCAAGATAGGATTCAAATCCTTAATAATCAAAGTCGTACCTTAAAGGTCATTAAGCTAAATCTAGCTTTTCTTTACTTAAGGGTCATCTAACACTTACCTATTTATTCCCAAGATCGTATCTTAACATTCTATTCTCCTAAAGTCTTCCTACCTAATTCCCAAAACCTTGTCGCTCTGATACCAATTAAACTGTTACGCCCCAAGGGGTATCCTAAACGTGGCAGTTCGCCGTACACAATATTAAAGCCTAGGAATGACCGCCTTAGTCATGCGAAGGCTTCCATACTATGTACAAGGCGTCTAACACATAGAGGAGACACATTGGAGAGATACATTTTATATTGATATAACTTGAGTAACAACGTAAAGAATATACAATTCACTATTGTAAGCTCCGGAAAATTTCAATAAATAATTTCAAGATGAACTTCGAAAATAAACCCTAAAAATCATTCCAAATTAAAATCGAATTTCAACTAGTCTTAAATCACGAACGAATTCGAACAATTTCCGAATCTTGGGAAAAATAAGAATTCTCAAAAACAAAGTAAGAACTCAACATACTACAATTCCAATAAAACTACGTACGACAAATTCCATACGTGACTCCGACTTATAAAATCGGGTAATATAAAGCCCAAAAGCAAATTATTAAAAAGTAAATAATGATTGACTTTTGAAAATATAACTCAATTCAAAAATTCCGAAAACGTTAAAAGATATTAAATACAAAAAAAATAATAATAAAATTTAAAATAATTTTCTCAAATTAAATATGTTGTATAAACATAAATATCAGTTTCCAAATTGGCAAAGGTCTAAACCGGAAAATCACCCGAAAACCCTAAGCGGAATACAATAGCTTAAGTCCGGCAATCTAGCGCCCCTAACCCTAGAGGCCGAGATGTAGTTTAAATATATAGAATAGCTCATAGTAATATAAGTTTGTTTAAAAATATCAGATTGGTAAATTTTTGACATATTTCGAACCCGTTCGGATACAGACTTCGAAAAGTGTGTCCCGGGGCTCGAGATATCAAAAATATACCAAAATTACCGTTAGACTCATAATTTCATAAGATTTCTAAATATATCAGTTATATAATTTTTCGGGTTATAAAAGTTACAGTTATAACCTTTTTATCGTGTTTTCATTATTACTGGTAATTGAGTCGTCTTTTGCACTATTCATTTTTATTTCATTACAAAATTTTATTATTTTTTATAAAGCCTTATATTTTTAGATAAATATTTTATATGTTATAGAAAATTTTGTTTTTCTAAAATTTAATTCGTTTCGGGTCTTTACGGGATCAGATTCTGTTTAAGATCCGATACTAAAAATAAAATAAATTAATTTAATAATTGAAAATATTTTAAAAATATTTTTATTTTCATAAAATAATTTTTAGAATTTTTCGGGTTATAAAAATATCATTTATAGCTCATATTCGCGTATTTTGATCATACCGGTAACATATTGTTAAATTACTAAAATAATTCAAATAATTATTTAATTTTAAATATGAAAAATCTGCTACAAATATTTGAAATAAATTTTCTAATTTTATTTTATTTTAATATTATTTTATTAATAAAGTACTTTTACAACCCATACCTTCAAGTACACCTTACACATATCACTTCCTTTTCACTTCAATCTTTCTACACATAATCCCACAATTCATGGCAGATTTTTGACTCATTCATGGCTGCCATTTCCTTCATTTACTCCTATTTTGACTAAAATTAATTATATTTCAATCCTTCTTCAAAAAGTTACATTACACATTAATTACACAATTCAATTTTGAGTCAAATTTCAACAAATTCACTCTCTCTCCTCTCTCAACATTCACGTGTAGCATGGGGCTTCATTGGCTGCCTTGTTTTATTTTTTTTCTCTTCATTCATTAATTAAAACACTCATTTCTCTCTCTCCTTCTGTAAACCCCCAAATTTTCGGAATCGGTTTAGCATAAAACCCTAAACCGGAAGTCAAACGGAACCCTAAAGGTCAACGAAACCCTAGTTTATCGTATCCAACTAAATTCGGCATTGCCGTTTTCTTTGGCCCTAGAAAACGAAGTTGGGATAATCAGCTAGAATAGTTCGTAATAACCATAGGTTTTATAAAAATTTCAGTTTCGCGAAATTCGGGTGTCCTTCGAACCCGATCGGACACAGTTCTCAAAAAACGTGTCCAGAAGCCCGGAATAGTAAAAATATTCTGAATACACCGTTAGACTCGTAAAAATATAAGTTTTCCAAAAATATCAGTTTCGTAATTTTTCAGTAAGTAAAAATAACAGATATAACTATTATACGCGTATTTTCTTACTACCGGTACTTTAATTATCATATCTACTTTACATTATACTATTCATTACTATTCTACACTATTCTTTTATCTCGACTTTTTCTTACACCTATTCTTACACTCTACATAACCTATAATCTTAACTTTTTACCTTTCTCATACCTTTATATCACATCTACTTTACATATTACATCTTTTATTTTTATCAAAAGTCAAAAATAAATCACCCCTCTCTATCCCCACATGGCCGGCGCCCCCTCCTCCTCTTCCCCCTCAATTTGTTTTAATTTTACTTTATTTTAATCACACAAAAACCACTCCTCAAATTCCTATAAATACCCCTCATACCTTCACTTCTTTCACACCACTTCTACACTAAAATTACTCTCTCAAAATCTCTCAAGAATTTCTCTCCAAGAAGTTCTTTCAAGAAGTTCTCTTTAGCTCATCTCCTCCAGGTAAAAATTCTTCAAGAAGTTTCCATGTTCATCTACTTAGTATGAACTTAATGGTGTTTTTTTCTAAAACCATGAAGGTTAAGAAGCAACTATAGGTTCATACTTTGTTTTTGTCCATAATCATAATTCCTTTATGTTCATGTTTCTTTTATATTCATTTATGTTTCTCTTATGATCATTTATGTTGTCACGCCCCGAGGGGTACCATAAACGTGGCAGTCCGCCGTACACAATACTAAAGCCTAGGAATGACTACCTTAGTCATGCAAAGGCTTTCATATTATGTACAAGGCGTACATCACAACCAAGGGGACGCATCGGAGTAGCACAATTTATATTGATAATAAATAAGTAACAAGGCAAAGAGAATACTTAATATAAAACATAGCATATCACAATTTAATTCTTAAGGCATATTCTTCTATTATCTTCAAATAAATATACGTCCCCAATCATATAGGTTATCACATATAAAGAACCTTACAAACTTTCTTCATCGTATGATTCCATATCCTTAATCATCCGTCCCTGACTTCCTTAAGGTCATGATCCTCAATTTAGGCCACTAGCATACCTGTTTCAACAAATCTATAGGGGTATAAGCTACAACTAGCTTAGTGAGCAAATCCCAAAATTCATACTTGAAGTAGATTATCAATCAAGTTTATTATTCAAACATATGAAATGCAACAGCCACGTGAGCATACAAGACATATGACTTTCCGGGAATCATATGTTGAATGAATTTACGCCCTCATTCGGGGTTGGGTATTCAGGCCAATTACAGCCACAACTTTTAAAAACACTTTTATAGATCTTACCGGCTCCTATACGCCATCAAAAACTTGTAGTTATTACAGGCTCCTACTAGCCACCAAAAACTTGTAGTTATTACAGGCTCCTACTAGCCATCAATTTAAGTAGTTCTTACCGGCTCCTACTCGCCACTTACATGATATACCGGTTATGTCTACCACCACTATTATACACTTGTCCCACCAATTGTATAGTAGTGAATGCAATGTGACTTAACATATGAAGTGCATGAATAGTTTCTTTAATTAAAGTCTAGTAGTTACATTTAACCTCTTTCAAGTGATCAACCAATTTCAAACACTTCAAGATATTAATGCACATACAACTTTATTAAAAGCAAATCGAGTCTCGACATACTTAGTATTCTTTCAACATATTATCATACACTTCCTTTTGATTTTGCCTAAATTCTAGTGCAACTAATTTTACAAGCACAATCAAGAGTATGAGAAAATTAACGGGGAGTAACTCACGATGCCATGTCGTCTATTCCTCTAAGCGGATGAGTCGTTCGCACACTACACTTAATCGTAACAATCCTCGGGTAAGGAATCCTTCCTCGGGATCACCTAACCAAAGAAAATACCCACAATGAGTTTTTCTTGAAGATTTTTTTTGAATTTTGACAAAACAATGTCAAAGAACGTTAAAGTTCACATGAGCAAATGTTCCAACTTAAAATGGTCATAACTTGGTCATTTCAATTCGGAATCGCACGTATAATATACCGTTTTCTACCTATTCGAAAAGATCTATCTATTTCTAAGCTTATCCTTGTCATAAACGGTCATTTGGGTTCCGAAAACGTCAGGTACAGATTTAAAACGAATTTTCTAAACTTTTGCGAAAATCCATTTTCTAACTCAACTTCATTTTAAAGAAAATCCTTTTGTAACCATATATATATTTGATAAACACTTTTTGAATATATAGGTATGCTCACTTCATATGCAAAAAAAAATCCTAATGGTAGTGTCTCAACAATTTATTTTGAGCTTAACACTTTTAACTTTGATAATTTCTTTTCAAGTATTTAGAAGAAACCTTATATTTTTATTACAAATGAATATATTCTTATTTTATTTCCTTCATTCCTTTTTCTAAAACAAGCAAATTTTCCTTTAACCTTAGTCTTTCATAAATTTCATTTCTAGTGATAAAAGGTTAATTTATCAAAACTATATTAAGTTGTCGAAAACCTTTTCATAATTTGTTTATTTAAGATGATCTTAGAAAATGAGCCTTGTTTTCTTATATCTATTTCTAAAATATAAGCTTTTGCTTCCTAAAACTTGTTCTTTCATTTCTTTTGAAAAGAATCATAAAATACATTATTGCTAACCTTACTTTATTTATATTCTTTTGAAAACAAGTTCTTTCTTTTAGAATTTTAAAAATCATTACTTTTCCTAAGTGGGTTCCTTATGAGTTGATTTTTAACTTTGAAAAGTGGTTTGTTTTCTTAGTTGTATTTCGAAGTTTAAAAGAGTTTAAATCTTGAGCTTTTTGTAAAGACTTTTAATATTAATAAATTATATTACTCAAAACTTAGGTTAACATAATATACAAAGAAAATATTTATTTCTTATGATTCCTTGAAAATCTATCTTTGTTATCTATGAAGATGTTGAGAAAATTCCTTTTCTATGTTGTTGATAATAACTTCACGATTTTTGTGATAAATCATATGATTGAAAACTTAGCTTTGAGTTCATTAAGTAAAGAAAAATTCTATTTTTAGATCTAGTTGAGACATTAGCATTATGTAAATGCAAATATCATGAGCATATAAAGAAATAAGAACATAAGGAAATACTAGAAATAAATAATAAGCAAGAAAAATAAAATATCAAGTATTGGGAACCTTAGCTTCATCAAGGAATCCCGATCAAGAATTGGAGCCTTAGCTTTTATCAAGGCATCCCGGGACTAAGAATGGACTAGTCCCGAATGATTAAAGAAAATAAATAAAAGATTGTTTTGACTTGATATGGACAAGTCTAAGACTAGAAAGACTAGTCTTAATAAAATTAAATAAATTGCATAACTTTGAAAGTAAATAAATAACAAATGAGTTTATATGCTCTAAATAAATATAATATACATATATATATATTATATATAAGTAAGATCAAAATATAAACAAGTAATAAATGACAAAGTATATATATGCATGAAAGTAGTTCCATGAACAAAAACCAAATATGATCTTAATGTGGTTTTCTTTAGTTTCTCAACCTAAGAAACAACATCAAAACCATATAAGGTTACTTGACATAGAAAGAATAGAGTATGAGTTCTTCATTACCTAAATGGGTAAGAAGAAAAGAAGGTTTGCTTGAAGGCTTTTGGTAGTGGTAAGTAGTGATGCTTTGAAAAGAAACTTTCTTTAGTAATGGATGAAGAGTGTTTTCTCTTTACAAGAAGAGAGTTCTTGTAAGATTATAGAGAGGAGTTTTTGGAGAGGATTTTGGCATAATTTCTTTGCTTTGGAATGGTGTGAAGAAATGAGAAGGGGAGAGGTGGTATTTATAGAATTTTGTGGAGGAATTTAAGAGGTAATTAAATAAAAGAAAAAGAAAAAAATAATAGGATGCAAGAGGAGGGGGAGGCGCCGGTTTTGATCTTCTTGAGAGGGGGAAATTGTTTTATTTTATTTGTTTTGTGTAATAAAGAAGTAATGTGTAAAGTTTGATGTGATTAAAGTTGTGTTGAAAATGAAAAAAAGTAAGAAAATAGATATGTAGGTGTAAGAAATAGGTGTAAGAAAAAGTAGAGATAGTGAATAGTAGAAAAGTACTATGAATAGTAGATTAGACAATTAAAGTACCGGTAGTAATAAAAATACGCGTAATAATGTGATATCTGTAATTTTTAGCTACCGAAAAATTCTAAAACTGATATTTCTGGAATCCTTATATTTTTAAGAGTCTATTGGTATAAACGGAATGTTTTTAATATTCCGAGCTCCGGGACACGCTTTTCGAGAACCGATCCCGTTTGGGTCCGAAGGTCACTCGAATTTCGCGAATCTGATATTTTTATGTTACCCTATATTATTACGAACTATTTGAAGCTATTAACTTAATTTCGTTTTCTAGGGTTTGAATACACGGGATTGCCGGATCTTAAATGCTAGGGTTCGTTATAGGCTTGTTGTCTTTTTAGGGTTCCGTTTTGATTTCCGATTTTTACTGAGTTATTCGTAAGATCGTATAATTTTTGAGTTTTGATCGTTTTAGAATTTTAGCTCGAAATTTATATTTTATTTTATTTGTGATTATTTAATAGCTTTTAGTTCTCGGAATTGTTTAACCGAGTCTAGGTTTATGAATTGACTCAATTTGACTTTTGTTGAAAAATTTGGATTTTTGGCGATTCTAGAAATTTTACTGAAGGATTTAGGATTTTATCATCTCGTTGTTGAACGTTATTTGGATCTATCGTTTCGATTCGCGTTTTAGGAATTGGGTAGATTATCTAATCGACGTACGGACGTTGATTATATCGATAATTGGACGTTATATTTTGTTTCAGAGGTTCTTGTTTTCTCAAGTTTGAGAAAACTCGTTTTTGTTCTTATTTGGAATTAAGTTTTAACTTGGTTCAATTTTTAGGGTTTCGTTTCCAGTTTTGACTTGGTCTAGAATCGGGTGTTAATCTCGAGTTGATTTTTCGGGTTTCAAATTTTGATATTAAACTTCTAGAATTTCTTTTAAGGATTATGAAAATTTTTGGGGGTTTACATATGTTCATAACTATCTACTATATCTATATAGCTATATATACTATTTAGAGCATATAAGCTCATGATCTTGCAATTTATTTACCTTTCATGCAATTTATTTACTTCAATGCATTTTATTTATTCCGAGTTGTTTTTAAGACTAGTCTCTAGTCTTAGACTTGTCCTCATCAAGTCGAAACAAGTTTTTCTTCCTTTCATTTTATTTCATTATGGGACTAGTTTACTTCTTAGTCCCGGGAGCCTTGAAAAAGCTAAGACTCCAATACTTGACTTTATTATTATGCTTTATGTTATTTTGGTTATTATTATCCTCATAATCATGTTCATTTAGATTGTTGTCCAAAAATTTTATTTGCTAAAGATAATAAAACAAAAGAAGGATTTTTGTCACTTGAAAATAAGTTTATGAAGCATAAAAATATATAAGATAACAAAAATAAACTCATTCCTTTTCATGTTACAAAAAGAACTCACTATAATTTTATAAACTACTTTTACTTTAAAGAGTCACTTAGATCCTCATTATCCCACCTTGTTTTTTTTTCAAAATAAAATATTTTGTTGACAAAAACGGTTCTTTTCATAAGAAAGAAAATAAGATGGATGACTAAGGAAATTTTTAAGTAAAGACCTTTGCAAACAAATAGGCAAAGAAAATTAATGGTTTGAAAATAATAAAGTTATTTCTTTTCAAGTTACAAGAAGAAGTTAATAAGATTATAGAAATTAGTTTTTCTACAAAAAGTCCTTAATTGTTCCACATTGTTTTTATGAAGAAAACAAATTTTCATGCATGGATGATTATTTTTGAAAAATATGAGACATGAGAAAAAGAATGAGAAATATCAAGTAAGGATTTTTGCAAAATAAGTAAACAAAGGAATTTACACAAGAAAAATGAAGAATAGCATATTTCCTAGAAAACTTCAAATATAGTATTAATGTAACTTAGAAAGTAGAAAATTTTATTTTCAAAGGTCACTTAGAAAAAGATAAATAAAACCAACATAAAACGTTTTTAGAAAATAAAGAAAACAAGGTATTCATTTCAAAGAAATTTACAAAAACAATTTCCGAAAAGCTTTAACCCGACATTGTTTTACCTAAGAAAAATAATTGGATAACAAGACACTTGAGCATGCTTAAATATGAGTTATATAGTTATAAAAAGAGAATTTTTTAACTATATAGATAACTAAGTATTTATCAAACGAATTTGATTCCTTGAACCAAAGTTGTTTTTACTTGGAAATCCATGGTGAATTTTGTCACTACTTTTTCAGAGCCTATATGGCCTTGTTTGTTGGATATAATTTCGGAAATGGGTAGATCTTTTCAAGTAGGTAGAAATCGGTATATTATATGCGCGATTCCGAATTAAAATGAAAAAGTTATGGCCATTTTAAGTTGGAACGTTCTTTCATATGAACTTTGACGTTCTTTGACATTGTTTTGTCAAAATTCAAGAAAATCATCAAGAAAAACTCATTGTGGGTATTTTCTTTGGCTAGGTGACCCCGAGAAAGGATTCCTTTACCCCGAGGATTATTACGATTAAGTGGAGTGTGTGAACGACTCATCCGCTTAGAGGAATAGACGACAATGGCATCGTGAGTTTATTTCCATTAAATGCTACACTTGTTGTGCTTGTAAATTAGTTGCACTAGAGTTAGGAAAAGATAAACCGATATGCATGTAAAATAATTCCTTGAAAGAATCCTAAGAATATCGAAGCCAAAATTTTTCTAAGTGATTGTTTTAGTTCAATATTGATTTGTGTGAAATTCCTTGATCGCCATAAAGTTCAAAATAATTATGTTATGACTTTATAAATTAATGAACTCATGCATACCACGAATTGAGTCACATTGCATGGTTGGGTTATTATCCTTGGGTGAGAAGGATAGTAAGCTCATGTCGAAAGCAACACTTAGCGGGAGATCCGAAAGCGATTGCTTGGCGGCTTAATGGAATATGCTTGGCTGTAGATCCGAAAGCAAGGTCAATCAAGTAGATTCGAAATGCTCGACGATGTGTGCTCGTGAGCAAGAAAACATTTTTATTTAAAACTACTTGAATTGAGGTTATATATCACTAAACCCCAATGGAGGGCGTAAATCCATTCAACATATAGTTCCCGGAAAACTATATGCTTGTTTGCCCACGTGCTTGTGCATTACATTTGTTTGATTAAATCAACTTGTTTGAATCTTGTTACAAGAAGTTATTTATGGAAATAGTTCTCACTAAGCCTATTAGCTTATACCCCAATAGATATCTTTTGCAGTTCCCGTACTTATGGTTAAGGCCACGTGGACCATGCGGGCAGGTAATCTCTCTTGAACATTAGAAACTTGGCTATAGTGTAGCATAGTATTAGCATGCAAATATTTATATAATAGATTAGTAATTTAGGGAGTTGTCCCTAAGTTTGTAAAGTCTTTGCCATGAATGAATAATTATTGTGAATCCTCTTTTCTTAATATGTTTCTATATCTCCTTAAGCTTCATAATTCCATATACGGTCCTCTAAAGTTGTGAAAGTACGCCTTACACTTAATATAAAAGCTTTTGGGAATGGCTAAGGTTGTCATACTTAAGCTTTAATATTGAGTGTGGCGGACTGTCACGTTTAGGGTACCCATTGGGGCGTGACACCTTCATTTAGTCCTTCTTCCCTCTTTTATTCCTTAGCTTTTCTCTCTTTTTCCTCTCTTTTCCTCTTCATTTTTTTCTTGTTTCTTACCATAACAAAGCTGTCCCCATTCCATTCTTAAGCTTCCACACATATTTCTTGAAGATTTTTAAGCAAATCTTCTTCTCAAAGCTTCCATAGGTGATATAGGTAAAGTGTAATGAAGGTTTCATGCATCAAAGGAACTTTCATAAGCTTAAAAGCTTAGGATGATGATGCCAAAAATGAAACCTTTCTCTTCCCCACTTTTATTGCCTTGTATTATAATTATTTTCTTGTTTAAAGTTATTATATTTTGTAGATCTAACTTTTTATAGCTTTGATTTTTGTTTATGTCATAGATCTTGCTATATGAGTTGTTATTTTTGTTATTACCTATGATTTATGCATAGATCCATCATCCACATGTGTTCATGCACTTATAATTAGTTTAGAAAACTAGATCTAGAGTTTTAAGTTCATAAAATGCATTAGACTTTGTTTTATGTTCATGGATGGCTTGTAAAAGCATGATGATAGTAAGAAAGCTTTAGGAAACTCAAGATCTATTGTATTTTCAACAAAAATAATTTTTGAAAATTCGGATGAAAATGGAGTCATATTTAGAAAAGTTGTTTTTCAACTTCAAAATGTGTATTTTTCATTTAAAATGAAGGGCTTAGGGCATAGATACCATAAAATGAAAGATTTTGATAAGTAAAGTTTAGATCTATGATGTTTATAGCTTATTACCATGCATTTGTTTTATGTTTATGTTCATATTAAGTATAGATCCTAGTTTTGAACTCAAACAAAATTGTGAAATTCGTATTTTGGCAAGACCCCCATTTAAAACCCACTTTCCAAGTGTTAAAATGTAATTTTTACTTAAGAAAATGAAGGCTTAATATATGTATATCATCAAGACTTCTTTCTACAAGAATCAAAAGTGATTTTCAAAAGTTATTTTCAAAATAAAAATTATATTTTCGGATTTTGGCTAAGGCCTATTTTAAAAACATGTTTTCCAACTCAAAAATGAAGTTTTTATTCAAGAAATGAAAGGCTCATAATATATGATAGGTAAGGAATGGATTTTCATAAGCTTAGATAGATTTTATCAAAAGATATGACCACAAATAATTTTTCTAAATTCGGATCCCAATCAAGACCAATTTTGAAAACCCATTTATCAACTCCGAAACTCATGTTTTATGCGAAAAATGAAGTATATAGGTAATAGATATTATTAAGCAATTATTTTTACAAGTTAAAATGAGTTTAGGCATGAGTAATGTGTAAAACAAGTAATGGAATTAAAATGAAAAATTTTGAGCTAGTGATCAAATTGTCAATTTCGTAATTTGAGATAATGCATATGTAATCACTTAGTATTTGAACTCAAATTGCAAGTTTTATGTGTTAAATGAATTCCTTAGACAATAGATATGGTAAAGCTTCAAACTTTGATGCATTAAACAAGTTTTCTCATAAGAAATATGCAAGAAATGAAATTTTCCAAAATTCGGATTTTTGAGTAAATCATATTGGAAAACATATTTACAAAGTGTAAAATAGAAATTTTTATGTAGAAATGAAGGTCATAAGTAATATATATAATGAAGACTCAATTTTAACAAAAATAATTATATTTTCTTAAGTAATAGATCCAAAACAAATGGAAATAATCAAAGCTAGGGAACTAGTATTCGTAAAAGTGGTTATCCTTGAAGTTTGTAATATAAGGAGTTATAAAATTTTCTTTTAGCAAGAATCATCAAGATCATGCATACATTAAGCTCGTCTCATGTCAGTCATGTTAGGGAATCATTCATATTACATGTATAGCTAATCTATATAGTAGGAACATTACAAACATTTACAAAACTATTTTTCGGACTTGGAAATTGTTGCTGCCCTAATCTGATCCGAACTTTTCAAAGCTTCAAAGTTTTCAAAACTTAAATATAATATTAGGAATAGATAGATCTTTCGAAGTAGATAGAAATCGATATATAATTTGCGAGATTCTGAGTTAAAATGACCAAGTTATGGCCGTTTTAAGTTAGAATTCCCGCGTAGGACGCGAATTACGAATTTGATAGTTCGTATAAAATCGTTTGGATTAGTTTGAGTTGAAATACTTATTAGAGTATTTCTTCCTTTTTAGGTGATCCCGAATTCGACGATTCCCTACTATCGGATTATTATTACTAGAAGACCGGTGATCCAATGACCGAGTGAGTTTTCTCCTTGTTTTGTTACCTTGATTGTGCTTGTAGTTAGTTGCATTAGAATTATAGGAACAAGATAAAAACCGATATGAACGGGGATGGGATATATGATGAGGCTGTGATGAATGTATGCCAAATAATACTGAAGCATATCGAAACCACGATTTGATTGGATAACTGCACTGTTCATATTATTTCTGTTATGTGTATGATATTGGCTGGTCACTCTAAAGAACGTATAAATATTTTGACCTAAGCAAAAAAATTAAATTGGTCATGCATCTCACGACATATTGCATTTGGTAGCGTGCTACTCCTACGCAGGTCGATCGGTATGGTCCGAGGACTCGTTTGGATAATGAGACCCGGGATCAGAGCTTATTCATAGGAAACTAAGGCGCATCAGGGATGCATTCCATGTGTGAGCCTAGCCGAGGCGAGTGCTATGAGCCGAGGGCTTGGGGACTAGCAGCGGTCATGTAGACTTCAATACCAACCCTAACCCAAGATACGGAGGGCGTAAATCCGTTCTGTGTGTGGATTCCGGATACCCATGCATAATTGCTTGCTCATGTGTTTGTTCATGCATAGCATATGGTTGATTATAACATTGCTTGTTATGGTACAGAATTGAGGGAATTCTCACTAAGCTAGTGTAGCTTATACCCCAATAGTGGTGTAAATGAACAGGTTATCTCAAGAATGCAAGGTGGGGACCGAATTGATTGGAGCCGGGAATGACTTTGGGATTCCGGCAAGGAATAAGAATGATTGAAGTTATCAGCCAGTTTTATGATTTGCCTTGTAATAGTTTCATGAAGTGGAATCTTTTGATGAATGTAATTGAAGTGTAATGATTTGTATTTGAAGTATAGTGATTCGTATATGAAGTATAGCGATTTGTATCTGAAGTATAGTAAATTGTATTTCCTTTACATTGTTACTCAAGCTATATCAACGTAAAATGTATTACTCTGATGTGTCTCCTCCATGTGTTAGATGCCTTGTACATAGTATGGGAGCCTTAGCGTGACTGAGGTGGTCATTCTTAGGCTTTAATATTGTGTACGGCGGACTGCCACGTTTAGGGTACCCTTCGGGGCGTGACAACTATACTTCAGATACAAATCACTATACTTCAAATACAATTTCATCAAAAGATTTCACTATATAAAACTATTACAAGGCAAATCATAAACCTAGCTAATAACTTCAAGCATTCTTATATCTTACTGGAATCCCGAAGTCATTTTCGGCTCCAACCATCTCAGTCCCCACTTAGCATTCTTGAGATAACCTGTTCATTTAAACATCTATTGGGGTATAAGCTACACTAGTTAGTGAGAGTTCCCTTAATTTCATACCATGATAAGCAAGTTATAATTCATCCATATGCTATGCATGAACAAACACATGAGCAGACAAGCATATGACTTTCCAGTAACCATATGTGAATAGATTTACGCCCTCTACTCGGGGTTAGGATGGTCCATAACATGCAACCATAATTCCAATCTTTTTCTCTTGTTGTTTTATTGTAGTTTTATGTGCCTACCCCACATTCATTAACTTAAGCAATCTCGCATCCTTAATGTTAACAAAGCCCCCTCGCCTTCCGTTAATATACTTTTGTCCCACCAAAGGTATATGAGCAATGCAATGTGACTTAACATGTGATATGCATGCACATTTATTCATATAATAGTGGCATATTAATTATGTAGGTTAAAAGCGATCATAGAGAATTTCAGACAATTTAAGTCTATGCTAACTCATACAATGATTTTATAACAAGTCCCACCTCGATATACTTATCATTCATTCAACCAAGATTATACCACAACTCATCACAATTTTATCTTTTCCTAATTCTAGTGCAACTAGCTATAAGCACAAGCAAGGAAACAAAATAAGAAGAAAACTCACTCAACCATTAGATCACCGGTCTCTTAGTAAAAGTAATCCGGTGGTAGGAAATCATCGATTTCGGGATCGCCTAAAAAAGAAGAAACACTCTAAGAAGTATTTTAACTCAAACTAATCCAAACGATCTTATACAAACTATCAAATTCGTAATTCTTGTCCTAAGCGGGAATTCCAACTTAAAACGGCCATAACTTGGTCATTTTAACTCGGAATTTCGCAAATTATATATCGATTTCTATCTACTTCAAAAGATCTATCTAATTCTAACATTGTTTTCAAGTTTTGAAAATATTTAGGTCGTGAAACAGAGGGATCATATCTGATCGGTAACGATCTCTGTTTCTAAAAAATAGCTTTGTAATTGTTTAAAATGTTTCTACTTGATATTTCAAGTATACATGAAATATGAATGATTTCCTAACATGAATGACATGAGATGAGTTTAATGCATGCATGCTTTTGACAATATTTACTAAAAGGAATTTTTTTTTTTTTAGAAACTTTTTATTTGTAAGACTTCATGGCTATCTACTTTCAAGAAAACTAGTTTCCTAACTTTGATCATTTCCATTTGTTTTGGATTTATTTCTTAAGAAAATATAATTATCCTTGTTAAAATTGAGTCTTCATTATATCTATCACTTATGACCTTCATTTCTACATAAAAAATTCCATTTTACACTTTGTAACCATGTTTTCAAGTAGGGTTGATTCCAAAATCCGAATTTTGTGTAAATTAGTTTTTGAGTGATTCCTTTAAGTAAAAATCATTTGATATTTAGAAAATTAAAGCTCAACCATACATAACCACTAAGGACTTCACTTTTTCATAAAAATTTGCATTTTACACTTTGCAAATATGTTTTCAAATAGGATTTACTCAAAAATTAGAATTTAAAAAAAAAATTCCACTTTTTGAATGATTCCTTTGGGAAAACTTGTTTAATGCATTAAAATTTAAGACTTCACTATACCTGCTACTTAAGGACTTCATTTATACATAAAACTTTTATTTTGAACTTGGATAATAGGTGTTTTCATGGGCACCATCCAAAGTTACGAATTTTACAAGTTGACTACTAACTCAAAATTTTCCATATTGATTCTACTTTTTGTTTTACATATTAATCTCATCAAAACTCATTTCAACTTGTAAAAATCACTACTTAATAATACCTATTACCTATACCCTTCATTCTTCACAAAAAACATGAGTTTTGGAGTTGATAAATGGGATTTCAAAATTGGTCTTGGTTGAGATCCGAATTTACAAAATTTATTTTTGGTCATATCTTTTGATAAAATCTATCTAAACTTATGAAAATCCATTCCTTACATATCATATCTTAAGAGCTTTCCATATCTTGAATAAAAACTTCATTTTTGAGTTGGAAAACTTGTTTTAAAAATATGCATTGGCCAAAATCCGAAAATAGAATTTTGTCTTGAAAATTAATATTTGAAAATCATCTTTGAACCATATAAAATGAAGTCTTGATGATATATATACAATAAGCTTTCATTATCTCAAGTAAAAATTTCATTTTAGCACTTGAAAAGTGGTTTTTAAATAGGGGTCTTGCCTAAATACGAATTTCACTATTTTTGTTGAAGTTCAAACTCAAGATCTATATTTAATATGAACATAAATCTAAAAGAAACCCATGGTAGTAAATTATAAACTCATAGATCTACACTTTACTCATCAAAATCATTCATTTATGTTGTCTATACCCTAAGCCATTCATTTTAAATGAAAAATACACATTTCGAAGTTGAAAAACAACTTTTCTAAATATGGTTCCATTTCCATCCGAATTTTCAAAAATGATTTTTGTTGAAAATAAAATAGATCTTGAGCTTTCTAAAACATTCCTACTATCATCATGCTATTGCAAGTTGTTCATGAACGTAAAACAAAAGTCTAATGTATTTTATGAACTCAAAACACTAGATCTAGTTTACTATACTAGTGTTAAATGCATGAACACTAAGATAGTTATGTGAATGATGAATATATGTATAAATCATAAGCAATAACAAAAATAATAACTCAAATAACAAGATCTAAGGCATAAACGAAAATCAAAGCTACAAAAGTTAGATCTACAAAATATAACTACTTTTAACAAGAAAATAATAATGATACAAGATAATAATAATGGAGGAGAGGAGTGTTTCATTTTTGGCATCATCATCCTTAGCTTTTAAGCTTATGGAATGTCATTTGATGCATGAAACTCTCACTATACTTTACATATATCACCTATGGAAGCTTTGAGAAGAAAGTTTACTTAAAAATCTTCAAGAATGAAGTGTGGAAGTAAATTTTAGAAGTGGGGGCAGCTTGTGTTCTTGGAAGAACAAGAACAAAAGAAGAAAGAAAGAGAGGAAAAAGAGAGGAAAAGAGAGAAGGTTTCAAAGGGAAGTGAAAGGAAATAATTGAAAGGCATTAAATAGAGAGAGAAATGTATTAAATGAAAGAGAAAAAAATAAAACAAGGGCAGCTATGAAAGGGGTAAATAAGAGAGGAGAGAGAGAGGGGAAAATGTTTGAATTTTGACTTGAAATTGAATTGTGTAATTAATGGTATGTTTAGCTTCTTTAAGAAGGCGTGGAATATATTTATTTTATTCAAAATAGGAGTAAATTAAATGACAATGGCAGCAAAAAGAAGAGAAAAATCTGCCATGAAGTGTGGGATAAAGTGTAGAAAGATTGAAGTGAAAAGGAAGTAATATATGTAAGGTGTACTTGAAGTGTGGGTTAGAAAAAGTGCTTTTTATTAAGAAAAATACAAAATAAAATTAGGAAAAATGTTTTTAAATAAGTGGCAGAATTTTAATAAATTAAACTGAATAATTATTTGAATTATTTTAGTATTTTAACAAATATGTTACCGGTATGATAAAATACGCGAATGTGGGCTATAAATGATATTTTTATAACCCGAAAAATTCTAAAAAATTATTTTATGAAAATAGAAATATTTTTCAATTATTAAATTAATTTATTTTAATTTTTAGTATCGAGTCTTAAACAGAATCTGATCCCGTAAAAACCTAAAACGAACTGAATTTTAGAAAAACAAAGTTTTCTATAATATATAAAATATTTATCTAAAAATATTAGGCTTTATAAGAATAATAAAATTGTGTAATGAAATAAAAGTGAATAGTGCAAAAGACTAATTAATTACTGATAGTAATGAAAATACGATAAAAAGGTTATAATTGTAACTTTTATAATCCAAAAAATTATATCAATGATATATTTGAAAATCTTATGAAATTACAAATCTAACGGTACTAATGGTATATTTTTGATATTTCGAGCCCTAGGACACGCTTTTCAAAGTCTGTATCCGAACGGGTTCGAAATAGGTCAAAAATTTACCAATCTAATATTTTTAAGCAAACTTATATTACTACGAGCTATTCTACACACTTAAACTCCACCTCGGCCTCTAGGGTTAAGGGCGCGAGATTGCCGGACTTAAACTACTGTATTCCACTTAGGGTTTTCAGGTGATTTTCTGGTTTAGATTTTTGCCAATTTGGAAACTAATATTTTATGTTTATACAACATATTTAATTTGAGAAATTTATTTTAAATTTTATTTTGTAAGTATTTAATATCTCTTAACGTTTTCAGAATTCTTGAATTTATTTCCGATAGTTAATCATTATTTACTTTTTAATAATTTGTTTTTGGGCTTTATATTACCCGATTTTATAAGTCGAAGTTAAATATGAAATTTGTCATATGTAGTGGTCGTAGATTTGAAGATTATTGAGTTTTTATTTTATCTTTTAAGAAATCTCATTTTCTCAAGATTAAGAAATTTCTGGATTCGTTCGTGATTTAGGACTAGTCAAAGTTCTATTTTAATTTGGAGTGATTTTTAGGGTTTATTTTCGAAATTCATCTTGAAATTATTTATTGAAATTTTCCAGGGCTTACAACAGCCCCTTCAGCCTCCATGCTATCGTTCTCATTTTGTGAGGTATTGTCCGTGTCCATGGTTGGGTTTGCTTCTTGTCTTCTTCGCGCCTGTTGTTCCTCCAGATAGAGGATGATTCTTGCTTCTTCGCTATTCTAGGGCTCATCGAGTTCAGTAGCGGTCTGGTTTCCTGCTTTTTGTTCTGGTCCTCCGTCATGGTCTTCATCTGGATCTTCCTTGGATTCTTCCTAAAAATCTTCACTTGCTTCTTGGATCAGCTCCTCTCTTATCACTGTCCCATCTCTGCTTAGACGTAGAACCTCGTTCCTTCTTAGTTGGACTCCTGTGAAGGTTGGTAGTTTAGTGGACACTTTAGTCGGTGGTCGTAGAATTTCTTGGTAAACTCCATGCCAATGGAAGACTTCATTGAGATCAGCTTTCATCCATTCTAGTTGATCTATCAAATTGTCAGTTGCGTACACGAATACTGGTCCAATTCGCGTCCAAGTTTGGAAATCGGGTAAAGTTTGACCTCCATCTCCTTTAAGGACGAACGTTGCTTTCATTGGTCGGTCTCCGGCTATGGCAGCAATTCGTTCCATGGCATAAATCATCTCTAACTCGGACATTTTCTTTCCTATGGGACAGTTATGGATAGTCTGCACTACTCCTTTCCACTCTGTTTGCATCATTCCTCTTTTCTAGATCAGAAACATATCTCGGACAGTCTTAGGTTGTCCAGCCAAAGCAAACTCTTCACACAACACCCTAAGTCTCAATCAGTAATTCTCCAAGTTTTCAAAAGGTCCTTTTTTGAAATTCTTAACCTGCAAACGGGCCTCGTTTAAGGTAATATATGCAAAAGAGAGAGAATTCAGAAAACTTATTCTACCCATTCTATCTTATCTAAGTCTTTCTTATTTCTATTCTAACTTATTTTCTTCTTAAGTCCAATTCTATAATTATGATTCCTAGATTCTTAACCCTGCTCTGATACCAACTTAAACTGTCACGCCCCAAAGGGTATCCTAAACGTAACATTCCGCCACACTCAATATTAAAGCTTAAGTATGAAAACCTTAGTTATTCCTAGAAGCTTTGATATTAAGTGTAAGACGTGCTCTCACAATTTTAAAGGACCATACATGGAATTATGAAGCTTAAGAAGATATAATAACAATTTAAGAAAAAATGATTCATAATATTTATTTGTTTAAAACAACAGTCTTACAAATCTTAGGGGCATTCCCATATCACAAATAACTATAATCTATTACAAGAATATTTCTATGAAGTCTATATCTCATCCAATACTAAAACTTTATCTAGAAATTCCTTTACCAAAAGGAAAGTACCTGGTTGTAGGGTCCCCGTGGCCTCAACCACAAATAGGTAAACTGCAAAAGATATCTATAGGGGTATAAGCTAATAGGCTTAGTGAGAACTATTTCCATAAATAACTCCTTTTGTAATGAAATTGAAACAAGTTATTTAAGCAGACAAATGATATGCAACATACACTTGGGCAAACAAGGCATATAGTTTTCCGGGAACTATATGTTGAATGGATTTACGCCCTTCATTCGGGGTTTGGTGATACGTAACCTCAAAACAAGTAGTTTTAGTTAAAAAGTTATGCTTTCGATCAATACCGCCAAGCATATTAAGTCTACTTGAATTGAGCCATGCTTTCGGACTTTCCACCAAGCATTTAATTCTATGTAGCTAAGCAATCGCTTTCGGTCTATCCGCCAAGTGTTGCTTCCAACCTGAGCTACCATTCTTCTCACCCAAAGACAATAACCCAATGCAATGTGACTCACTTCGTGGTATGCATGAATCAATTTATTTATGATATCATAGTATTATTAGTATCAAATTTAAGGTGATCATAGAATTTCATACAAATCAAGTGTTATACTAAAACAAACATTTAATCAATCCCGACCTCGATATTCTTAGGATCTTTTCAACAAATTTTCTCACATACATATCCATTTGTCTTTTCTTACTTCTAATGCAACTAGACTACAAGCATAATCAAGCAAAGCATTTTAAGGAAATAAACTCACGATGCCATATTGCCAATTCTCTAAACGGATGAGTCGTTCACACAATCCACTTAGTCGAAATAGTCCTTGGGATATGGGTATCCTTCCTCAGAATCACCTATTAAAAGAAAATACCCAAAATGAGTATTTCTTGATGACTTTCTTGAATCTTGACAAAACAATGTCATAAGAACATCAAAGTTCATATAAAGGAGAATTCCAATTTAAAATGGTCATAACTTGGTCATTTTAACTCTGAATCGCGCATATAATATATAGATTTCTACCCACTCGAAAAGTTCTATCCTTTTCTAAAACTATTTTTATCAAACTAGACCATTTAGGCCTCGAAACTGTCACGCCTCGAAGGGTACCCTAAACGTGGCTGTCCATCGTACATAATATTAAAGCCTAGGACTGACCACCTCAGTCACACGAAGGCTTCCAAACTATGTACAAACCGTCTAACACATGGAGGAGACACCTCAAAGTGATACATTTTATATTGATACAACTTGAGTAACAATGTAAAGGAAATACAATTCACTATACTTCAATTACAATTCATCCACAAATTTCACTACACAACTATTACAAAACAATTCACAAAACCTAGCTAATATCTTCAAGTATTCTTTACTTCCTGCCGGAATTTCGAAGTCATATTCGGCTCAAACCATCTCAGTCCCTAGATAGCATTCTCCCGTCAACCTGTTTATTCAAACATCTATTGGGGTATAAGCTACACTAGCTTAGTGAGAGTTCCCTTAATTTCGTACCATAACAAGTAAGTTATAATTCATCCATATGCTATGCATGAACAAACACATGAGCAAACATCATATGACTTTCCGGTTGCCATATGTGAATGGATTTACGCCCTCCATTTGGGGTTAGGGTAGTCCATAAGTCATGCAACTATAATTCCAATCTTGAATGGGATGGTCCATAAGTCATGCAACCATAATCACGATCTCTTTCTCTTAATTATATAACCTATGTTGTTTCATTGTAGTAGTTTTAAGTGCCTACCCCACTTTTGTTAACTTAAGCGATCTCACATCCTTTATGTTAACAAAGGCCCCCTCGCCTTCCGCTAATATACTTTTGCCCCACCAAAAGTATATTAGCTAATGCAATGTGACTCAATACATGATATATATGTACAGTTTATTCATATAATCGTGGCATGTTAATTATGTAGGTTAAAAGCGATCATAGAGAATTTTAGACAATTCAAGTCTATGCTAACTCATACAATGATTTTACAACAAGTCTCGCCTCGATATACTTATCATTCATTCAACCAAGATTATATCACAACTCATCATAATTTTATCTTTTCCTCATTCTAATGCAACTAGCTACAAGCACAAGCAAGGTAACAAAATAAGAGGAAAACTCACTCGGCCATTGGATCACTGAGCTTTTAGCAAAAGTAATCCGGTAGTAGGGAATCGTCGATTTCGGGGTCACCTAAAAAGGAAGAAATACCCAACTGAGTATTTCTACTCAAAACTAATCCATTCTATCTCACACAAACTATCAAATTCGTAATTCTCGTCCTAAGCGGGAATTACAACTTAAAATGGCCATAATTTGGTCATTTTAACTCGGAATTTAGCAAAGTATATATCGATTTCTATCTACTTCGAAAGATCTATCTAATTCTAATATCATATTTAAGTTTTGAAAACTTTGAAGCTTTGAAAAGATCTGATCAGTTCAGATCAGTAGTGAAAACCAATAAATTGATTTTGTGAAAGTTCATGAAGTTTCTACTATCCAAAGCAAGTATACATGCAACATGAACAAGTTTCTATCATAAATGATATATCATGAGATATATATGTATATGTTCTTGACGATATTTACTAAAAGAAATTTTTAGAAAACTTTTTCCCTGTAAGACTTTATCAAAAATCAACTTAGAAAGGCTAGTCTTGTATTCTTGACAATTCCCACTTGTTTTAGAAAAATCTTAGAAGAAAATTTATTTATTCTTGCTAAAATTAAGCTTTCATTATGTATATTCCTTAAGGCATTTGTTTTTCAATAAAAATTCCCATTTTATACTTTGTAAACATGTTTTTAAATATGGTTCATCCCATTATCTGAATTTGGTAAAAATTGTTTTTGTGGTGATTCCTTTAAGTAAAAATCATTTGATACTTAGAAAATTAAAGCTCAACCATAACTAGCCACTAAGGACTTCATTTCTTTAATAAAACTTTCATTTTGAGTTTGAAAAATAGGGGTTTTCATACCATTACTCCGTTATTATAAATTTCTTAAAATGACAAACAACTCAAATTTTCCTACTTTATTTCTACTCCTTGTTCTACATATTTTTCTTAGCAAATCCCATCTTAACTTATAAAAATCATTACTTGATGATATCTATGACCTAAACTCTTCATTTTTCATATAAAACACAAGTTTTGGAGTTGATAAAAGGCTTTTTAAGGCATGGTCTTGAAACCATCCGAATTTCACAAAGTTAGGGTAAAACTCAAATTTTATACTTTGTAATCTCTTCCTATTTTGAGAATCTCTATTAGTAGATCTACCATTTACTTATCAAAAATATCTCCTATTGATACCTATTCTATAAGCTTTTCATTTTTTAAACAAATCCTTTATTTTGGTGTTGAAAAATGGGTTTTCAAAATTGGTCTTGGTTGAGATCTGAATTTACAAAATTTATTTTTGGATATATCTTTTGATAAAATCCATCTAAACTTATGAAAATTTACCCTTTGCATATCCTATCTTAAGAGCCTTCCATATCTTGAATAAAAACTTTATTTTTGAGTTGGAAAGCATGTTTTTAAACTATGCCTTGGCCTAAATCCAAAAATAAGATTTTTGTATTGAAAAAATAATCTTTGGAAATCTCCTTTGAACCATACAAAATGAAGTCTTGATGATATATATACATTAACCTTCTTTATCTCAAGTAAAAATTTCATTTGACACTTGGAAAGTAGTTTTTAAAAATGGTCTTGCCTAGATACGAATTTCACCATTTTTGTTTAAGTTCAAAACCAAGATCTACACTTTCTAAGAATATAAATATAAAAGAAATCCATGGTAGTAAACTATAAACTCATAGATCTAAACATAAACATAAACAAAGTTACATAAAAGCTAGATCTACAAAATATAACTACTTGTAGCAAGAAAATAATAATATTACAAG
Organism: Combretum micranthum; assembly: GCA_024138025.1. Lineage (NCBI taxonomy): Eukaryota > Viridiplantae > Streptophyta > Magnoliopsida > Myrtales > Combretaceae > Combretum > Combretum micranthum. The sequence goes on along the minus strand of JAMXBD010000397.1, from coordinate 487,536 downwards.
AGAATAATGATGGGTAAGAGGAGTGTTTCATTTGGCATCATCATCCTTAGCTTTTAAGCTTATGGAAGGTCATTTGATGCATGAAACTCTCACTATACTTTACCTATATCATCTATGGAAGCTTTGGACAATAGTTTTATCAAAGGATCTTGAAGAAATATGTGTGGGAGCTCATTTATAGAATAGGGGTAGCAAGTGTTCTTGTAAGAACAAGAACAAAAGAAGAGAGAAAGAGAGAAAAAAAAATAGAGAGAAAAAGGTAAGGAATGGTAAAGGTTTGAAGGTGTAACTGAGAGAGAGAGAGAAGGAGTTTTAAGGCACTTAAATGAAGTAAAAAAATAAATAAATGGGTAGCCAAGATATCCACATAGCAGACTTGAATTTAGAAGAGAGAGAAAGAGGGAATCAAGTTGGTTTTTAACCTGAAATTGTAATATGTAATTAATGTGTAATGTTGCTTCTTAAAGAATGGTTGAAAGAGATTTATTTTAATCAATTTGGGAGTAATTCAAAGGACAAAGACAGCAAAAAAAGGTCAAAAATCTGTCATGAAGTGATACATGAAGTGTAGAAAAAGTAAAGTGAAAAAGAAGTGATGTATGAAAAGTGTACAAAAGGTGGGTTTGTAAGAGTACTTTCTTAATAAATAAATTAAAAACAAGAAAAATATAAAATGTATTCCAAACATTTGTAGCAGATTTTTCATAATTAAAATAAGATAATTAATTAATTTATTTTAGTGACTTATCAAATAAGTTACCAGTATGATCAAAATATGCGAATATGAGCTATAAACGATATTTTTATAACTCGAAAAATTATAAAAATTTATTTTATGAAAATAAAAATATTTTTTCAAATATTTTTCAATTATTAAATTAATTTATTTTATTTTTAGTATCGGGTCTTAAACAGAAACTGATCTTGTAAAAACCCGAAACAAACTAAATTTTGGAAAAACAGAATTTTCTATGATATATAAAATATTTATCTAAAAATATAAGGGTTTATAAGAATAATAAAATTGTGTAATGAATAGTAGTGAATAGTACAAAAACTAGTTAATTACCGGTAGTAATGAAATACGAATATAATCGCAAAATAAGATATTTCTAGTTATCGAAAAATCATAAAACTGATATTTTTGAAATCCTTATGAAAATACGAGTCTAACGGTATTAATGGTATCTTTTTGATATCTCGAGCCTCGGGACACGCTTTTCAAAGTGTATCCAAACGAGTTCGAAACAGGTCAGAAATTTACCAATATGATATTTTTAAGCAACCTTATATTACTACGAGCTACTTTATACAATTAAACTACACCTCGGCCTCTAGGGTTAAGAGCGCGAGATTGCCGGACTTAAACTACTGTATTCTACTTAGGGTTCCTAAGTGATTTTTCGGTTTAGATCTTTGCTAATTTAGAAACTGAAGATTTCTGTTTATACATCACATTTAGTTTGAGAAATTTATTTTAAATTTTATTTTTGTGAGTATTTAATATCTCTTAATTTTCGAAATTCTTGGATTGGGTTTTATTTCCGAAGGTTTATCGTTATTTACTTTTTAATAATTTGTTTTCGGGTTCTATATTACTCGATTTTTACAAGTCAGAGTTACATATAGAATTTGTCGTACGTAGTGGTTTTGAATTTGAAGACTGTTGAGTTCTTATTTTATTTTTAAGGAATCATTTTCTCAAAATTAAGAAATTTCTAGATTTGCTCGTGATTTAGGACTAGTTGAAGTTTGGTTTTAATTTGGAGTCATTTTTAACGTTTATTTTCGTTGTTTATTTTGCAATTATTTACTGAAATTTTCCGGAGCTTACATGCGCCCCATGACGACACACTTAGTCTTATGAATTTATGATCTAAGAGTTCCTGTAGTTGGGTCTTTAGCTCCTTTAACTCAGTCGGCGCCATCCGATATGGTGCCTTAGATAGGCACTATCTCTTCATCTTCCATCATCAACTCAAAAGAATTTAACCCAAGCTTTCTTGGAACTATGGTTTCTCCCACAAACTCCACTCCTTTTCTTGATTGATCATTGAAGTTCACCATCCCAAGTATAACTTTGTACTTATTCATCTCCAATATTATTAAATCACTCATGGAGTGATGCCTTTGGATCTTCAATGGACAATCCCTTATTACTTCCTGAGTTAACACGACACTTCCGATGAGTGTTTTAATTCTCAAGCTAGCACAAGCACCCGTACCAGAGGCAACACCAGCAACAGCATCAGCGACAGCCTCAGTATCCATACCAACCCCACCACCACAACAAGCTTCAACAGAGGCATCTGTGCATAGGAACATGCATAGTGTCACGCCCCATAGGGTACCCTAAACGTAACAGTCCGCCACATGCCATATAAGATTCCCGAATTACCACCTTAGTCTTTCGAGAGTCTCATATAGATGTAAGGCGTACCTTTACACAATAGAGTACAAGTCCGAATGGAGATAAAAGCTTAATTTGGCATGCATGGGCAATAGGATATAATTCATGAACATAAATGAATATTACATAATTCTAAGGGGCATTCCCCCGCAAAAGAATATTTAGCGGTCCATTACAGTCATCCAAGTCTTAGAAGTTTTCTATGGAAGTCTAATACAAAAATTATAACTTCTAGGGAAAACTCCTAGCTTCTGTACCTGTTCAGCCGGGTCTCTTCGCCTAAGCCATAAATGCGTAAGCTGCAAAAGGAATGGTCTGTAGGGATGTAAGCTAACTAGCTTAGTGAGTGTAATCTCCCACAAAAACATTTATATCACAACAATTCAACCAAGTTATTAATCAAGCAAGTGTATGCATCAAACACATGAGTTCAACATACATATGACCAACCGGAAATCATATGTGGATGGAATTGCGCCCTCCATCCCGGGTTAGCAGATTAACGAATCCTGCGGTACGACAATATCCCGTTTATGGCTCACGGCTAACCTACGATTATCGATGTCGTTTATGGTTCACGACTAACCTACGATTATCGATGTCGTTTATGGTTCACGACTAACCTACGATTATTCGATGTCGTTTATGGTTCACGACTAACCTACGATTATTCGATGTCGTTTATGGTTCACGACTAACCTACAAATGCTCATGCTCCATCCCCTTGTGATATGCACATGTCAATTTATCATTTACTCAAGTAGTTGATTAAGCCAATTTACTTAGGCGATCAATCAATTTATCAGACAATCCATCATAGCTAACTATACAATCAAAGTTTATCACCCGGTTTCGATATTCTTAATTTGTTTCTCATATCATCAACAATCATATAATTTCCCAATAATCCCCATTATTCATATTCCATTCAATTGACCTACATTCTAGTGCACTACTTTACAAGCACATACAATAAATGAATTGGGAAGAAAAACTCACTCCGCCATCGGTACTCCGGTCTTCTAGTAGTAATAATCCGGAGGTAACTCGTCACCGTCCACGGGTTCACCTATTCATATAAGAAATTACCCTAATAAGTATTCTATCAACTTAGGACACTAAAACTCTAAGGAAACTTAGTGAAATCGGAATTCGCGTCATTTCCGAAGTTCCGTTTTAAAATGGCCATAACTTGGTCGTTTTAAGTCGGAATTTCGCAAATTATATACCGATTCCTATCTACTTCGAAAGAGCTTTCCAAATATGAAGTTTAAATCAAGTTTTGAAAATATCTAAGCCTCGGAATTGAGGGATCAGATCTGTACAGCGGGTTCCTTGATTCCAAAAATGCGGTTTTGATGAATGCATTTGAGATTCCTAAGTGTAATATGATGCTAAATGCAATGGAAATGATTTTCCCTATCATGAATGTCATGATGTGGACCTTAAGGAGTCTATGTTCTTATAACTTTTAGATTTAACGATTTTTAGAAAACAAACTTTCCTTAGAAACCATTTCCTCTCAAAGCTTAGTAAGTGAGTTTACTACATTTGACCTCTACATTTACATGGATTTCCTTTAGAACTCTACTTTATTTAAAGAAATTTTGACCCTTATATTAGTTATCCTAAGGCCTTTATTTCTTTAATAAAATCACATTTACAAACTTTTAAGTGGGTCTTTTACTATGGGGTTTCCAAAAATCCGAATTTACAAAAGTTCATTTTCAAGTTGATTCCTTTAGGAAAAATATATTTTATACTTGAAACTTTAAGTATCTATTATACCTATATCCTAAGGACTTCATTTATTTAAGAAAATATCATTTTTGAAGTTGGAAAAATAGTGTTTTCTAACCCTACATCATTATTACGAATTTGGTTTTCATAACTTTTAACTCAAAACTCTATGGACTTCATCTCTTGTTTTCAACATTTTCTTTAGTAAAAACTCCTTTAGACTCATGAAAAATACCACTAATCATTATCTATTACCCATAGGCTTATTTCTCTTATGAAATATGTTTAGAAGTTGTTAAAAGTGTTTTTGACCTTGGTTTTCAAAGTCATCCGAATTTTCAAAAGTCTTTTTCTTGTAAAGTACTTTTCTTTTTGACTTCATGGACCCATATATATTAGATCTATACACTAGAAAGTCATTTACTAAAGACAAAAGTGTTAAAGACTATTTATGCACATATGAACAAAATAATAATGAAACTATAAATGCCTACATGCTCATGAGTAACAAGATGATGGATCTACTTTATCAAAAGCTTAAATGAGTTTTAAAAACATAAAAACCATATTTTTATAAAAGATCCTTTGTTTAAAAGACTTTTTGATGGATAAAAGTTAAAGCTTTTGGTATAGAAACTCCTTTAAAAGATAGTTCTACCATGAAATGGTTTGGGATTTTTGTGTTGTTATCTCATTGTTCCTACTACAAGATCATGGGAACATAGAGTTGAGATAACCAAAAATCACCTAGCCATAACAAGGTTTCATGAGTTGGAAGTAGTGGAGCATAACTTACTTGAAGTGGATGTAAGATGGAAGAGAAAAATGGAAGTTGTGAATGTGTGTGTGGGGCTCCAAAGTTTCGGCCACAAGGAAAATGGGAGAGAGGAGAGAGCTTTTTACACTTTAGAAATTTTGGAAAGTAAAGAATGAGGAAAGAGAGAGAAAAGGTGGTTTATATAAGAAGTGATTTAGGTTAAATGGATGAGAAAAGAAGTAAAAAAAATATCAAATGGGCATGGATGGGGGGCCATAATGGCGCCGGTTTTGGGAAGGAAAGGGGGGAAAAGCTTGATTTGTTCCATCTTACTTTAACTTGATTTGATTATATCACTTGTCAAAATTAAAGTGAAGTTGAAAGGACTAAAGCATGGAAGAATGGAGGAGATGTGATTGATGGTAAGAGTTAGATTTGTAGGGTAGGCTAATAGGTAGACTAGGTAGTGTAGGTGGTACTTTATGAATAGTAAAGAATAGTTGACAAGACAATTTAATTTCCGGTAGTAATGAAATAGAATAAAAAGGCTATAACTGTATTTTTCATAAACCGGAAAATTATGAAAAATATATTTTTGAAATCCTTATTTTATTTGGTTCTAATGAGTACTCATAAGAATATTTTTGAAATTCTAGTTCCGGGGCACGTTTTTCTATAATGGGTCTCGGGATGACCCGGAATTGAAATTTTCTTGAAATCAAATATTTTCTTAGTTTGAAATATATTCAAGAATTATAATCAAAAGTAAATTTTCTTAGAAAAGTTTATTAATTGGAAACCGAGGAAAAGCCGGGATTAGGGTTCCTAGTTCTCACTCCAGGCTTGAGCTATTCCGATTTAGGGTTTTGGGTTTCCGGTTCTAGGGTTATCTTAGCTACTTGAAAAACCGGGGTTTACACATAGCCAAAGTGCACCCCCACCTCCATCTCCACCAAAACCGTACAAAAGCATGTTACCTAACTTCATCAAAAGTAACCGCTATTTTGAAGGAGCTTATGACAAACCAGAGGAGGCAGAAGATTGGTTATCTCAAATAGAGATGTCTTTTGATGCATATGAAGTTCCGCCCCATTTGCAAATCAAGTATGGAACATTCATGCTTCGTCTAAACGCTAGGATATGGTAGGAGTCATGGAAAAGAGATCTAATGACTCCAATCACTTGGGAAATGTTTAGACATGAGTTTTTGGAATTATTTTCCAGGAAGTTTATGAGTAAGATATAGTGCAGACTTCTTGCAAATTGCTCAAAAAAGGAAGAACAATCGAACAATACGAAACTGAGTTCAGTAGATTGTGCAAATAGGCACCAGACTCCTATAAGTACAGTGAAGAATTGAAAAGACAAGTCTTTATAGGAGGATTAGACGAAGACCTAAGGATGAAGTTGGAAGAGTTTGACATAAGGAATTTTCGAGAATTAGTAGAAGAGCTCGGATTGTAGAAGGAGCAAAGAAAAGGAGAGAAAGAATAGAAGAAGAAGAAGACCCAATCGTCGAAAGGAGTTTTACATCGAACCCCATCCATGCCCCTATCAAAGAAATCAAGAACGACAATAGAAGGATCATACCAAGAGTATTAAGTGTTGGAAGTGCAATGGAGCACACTACCCGAAGAAGTGCCCCCAGCTATTTGGAAAGTGTTTTTCTGTGGAAATACAAACCATAAGATGTCAAAATGCCCAACAGAGGGATAGATGCTTGCTATGTTTTGCAATCAGAAGGACATTTTGCCAACAACTGTCCACAAGAAGGAATATTCTGTTAAGATCACCAGAGAGGAAGTTGTTTCTATAAGAATGGAGAAAGGAAATGGAAGTGGAAGTGAAAGCAGACCTGGACCTACTGCTTCAGGAATTCGAGTATACAACTTGCAGGGACGATAGATAGGTGAAGAAGTGAACAAAGGAAACGAAAACTTGACTGCCTTGGAGTACATTAGAGGCTATAACAGCGATGCGGGAATCAGTCAATCTCCAACCTTCTTTTATTGATGATGTTTCTTTATAGTAACTGAGGAATGTAAAGTTTTCTTTATGTGGATGAATAGGAATGATAATCCCCTAATGTATACATAAGAAGTTTAGTAAATCAGAATGTTTTACTCTCTTGAAGTTCAAAGTATTACATTCTTTCTATATATATGACAAACGATCAACCTAGTTTAAGATAATGTGAAAGAGTGAGGAAACCCAAGAAAATTGGTCAAACTTTCAGCAAAGACGTGAGGACATGAAGTCACCCGTGACCCTAAGGAATAATGGAAAACAAGTAATCTTTGGAATAAGATGTATATCTCTCATATAAGATCCCAATAAGACGAAACAAGGAGAACATAGAGCTTACAAAACAAAAAGAAAATAGTTGGCAAAGGAATTGCTAACATAAGGAAAGAACAGACACATTCTTTTAAGTTGATAAAGGAAATTAAGTCGCTAAAGAGTGAAGAGAAATTGACCTTTGGAGACATTCATAAGTTTCATTGAGAAGTTTTGAAAAGAATTCGGGATATAGACTTCACTCAGAGACACATGGAAAATAGACTTACAAGGAAGTTGGAGAAACAACAACAAGAAAAATCGAGACCTGACGAAATGAAGTATACCATCACGAAATATACCCATCCAGCTTGTAAATGGAGAAAGACCCTAGCCAACGTGTTAATTTTCGGGAAGGAACAAGGTGAAAACCTTTTAAGGAGCAAACACGTTTCTCTCAATTAAGATCACGATGTCACCAACAAAGGATCAAATCAAGAAAGCATGACCCTCAAATTCTTCATAACCCCACAAGTTTTAGTAAGGCAATCTGGATAGTGATATAGCCTGAAGAAGGAAAGAAGTAATCTAAGAATGTAAATCTTAAGTATAGGAATTAAAGAGAGTTGAAAAGCCAAACCTTGAAGCTCACAACAAGGTTTAAAAGAGGAACCACGTCAGTAGGAATTAAGATCAACCGTATAAAAATAACAAAAGAGCTAGATGAGAAGATACGAAGGATAAAGAAGGGATAAAGGAAGAAAAATGTATTAAAGGAAGCTAAAGGATGATTTAGCATAACCTAAGGACAAGGAAGTTAGTAAGAAGGAATCATGAGTACGGATCATAATTTGGGACCAACAACATATCCAAAGAGAACTCAGATAAACCGAAGTTCAAGGACAGTAGAAGAAAAGAAATATGGATAAGAGAATAAAGACACCAAAGGATGAAAAGGTTTATGAAAATTCAAGGAAAACGGAATTAACCTTCTCAAGATCTTGAATTTTTCACAAACGATAGCAAGAAGGCAAGGATGCTTATGGTATACATTGAGTGACTAACAAAGATGGTTCGTTTCATAATCGGTCAATATAACGCTCTCTAAAAGGAAAAAGAAATGAAAGCAAAAGAGATCAGTCAGAGATATAACAAACCTGGATGCAAGAATGGGAACGAAGAGGAGCTAATAAAGGATTTTGGACTCCTGATACTATAAACAATCAAGGAAAAACCATTCAAATACCTTGGAGGAGCAATCACGAGTATCCCGTGAGATGATAAAGGCACAAGATAGATGAAATAAGATGAATCGGAAAAGAAGGACCTTAAAAACCTTGAAATGAGAATCATGTGAGTTTAAAGATAGGAAGTAATCATAAGACGAGAAGGAAGTTGATTATTACATAAACATATCAGGAGATGTGCAACAAATTCCCCGTTTGACAAATGGTTAAGGAATCAAGTTATATGGATAAAATTTAATGTTTTTAAAGGAGAATTTTCCTTATGAAGATATACCCAATACCGATATATATCCACAAGAGTTCAGAGGATAAGAAATGAGGAAATCAATTAAGGAGATCTTAACGGAAGAATGACGCATAACCCAAGTAACCAAGTTTGGTTAGAACCACAAGTAGGAATTTCCAAGTTTTGAGGACAAAACTTTCTTTAAGGGGGGTAGGTTGTAAACCCTTAAATTTTCGGGATCGGTTTAGCACAAAACCCTAACCGGAAGTCAAACGAAACCCTAAAGGTCAACAAAACCCTAGTTTACCGGATCCATCTAAATCCGGCATTGCCGTTTTCTTTGGCCCGGAAAAACGAAGTTGGGATAATTAGCTCGAATAGCTCGTAATAACCATAGGTTTTATAAAAGTTTTAGTTTCGCGAAATTCGGGTGTCCTTCGAACCCGATCGGACACAGTTCTCGAAAAGTGTCCAGAAGCCCGGAATAGTAAAAATTTCCGAATACACCGTTAGACTCGTAAAAATATAAGTTTTTCCAAAAATATCAGTTTCGTAATTTTTCGATAAGTAAAAATAACAGATATAGCTATTATACGCGTATTTTCTTACTACCGGTACTTAATTATCATATCTACTTACATTACACTATTCATTACTATTCTACACTATTCTTTTATCTCTACTTTTTCTTACACCTACTCTTACACTCTACATAACCTATAAACATAACTTTTTACCTTTCCCATAACTTTATATCACATCTACCTTACATATTACATCTTTTATTTAACAAAATATAAAAAAATAAATTCACTCCCTCTCTCCTCTCAAAGTGGCCGGCGCCTATCCCCTTCCCCTCTTCCTCAATTTGTTTTAATTTTCTTTTATTTTAATCACACAAAAATCCCTCCACATTTTCCTATAAATACCCCCCTCCTCTTTCACTTCTTTCACACATTCACTGCCCACAAATTCTTACAAAAACTCTCTCAAATTACTATCTCAAAGCTCTCTCAAATTTTTATCTCAAAACTCTCTCAAAATAATCCCACAACAAACTTCCACCAACAACAAAACCCATAACCACAAAACCATATGAAAGTCTTCTTTAGGTAACCCATTTATAAATCTTTCTTCTTCTTCATGTCATGTAACTTTACATGACCATAGTGTGAGTTTCCAAAGACTACAAGTTATGGAAACTACATTATGTTCATGTATTGTTCTTGTTCATGCCAATCCTATTATGTTTATGTTGTTCTATTATTATTAATATATTATTATCTATATACATATTCTTTAGAGCATATAAGCTCACTTGCAATTTATTATTTCATGCAAAGCAATTTAATTTACTTTTCCATTGCAATTTATTTATTTATTCCTTATTGAAATTAAGACAGTCTCTAGTCTTAGACTAGTCTCTAGTCTTAGACTTGTCCTCATCAAGTCAAAACAAGTTTTCTTTCTTTCATTTTATTTTATTATGGGACTAGTTTATTTCTTAGTCCCGGAGCCTTGAAAAAGCTAAGACTCCAATACTTGATTTATATTTATGCTTTATGTTGTTTTGTTTATTATTATTCTCATAATCATGTTCATCTAGATTGTTGTCCAAAAGTCTTATTTTCTAAAGATAATTAAATAAAAGAAGGCTTTTTGTCATTAGGAATAAGTTTATGTGAAACATAAAAATATAAGATAACAAAAAAAACTCATTCATTTTCAAGTTACAAAAAGAATTCACTATGAATTTAGAAAACTATTTTTACTTAAAAAGCTACTCAAATCTTTGTTATTCTACCTTGTTTCCAAAAGAAAATATTTGTTGATGCAAAATGGTTTTTTTATAAGAAGATGTGACTAAGGAAATTTTTAAGTAAAAGACCTTGCAAACAAATAGACAAAGAAAATTTATGGTTTGAAAATAATAAAGTTATTTCTTTTCAAGTTATAAGAAGAAGTTAATAAGATTATAGAAATTAGTTTTTCTACAAAAAGTTCTTAATTGTTCCACATTGTTTTTATGAAAAAAACAAATTTTCATGCATGAATGATTATTTTTGAAAATGAGAAAAAGAATGAGAAATATCAAGTAAGGAATTTTTGCATAACAAGTAAACAAAGGAATTTACACAAGAAAAATGAAGAATAGCATATTTTCTAGAAAATTTCAAATATAGTATTAATGTAACTTAGAAAATAGAAAATTTTATTTTCAAGAGTCACTTAGAAAAAGATAAATAAAACCAACATAAAACGTTTTTAGAAAATAAAGAAAACAAGGTATTCATTTCAAAGGAAATTACAAAAACAATTTCCAAAAAGCTTCAACCCAACATTGTTTTACCTAAGAAAAATAATTAGACAACAAGACACTTGAGCATGCTTAAATATGAGTTATATAGTTACAAAAAGAGAATTTTTCAACTATATAGATAACTAAGTATTTATCAAACAAATTTTGATTTCTTGAACCAAAGTCGTTTTTACTTGAAAAATCCGTGGTGAATCTTGTCGCCACTTTTTCGGAGCCTATATGGCTTTGTTTGAGGGAAATAATTTTAGAAATAGGTAGATCTTTTCGAGTAGATAGAAATTGGTATATTATATGCGCGATTCCGAGTTAAAATGACCAAGTTATGGCCATTTTAAGTTGGAACATTCTTTTATACGAACTTTAACGTTCTTTGACATTGTTTTGTCAAAATTCAAGAAAATCTTCAAGAAAAACTCATTATGGGTATTTTCTTTGGTTGGGTGATCCCAAGGAAGGATCTCTCCACCCCGAGAACTATTACGATTAAGTGGAGTGTGTGAACGACTCATCCGCTTAGAAGAATAGACGTCAATGGCATCGTGAGTTATTCCCCGTTATTTTTCATACTCTTGATTGTGCTTGTAAAATTAGTTGCATTAGAATTTAAGAAAAATCAAAAGGAAGTGTATGATAATATGTTGAAAGAATACTAAGTATATCGAAACTCGATTTGTTTGTAATAAAGTTGTATGTGAATTTATATCTTGAAATGTTTGAAATTGATTGATCACTTGAAAGAATTTAAACGTAACTACTAGACTTTAATTAAAGAAATTATTCATGCACTTCATATGTTGAGTCACATTGCATTCACTACTATACAATTGGTGGGACAAGTGTATAATAGTGGTGGTAGACATAACCGGTATATCATGTAAGTGGCGAGTAGGAGCCGGTAAGAACTACTTAAATTGATGGCTAGTAGGAGCCTGTAATAACTACAAGTTTTTGATGGCTAGTAGGAGCCTGTAATAACTACAAGTTTTTTGTGGCTAGTAGGAGCCTGTAATAACTACAAGTTTTTGATGGCGTATGGGAGTCGGTAAGATCTATAAAAGTGTTTTTAAAAGTTGTGGCTGTGATTGGCCTGAATCCCCAACCCCGAATGAAGGGCGTAAATTCATTCAACATATGATTCCCGAAAAATCATATGTCTTGTATGCTCACGTGGTTGTTGCATTTCATATGTTTGAATAATAAACTTGGTTGAAAATTTTTTTGAGTATGAGTTTTGGGATTTACTCACTAAGCTCATTAGCTTATACCTCGATAGATATCTTTTGCAGTTCCCTTACTTATGGTTAAGGCCACGTGGACCATGCGGGCAGGTAATCCCTTTTGAACACTAGAAATCTAGATAAAGTGTAGCTCAGTATTAGCATGATCATATGTATATAATAGATTAGAAATTCAGGGAATTGTTCCTAAGTATGTAAAGTCTTTGCCATGAACAAATATTTATTGTGAATCCTCTTTTCTTAATATGTTTTTATATCTCCTTAAGCTTCATTATTCCATATAGGTTCTCTAAAATATTGAAAGTAAGCCTTACACTTAATATAAAAGCTTTTGGAAATGACTAAGGTTGTCATACTTAAGCTTTAATATTGAGTGTGGCGGACTGTCACGTTTAGGGGACCCATTGGGGCGTGACAAATGGCAAGCAGACACTCCGCTAGTGTTAATGTTTACACCATCAGCCTTCTAGTTACGCCATCGGCATACATTACAAAAACTCCCAATGTACATTTACGAAGGAGTTCAAAGGTTGCACGAATTTCCTTATATCCATCCTTTGCTTTACATATTAAACACACTTCTAAACCTAAGAATTTCCCTCTGTGAGTGTTCATATCATCCAAGGAGATTTGGAAGATTGGATTAAGGTAGTCAAACTTATATCTTCTCTTTAGGATCTTTAAGATCTATCGTTTTCCTTAGGGTTTTTTTGTAGTTTTGAAGGAGAAAACCCTAGTTTTCTTGAAGATTTGGATATTCAGTGATTAAGAAGAATTAATGGTCAATATTAGGTAAGTTTGGATTTTTTTTTTTAATCTCTATGATTATATAGAAATGTTTTTCTATTGAATTTATGGTTTGAATTGTGATGAATGGATTCTAGGGTTTGGAAAGATTTGTTGAGGAGATTTGTTGTTTTAGAGGAGTTTTTGATCAAGGAGAAAGGTATGGATTTCTATTTTTGTTGATATTAGAGTTTTAAATGAAGTTTGAATTAGGATTACGTAATGAAAATTGTATTTTGAAATCTGTATGTTTATGTGATTAGGGTTTTGGTGATTTAGAGCCCTGTTATTTAGAAATTGATTCAGGTACTGTAAACCCTCAAATTTTCGGAATTAGTTTAGCATAAAACCTTAAACTGGAAGTCAAACGGAACCCTAAAGGTCAACAAAACCCTAGTTTACCGTAACCGTTTAAATCCGGCATTGCCGTTTTCCTTGGTCCTAGAAAACGAAGTTGGGATAATTAGCTAGAATAGTTCGTAATAACCATAGGTTTTATAAAAACATCAGTTTTGCGAATTTCGGGTGTCCTTTGAACTCGATCAGACACGGTTCTCGAAAAGCTTGTCCGGGAGCCCGGAATAATAAAAATATTCTGAATATACCGTTAGACTCGTAAAAATATAAGTTTTCCAAAAATATCAGTTTCGTAATTTTTCGGTAAGTAAAAATAACAGATATAGCCATTATACGCGTATTTTCTTATTACCGGTACTTTATTAGTCATATCTACCTTACATTACACTATTCATCACTATTCTTTTATCTCTACTTTTTCTTACACCTATTCTTACACTCTACATAACCTATAACCTTAACTTTTTACCTTTCCCATAACTTTATTTCACATCTACTTTACACATTACATCTTTCATTCAACAAAAAGTCAAAAAAATAAATCTCTACTCCCCCTCTAATCCCCTCATGGCCGTGCTACCCCCGCCTCCCCCCCCCCCCCCCCCCCCCCCCCCCTCCCCTAGTGTGCCCTCAATTTGTTTCAATTTTTCATTTATTTTAATCACACAAAAAATCACTCCACATTTTCCTATAAATACCTACCCCTCTTCTTTCACTCTTTCACACATTCACTACCCACAAATTCTTACAAAAACTCTCCCAAAATCTCCTCTCAAAACTCTCTCAAAATGCCATCCCAAAACTCTCTCCAAATAATTCTACAACAACCTCTACCAACAAACCAAAACCCATAACCACATAACCATACCAAAGTCTTCTTTAGGTAACCACTTCATATTTCTTTCTTCTTCTTCATGTCATGTAACTTTACATGACCATAGTGTGAGTTTCCAAAGACTACAAGTTATGGAAACTACATTATGTTCATGTATTATTCTTGTTTATGCCAATCCATTTATGTTTATGTTGTTTTATTATTGTTAATATATTATTATCTATATATATATTATATATACATATTCTTTAGAGCATATAAGCTCACTTGCAATTTATTTATTTCATGCAAAGCAATTTATTTATTTATTCCTTGTTGAATTAGGACTAGTCTCTAGTCTTAGACTTGTCATCATCAAGTCAAAATAAGTTTTCTTTCTTTCATTTTATTTTATTTTAGGGCTAGTCTACTTCTTAGTCTCGGGAGCCTTGAAAAAGCTAAGACTCCAATACTTGACTTTATTATTCATGTTTTATGTTATTTTGTTTACTATTACTCTCATAAATCATGTTCATTTAGATTGTTGTCCAAAAATTTTAATTTCTAAAAATAATTAAATAAAAGGAGATTTTGTCACTAAGAAATAAGTTTATGTAAAGCATAAAATCTATGAGATAACAAAAATAAACTCATTTCCTTTCAAGTTACAAAAAGAACTCACTATAATTTTAGAAACTAATTTTACTCTAAAAAGCTATTTAAACCTTTATTATTCCACTTTGTTTTTCAAAAGAAAATATTTGTTGATACAAAAATGATTCTTTTTATGAAAAAGATAAATAAGATGAATGGCTAAGGAATTTTCAAATAAAGACCTTTACAAACAAATAGACAAAGAAATCTATGGTTTGAAAAACAAAAATAAAGTTATCTCTTTTCAAGTTACAAGAGGAAACTATTTAGATTTTAGAAACTACTTTTATTATAAAAAGTTCTTAAGCCACATATTGTTCCATTTTGTAAAAGGAAATAAGTCTTATACATGGATGATTTCTATTAAAAACATAAAACATGAGAGAAAGGATAAATATTTTTCAAATAAGGATTTTTGCAAAACAAATAGAATAAGGAATTTGTACAAGAAAAATAAATAGGAAGAATGGTGTATTTTCTAAAAACTCCAAAATAGTATTAATGAAGAAATTTAGAAAATAGAAAATTTTATTTTCAAAAAGTTACTTAGGAGAAATAATAAAACCAACGTAAAGCGTTTTTAGAAAATAAAAGGGAACAAGGTATTTATCTCAAGAAATTTACAAAAACAATTTTTGAAAACAGTATTTCCTACAAACTTCAAACCGATATTGTTTTACTCAAGAAAAATAATTGGACAACAAAACACTTGAGCATGCTTAAATATGAGTTATATAGTTATAAAAAGAGCATTTTTCAACTATATAGATAACTAAGTATTTATCAAATAAATTTTGATTTCTTGAACCAAAGTTGTTTTATGTTGGAAAATTCGTGGTGAACTTTGTCGCCACTGTTTCGGGACCTATATGACCTTGTTTGTCAAAAGTAATTTTGGAAATGGGTAGATCTTTTCGAGTAGGTAGAAATCGGTATATTATATGCGCGATTCCGAGTTAAAATGACCAAGTTATGGCCATTTTAAGTTGGAATATCTCTTTATACGAACTTTAACGTTCTTTTGACATAGCTTTGTCAAATTTCAAGAAAATTATCAAGGAATACTCATTGTGAGTATTTTCTTTGGCTAGGCAACCCTGAGGAAGGATTCCTTTACCCTGAAGATTATTACGACTAAGTGGAGTGTGTGAACGACTCATCCACCTAGAGGAATAGTCATCATGGTATCGTGAGTTTATTTCCATTAAATGCTATACTTGTTGTGCTTGTAAATTAGTTGCATTAGAGTTAGGAAAAGACAAACCGATATGTATGTAAAATAATTCTTTGAAAGAATTTTTAAGAATATCGAAGCCGGAATTGTTTTAAATGATTGTTTTTAGCATAGTATTGATTTGTATGAAATTCCTTGATCACCTTAAATTAAAAAATAATTATGCTATGATTTTGTAAATAAATGAATTCATGCATATCACGAAGTGAGTCACATTGCATTTTGGGTTATTATCCTTGGGTGAGAAGGATAGTAAGCTCATGTCGAAAGCAACACTTGGCGGGAGATCCGAAAGCAATTGCTTGGCGGCTTAAGGAAAATGCTTAGCAGAAGATCCGAAAGCAAGGTCAATCAAGTAGATTTGGAGTGCTTGGCAATGAGTGCTCGCGAGCATGAAAATTTTTTAATTAAAACTACTTGAATTGAGGTTATGTATCACCAAACCCCGAATGGAGGGCGCAAATCCATTCAACATATAGTTCTCGGAAAACTATATGCTTGTTTGGCCACGTGTTTGTTGCATTATATTTGTTTGTTTAATCAACTTGTTTGAAATCTTGTTATAAGAAGTTATTTATGGAAATAGTTCTTACTAAGCCTATTAGCTTATACCCCGATAGATATCTTTTGCAGTTTCCCTACCTATGGTTAAGGCCACGTGGACCCTGCGGGCAGGTAATTTCTTTTTAGGTAATAGAAATTTAGATAAAGTATAGTATTAGTAATGATGTATAAATACTCATGTAATAGATTAGTGATCATGGGGATATGTCCCTAAGTTTGTAAAGTCATTGATATGAATGAATGATTATTATGAGTCCTCTTTTCTTAAATATGTTATTCATATCTTCTTAAACTTCATAATTCCATATATGGTCCTCTAAAGTTGTGAAAGTACGCCTTACACTTAATATAAAAGCTTTTGGGAATTGTCAAGGTTGTCATACCTAAGCTTTAATATTGAGTGTGGCGGACTGTCACGTTTAGGGTACCCTTTGGGGCGTGATAGGTACGACCTCACCTTGTTTGTTATATGTGCTTGTAGGTTTAGTTTTGCTTATTGTATGTGTTGTAGGTTTAGAATTCTAAATTAAACTAATTATCTGGCTTATTAAATTATTTTGATGCTTGTGATTGGCTGCAGTTAGTAAAGACCACATAAAATGTGATACTAAAGTTGGCAACCTGATAATCCTTGTATGGTATTATCTTGAGTGGAGTTGCACCTAGATATGATTATGGTAGGTTAGGTTTTGGCAATATGGTCGTATGTGTTTCGAAGATTTCCAACACCAATATATGTATATATTATCTATTTTCTATACTGCATGTTTTTATGGAGTCAAGAATTACTCCAGATTTAGGACTAGATGCATATGGTTCTGAATTATGTTGTTTTGCTGGCTAATCATAGATAATAAATTGTGTTTGCTGCATTAGAAATAGTTGCATGTGTAAACCTCCAAAAATTTTCATAATTCTTGGAAAATAATCCTAGAAGTCTAAGTATCAAAATTTAAATCCCGAAAATCGACTCAAGATAAAAACCAAATTCTGAACCGAGCCAAAACATTGGAAACGAAACCCTAAAAATCGAATCAAGTTAAAACTTAATTCCAAATAAGATAAAAAATGAACTTTCTGAATCTTGAGAAAACGAGAACCCTTGAAACAAAATATAAAGTCCAACTACCGGTATAATCAACGTCCGTACACCAATTAAATCATCTACCTAATTCCTAAAACGCGAATCAAAACGACAAATCCAAATACCGCTTAACAACGAAATGATAAAATCTTAAATCCTTCGATAAAATTTTAGAATCACAATATTTAATTTTCACCAAAAGTCAAACCGAGTCAACTCATAACCCTAGACTCTGTTAAAATGATCTGGAGAACTAAAAACTATTAAATAATCACAAATAAAATAAGATAAAACATAGATGTCGAGCTAAAAATATAAAACGATCAAAACTAAAAAATTATATAATCTTACGAATATCTCGACGAAACCGGAACCCTAAAATCAACAAAGCCTATAACAAACCCTAGTGTTTAAGATCTGGCAATCCCGTGTTTTCAAACCCTAGAAAACGAAATTAAGCCAATAGCTTAAAATAGTCCGTAATAATATAGGGTAACATAAAAATATCATATTCGCGAATTTCGAGTATCCTTCGGACTAAAACGGGATCAGTACTCGAAAAGCATGTCCCGAAGCCCGGAATATTAAAAATATTCCATTTGTACCAATAGACTCGTAAAAATATAAGGATTCCAAAAGTATCAGTTTTAGAATTTTTCGGTAACTAAAAATTACAGATATTGCATTATTATGCGTATTTTATTACTATCGGTACTTTAATTGTCTAGTCTACTATTCATAGTACTTTTCTACTATTCATTACTATTTCACTATCTCTACTTTTTCTTACACTTATTTGTTACTACCTACATACCTATTTTCTTACTTTTTATATTTCCAATACATCTTATATCAAATCATACCTTACATATTAATTTTCTTACAATATTCACTCAAAAATCAACTCACTTCCTCTCTCTCATCCTTAAGGCCGGTGCTACCCTCCTCTCTCTTCACTCAATTATTTTTCTTTTTCAATTTATTTTATTACATCTAAAATTCACTCCAAAAATTCTATAAATACCCCATTCCTCTTTTATTCTTTCACACAATTCATTCTACTACCAAAACTCTCTCAAATTCACTACACAAACTCTCTCCATAAACTTTTCCTCTACTAAAACTCTCTTTCATCAAATACTCACAAGAATTTACCTTTATACAATACAACTACCATTTCTCCATAACCACATAACCATACATTCACTACTATCTTTATACCACAAAAATACCTTAGGTAAGAATTTCTTCCAACCTTCTGTTTATCCATGTCATGTAACTTAGCATGACTATGGTATTGTTTTGAAACTCATATAATTAGTAAAAGCAACAACATGTTCATGTTTTGTTCTTGTACATAAGCTTCATATTTTATTATGTTGTTATTATTATTGTTATTATTTGCTTCTAATCTAACTTATATATAGTATTATATTATGTATATATATTTATTTAGAGCATATAAGCTCATTTGTTATTTATTTACTTCCAAGTTATGCAATTTATTTATTTTATGTTGTTATTAAGACTAGTCTTTCTAGTCTTAGACTTGTCCATATCAAGTCAAAATAACATTTTGTTTATTTTCTTTAACCTTCGGGACTAGTCCATTCTTAGTCCCGGGATGCCTTGATAAAGCTAAGGCTCCAATACTTGACTGGGATACCTTGATAAAGCTAAGGTTCCAAATACTTGAAATTTTATTTTCTTGCTCATTATTTATTTCTAGTATTTTCTTATGTTCTTATTACTTTATATGCTCATGATACTTGCATCTACATAATGTTAATGTCTCAACTAATCTAAAAAATAGAATTTTACTTTAATGAACTCAAAGCTAAATTTTTTATTATATGATTTATCACAAAATCATGAAGTTATTATCAACAACATAGAAATAGAGTTTTCTCAACGTTTCCTTAAATAACAAAGATAGATTACCAAGGAAACATAAGAAATAAATATTTTCTTTGTATATTATATTAACCTAAGCTTTAGTAAAGTAATTTATTAATATTAAAAGTTTTTACAAAAAGTTTAAGATTTAAACTGTAAACCCCCGTTTTCTAAGCCCTAAATCTTAAGCCGAAAGTCTACCGGAGACCTTAGTCAACCAATCTTGAGTAAAACCCTACAGTTTAGATCCCGAAAACCCGAGTTCGCAAATCGAGGAGTTGAAAAATAATTGAAGTGTTTAGAATAGTCCGTAATAATATTTGATTTATTAAAAATATCAGATCGGTTCAATTTCGGCTTATTTCGAACCCGTTTGGATACTGCTTTGGAAAGCGTGTCCCGGGCTCGGAAAATTAAAAATATATCTTTAATATTTTTAGACTCGTATTTTTATAAGGATTTCAAAAATATCAAGTTTAGAATTTTTCGGATTCTAAAAATATCAGTTATAGCTCATATAAGCTTATTTTACTCTTACCGGTAACTAAATTGTTAAATTTCTAAAAATAATTTAATTGATTATTTTATTTAAATCATAAAAATTCTGCTACTTAATAAAAATATTTTTCTTAATTTATTTATATATTTTCTTATTCAAAAAGCCACTTTATCACAATACACATACATTATCATTACTACACATTATTATGTCTTCTTTTGCTTTTTCTTACATTCTCTTCCCAAAATTGCAGCTGCCCATTCCCCATAAATTAGCCACTTTTCATTATTTTTAATCATTATTTGATATTTTAAAAGTCTCATTTTAGTTAAATGGATGCAACTTGTTACACTTTCAAAATACAAGTTAAAAATCAAACAAAACCACCTCCTACACCTCAAAATCACGCCAGCCCCCCCCTTGCAGCTGCATGTTTTTATTTTTTTTAAATTTATTTAACACACATTTCTCTCTATTTAAACATCTTATTCCTTCTCTTTCATCTTTACAAACCCTACATTTTTCCTCTCTCTTTTTCCCTCTCTTTTCTCTTCTTCCTTGCTTTCTTAAAACAAGCTGTCCCCATTTTTTTCTTGCTTCCACATATATTTCTTGCAATTATTTGAGGTAATCTTTCCTTTTGCTCTTATAAGATGTTCTAGGATGATACCATGGATGTTTCATGCATCAAAGGACATTCCACAAGCTTAAAAGGCTATGGATGATGATGCCAAGAAGTGAAACACTCCTCTAGATGATGATCTCTTTTGTTCTTAGTATTTTTGTTATATGGAAGGCTTGTTTATCTTCTTGTTTTTGTGATAGCTTGTAGATCTAGAGTTTTATCAAGCTTTAGTTATGTTTATGTGTAGATCTAGAGTTCAAGGCTACTACTAAGTTTTTCTTATGCTTTCATGGATATATATTGAGTAGATCTTAGATTCAAGTTGGAATGAAAAAGAAAAATTCGTAACTTGTCAATGCCCTATTTTAAAAACCCTCTTTCAAGTCTTAAAATGGAAGCTTTTGTTAAGAAAATGAAGGTTTGATGGATGTATATCATCAAGGCTTCATCTTACAAGAATCAAAGTTGATTTTCAAAGTTTATTTTCAAAAACAAAAATTGTATTTTCGGATCAAGACAAAGATCCAAAATAAAAACATGTTTTCAACTCACAAATGAGGATTTTATTCAAGAAATGAAGGGTTCTGGATATAATATGTAATGGGTTGTTTTCATGAGTTTTGATGAATTTTCTCAAGAGATATGTCCAAAATAAATTTATGAAAATTCGGATCAAGACCAAGACCTATTTTTGAAACCCATCATCAACTTTAAAATGAAGATTTAGACAAAAATATAAGAGGCTCTTGATATAGATATCTTAAGGAATGGATTTTCATAAGTTTGAATGGTTTTCCTAAGAAGTATTGCATAAATCAAGTGCTTTGTAGAAGACAATATTTAGGTCTTGTTTTCATTGTAAGTTTCAAAGTGGAAATTCGTAATTATGAGAAGACCAATTTTGAAAACCTTCTTTTTGATCTCAAAACAAGTATTTTACATTGAAAATGAAATGCTTTGATATACATAATATAGGAAAATTATTTTCATTGAACTAAGTTTTAGTAAAGGAATTACTCAAAACAAGACAATGAGTTTCAACTTGTGAATTTGGTTTTATGAATATGGATTCTTAGAAGTTTCATTTGAACTTATGTTTGGTATTAGATAAGTGTAATCTCTTAATTTTGTTTTGAGGATCCCTTGCAAGCTTAGGACTAATAAATTGGTCTAAGTAGTTAAATAGAGTAGATATGGAAATTTTTCACAAAGGCTCAAATCTGGAATTTTCGTAACCCTACTGTACAGTACGTTTCCGACCCTTAAATGACCTTAAATGTTTGAATTAACTTTAGAAATGGATAGCTCTTTCGAAGTAGGTATAAATCGGTATATTATAAGCTAAATTCCGAGTTAAAATGAGTTAGATATGACCTTTTTAAGTTAAGGATTCAACCTAGACGGAAATTGACGAACTTAGTAAATAAAATTGTTAAGTTTAATAGAACTTCATAAGAGATGCTCATTGAGGGTATTCTTTGTACCTAGGTGAATTGGAGGACGGGTTACCACTTCCCGAGGACTATTACGACTAGTGGATTTTCACTACATGGACAAGTGAGTTCATTTCTCAATTAATTATGCTCTTGGATGTGCTTGTAGTAGTAGTGGCATTAGACTTAGGAAAAGATAAAATTGTGTTGAATGGTGATCTAAACTTGCATGAATGAACGATAAGTATATCGAGGCAAGCTTTGTTGTAATAATCTTGTATGAGCTAGTATAGATTTGGAATGTCTGAAATTGTATGGTCACTTTAAATTATCTAAGTAATATGTCATGATTATATGAATAAACTGTACATGCATATCACGTAGTGAGTCTATATCATTGTCGAGTATATCTTTGGTGGGACAAAGGTGTACTTGGGAGGCAGCGGGTCTTTAAAATGGGGCTAGGGTTGCATGACTTATGGACCACCCCATTCGAATATGAAACTATGGTTGCATGACTTATGGACCAACATTAAAATTGTGGTTGCATGTCTTATGGACCACCCCACTTAAGATTGGGATTGGTTGCATGTCTTATGGACCAACTTTGGAATTGTAGTTGCATGTCTTATGAACTACCCCAAACCCCGAATGGAGGGCGTAAATTCATTCACTTATGACTACCGGAAAGTCATATGCTTGTTTGCTCATATGCTTGTGCATTCATATGGTTGCTTAATTATAACTTGCTTGTATAGATATTTTAGCTTGGTCGGGCATGTTACTTGAAGAAAATGAATCTCACTAAGCATTAGCTTATACCCCAACAGTTTTTGTTGCAGTTCCTATTTTTGGATGTTCCGAGAGGACATTTGTGCAGGTTTATCACATGGAATTAAAGAGCTTTTGAGGAAGTCGGGACCTAGTGTAGGCGTGGACTTCTAGGAAAATCTCTTTAATGTGAATTCATATATGTGTAATTGGAGCTAAACGATGTAGACTCCTATTATTTTGGCGGGGGTATGCCCCCTTGGCTTTTGTAAAGTTAACTATTTATCTTGTTGTGATTTATATTCTTAATGCTATGTATGCTTTCTTAAGACTACTCGAATCAAAGTGTGATCCTAAAAGTTGTGTGAGTACACCTTACACTCGATATGTAAACTTATGGGATGACTAAGGTTCATACTTAAGTTTAAATATCGGTGTGGTGGACTGTCGCGTTTAGGGTACCCTTTGGGGCGTGACAGTTTAAGTTGGTATCAGAGCATGGTTAAGAGTTTACAATCATAACTACAAATAAATAGCTTAAGAAAGGATAAAAAGGAAGGATATAATAGAATTATAAGGAAGACTTAGATGGGAAGACGACCATAGTATCGGCCCTAAAATCCTATCGCTTTAACCTTGTGGATAGTAACCACTAGGAAACAATCGACTTAGTATCGTAAAACCTTCATAGGTGACCTAATGAGACTCCATAGAATACCGCTTAGTTACTTTAGTTGCTTTTGGTATTGTGTTGTTATTTACATGTTGATTGTTTCGTTGTTGCTTATAGTATAAAATTTTACTTGATTTTGATTATGAGGATTTTTGCATGTTTTCAATTTCAATAAAGCTATATTTATGTTTTATGATCTCAGAATTTTATTACTTAAATTCCCTGATTTACCTTTTTACACTTGTATTTTTCCGCTCGTATTACTACTTCTTTTATTTCCGTTACCTCGTTTGAAAACATTAATAGAATATATTGAGAAGATTACTTAACTAGACAAAAAAAAATTTGCTACAGCCGAGGTAGAAGAAGGAGACGTCAGGAGGAAAGCGCCTCCAATCAACCCAATATGGAAGAAGGGCAACAAGCCGCCCCTCCTCCAAATCCTCCTGCAGATGCTACACAGGTAGCTTTGCAAGCCATGCTTGGACAAATGGCACAAATGACACAAGTGCTCGAAGCACTTCGACAAAGTTTGCCGGCAGCGGCACAAGCACAAGCTCCAGCTCCAACTCCACCACCACCTGCACCCCAAGCTTCTGTGGGGATGCCAGCACAGGAAAGCGCGCACTCTCACACTGCGCCTTTGCCTCCTCCACCACCTATGAGGCCATACAGAAGCTCCCTACCCGAGTTCATTAAGAGTAACAGATATTTTGAAGGGACTTTTGGGAGACCGGATGAGGCTGAGGATTGGTTAGCTCAGATAGAGCGATCCTTCAGGGCTTTTGAGTGCCACACCACCTGAGAGTTGATTATGGCACTTACCTGCTTCGGTTGAATGCACGGGTTTGGTGGGAATCGAAAGAAAGAGAGCTCATGCCACCAGTTACTTGGGAAAGGTTCCGCCATGAGTTTTTGGAGAATTACTTCCCCGGAAGTCTCCGGGTGCAGTTCAGCTCAGAATTCCTGAACATTGCTCAGAAGGGAAGGACTGTGGAGCAATATGAAACTGAGTTTAGTCGATTACTGCAATATGCTCCGGATTCTTACAAGCACAGTGAGGAGCTAAAAATACGAGTTTTCTTAAATGGATTAGATGAGGAGTTGAGGATGAGGCTAGAAGAGTTTAATATTAAGAACTTTGTTGAGCTAGTAGAAAGAGCCCGGATAGTGGAAGGGGCTAAGAAAAGGAAGGGCAAGACTGCTGAGAAGCCACCCTCGGTTTTTGGAAAGAAGTTTTATGGGGGATCAGGATCTGGATTCTCCCACAAGAGGTTCAAGCCGTCTTATGGCTATAAGGGTAACACTAGTGGGGGACAGGCTACCCCTAAGAGTGTCAGTTGCTGGAAATGTAAGGGGATCACTACCCCAAGAAATGCCCACAGTTGGCAGATAAGTGTTATTTCTGTGGCGACTCATCCCATAAGATTGCTAACTGCCCAAAGAAGACTACGACCATGTGCTTTGTCTGCAAGCAATTTGGTCACTTTGCCAATGAGTGCCCTCAAAGGAAGAATGCTCCAGCTAAACCTTTTGGGGGATCAGCGCAGCAAGACCCGGGAACGGGAATAGTGGGAACAATAATAGTAGCCGTGCTGGGTCAGCAATGCACGGAATGAGGATCTACAACCTCGAAGGGCAATGGGTATGCGAAGAGATGGGAAATGAAGACTGCGGATTGGCTGCTCTCGAGGAGGATAATGGCCCGGACTTCGGTCTTGTGACAGGTAGGTCTCCTAACTCTTGTCTTTGTTTTTCTGCTGCTTTGATTTGTTAAGATTCAAGTATAAGAAAAGAAAA
This sequence comes from Combretum micranthum, assembly GCA_024138025.1. Taxonomy (NCBI): domain Eukaryota; kingdom Viridiplantae; phylum Streptophyta; class Magnoliopsida; order Myrtales; family Combretaceae; genus Combretum; species Combretum micranthum. The sequence continues at coordinate 462,131 of JAMXBD010000397.1, read as the reverse complement.
ACAAGTTTGGTTAAGTTAAAGTAGTTAGGAAGATAAGTTAGGATGGTGTGAAGGTAGTGATTAGTAAGTGTTGGACGCAGGACACATACGGATAGCTAAGACGACTGCTTATGCTCTTTTTGACACGGGAGCCACACATTCGTTCATCACCACCAGATTGGCTAGACAAGTTGGTTTACCAATAGCCACTATTGCCTCTAGCTTTCGTGTTAGAACCCCGACTGGGAGTGTGGTGACGACAAATGAGATGCTAAAGGATTGTCCAATGGAGATTCATGGGCATGGTACGAAGTGTGATTTGATAGTATTGGAGATGAGTAAATATGAAGTGATTTTGGGTATGAGTTGGTTAGCCATTGCTAAAGCCGTTGTGGATTGTCGAAGGAAGAAAGTAAATTTCAAGGATGTTGATGGAATGGATGTTGAGTTCACAGGTGAGACGGTAGTTTCAAGAGGAACTGATCTATGCTCATTTGAGTTGCTTATGGATGGAGAGGATAAGAGGAAAGTGAAGGTTGTCTTAATGCAACAGAAAAAGAAGAAGGATTACCTAAGATTGAGGATATAACGGTTGTCAAAGAATTTCTCGATGTCTTTCCGGATGAGCTACCAGGTTTGCCACCTAAGAGGGAAATTGATTTTGAGATTGACTTGGTGCCAAATACTGAGCCGATATCTAAAGCGCCGTATCGTATGGCCCCTGTTGAGTTAAAGGAATTACAAAAGCAATTGCAAGAACTCTTGGACCATGGATTCATAAGACCAAGTGTGTCACCATGGGGTGCACCTGTATTATTTGTTAAGAAGAAGGATGGTTCAATGAGATATGTGTTGATTATCGGGAGTTGAACAAGGTTACAATTAAGAATAAGTATCCACTTCCAAGGATTGATGACCTTTTCGATCAGCTACAAGGAGCAAGTGTATTCTCACGGATTGATCTACGATCAGGGTATCATCAGTTAAGGGTCAAACCTGAAGATGTGCCAAGACTGCTTTTCGGACTCGTTATGGACATTATGAGTTCTTAGTGATGTCTTTTGGATTAACGAATGCTCCTGCCGCCTTCATGGACTTGATGAATCGAGTATATAAGTCATTGTTGGACAAATGTGTGATTGTGTTTATATGATATTTTGATTACTCGAAGACAAGAGAGCAACACGAAGAGCACCTTCGCATGGCCTTACAAATCCTAAGGAACATAAGCTATACGCCAAATTTTCTAAGTGTGACTTTTGGCTAGATAGGATTTCATTTTTGGGACATGTTGTGTCGGGTGAAGGCATATCAGTAGACCCTGAGAAGATTAAGTCTGTGGTGGAATGGAAGCCGCCTAAGACCGTGACTGAAGTAAGGAGCTTTTGGGTTTAGCCGGATATTACAGGAAGTTTGTCCAAGACTTTTCCAAGATAGCCAAGCCGTTAACTCAGTTAACGCAAAAGAATGAAAAGTTTGTTTGGACGGAAAAGAGGGACCAAAGTTTTCAAGAATTGAAGCAAAGGCTTGTCTCTGCTCCGATTTTGGTTTTGCCAAACCCCGAGAAACCCTATACGGTACATAGTGATGCTTCGAAAAATGGTCTCGGATGCGTTCTCATGCAAGAGGAAAGGTGATTGCCTATGCTTCAAGACAGTAAGGCCACATGAGCAAAATTACCCCACGCATGACTTGGAACTAGCCGCTGTTGTCTTTGCCTTGAAGATATGGAGACATTACCTATATGGACAACGGTGTGAGATCTACACCGACCACAAGAGTCTTAAGTATTTGTTCACCCAAAAGGAGTGAACATGAGGCAGCGAAGATGGCTAGAGTTAATTAAAGATTACGATTTGGGATAAATTATTGCCCGGGAAGGGTGAATGCAGTTGCCGATGCCTTGAGTCGCAAGAACCACGGGGAGGTCGCAACTCTTTTGACGGACCAGAAAGAATTGATTAAAGAATTTGAGAGGCTAAGCATCGAATTTGTTGGGCAAGACTTGGAAATGGAAATAGCAAATTTGGTGTTGGAACCAACTTTGGTGGAAAGGATTAAAGAGGCTCAGCGCTATGATGAAGTGATACAAAGGATAAAAAGAAGTTCAGGAGGGAAAGTATACTGATTTTTCAATAGATGATGAGGATGTGTAAGGATGAAAGGACGATTGTGTGTGCCTGATGACGAAGAAATGAGGAAGGAAATCATGAGTGAAGCACACAATTCTGGGTACACGGTACACCCGGGAGGAACCAAGATGTACCAAGACCTTAAGGGACATTATTGGTGGAACGGAATGAAACGGGATGTGGCAGATTTCGTGATTAAGTGCCCAACATGCCAACAAGTGAAGGTAGAACATCAAAGGCCGGGTGGATTGTTAAAACCTTTGCCTATACCGGAATGGAAGTGGGACCAGATTTCTATGGACTTTGTTTGTGGTTTACCAAGGACACCGTCAGGTCATGATGCTATATGGGTTGTGGTTGATCGGTTAACTAAGTCTGCTCACTTCTTGCCAATAAGTATGACTTTCTCTGGATAAATTGGCGAGGCTTACATGAAGGAAATTGTTCGTACATGGAGTACCAGCCGGGATTGTGTCGGATCGAGACCCGAGGTTTGTGTCTAAGTTCTGGATAAGCTTGCAGAAGTGTTTGGGGACAAAGTTGCATTTTAGCACAGCCTATCATCCTCAAACTGATGGACAGTCGGAAAGAACGATCCAGACTTTGGAAGATATGCTTAGGGCATGTGTGATGGAGTTCAAGGGAAGTTGGGAAGCGCATTACCTTTGGTTGAGTTCGCTTACAACAATAGCTATCACTCGACTATCAAGATGCCGCCTTATGAGGCCTTATATGGACGTAAGTGTAGATCCCCTTGTTTTGGGATGATGTTGAGAAGGAAGTTCTTGGACCCGATCTAGTGCAAGATGCCACCGACAAGGTTCGGATAATCCAACAACGAATGAAGGAAGCTCAGGATAGACAGAAAAGCTGGGCAGATTTGAAAAGAAGGGTTCTTGAGTTTCAAGTGGGTGATCATGTGTATTTAAAGATAAATCCTATCAAAAGTATCCATCGAGTTCGCTCACAAGGAAAGTTGAGCCCCCGGTATATTGGTCCTTTCGAAGTATTGGAACGGGTTGGAGAATTAGCATACCGCCTTGCCTTACCGCCAAATCTTTCGGGAGTGCACAATGTTTTTCATGTCTCGGTTCTTCGCAAGCACATAGCCGACCCGGATCAAGTTATAGAGTTGGAACCGGTGTTATTAAAAGAAAACCTCACTTACGAGGAGCACCCATACAGATTTTGGACACAAAGATACAAAAGTTAAGGAATAAGGAAATTAAGTATGTGAAGGTTCTTTGGAGGAATCATGCACATGAGGAAGCAACTTGGGAGGCAGAAAGTGAAATGCGGCAGAAGTACCCTAGTTTGTTTGAGGATCAGGTACGTCTTTCAAGTTTTGCGGACAAAACTTTCTTTAAGGTGGGTAGGTTGTAAACCCCTGTTTTCTAAGCCCTAAACCTTAAGCCGGAAAGTCTACCGGAGACCTTAAGTCAACCATCTTGAGTAAAACCCTACAGTTTAGATCCGAAAACCCGAGTTCGCAAATCGAGGAGTCGAAAAAAATTAAGTGTTTAGAATAGTCCGTAATAATATTTGATTTATTAAAAATATCAGATCGGTTCAATTTCGGCTTATTTCGAACCCGTTTGGATACTGCTTTGGAAAGCGTGTCCCGGGGCTCGGAAAATTAAAAATATATCTTTAATATTTTTAGACTCGTATTTTTATAAGGATTTCAAAAATATCAAGTTTAGAATTTTTCGGATTCTAAAAATATCAGTTATAGCTCATATAAGCTTATTTTACTCTTACCGGTAACTAATTGTTAAATTTCTAAAAATAATTTAATTGATTATTTTATTTAAATCATAAAAATTCTGCTACTTAATAAAAATATTTTTCTTAATTTATTTTATATTTTCTTATTCAAAAAGCCACTTTATCAACCCATAGTACACATACATTATCATTACTACACATTATTATGTCTTCTTTTGCTTTTTCTTACACTTCTCTTCCCAAAATTGCAGCTGCCCATTCCCCATAAAATTAGCCACTTTTCATTATTTTTAATCAATTATTTGATATTTTAAAAGTCTCATTTTAGTTAAATGGATGCAACTTGTTACACTTTCAAAATACAAGTTAAAATCAAACAAACCACCTCCTACACCTCACAAATCACGCCAGCCCCCCCTTGCAGCTGCATGTTTTATTTTTTTTAAATTATTTAACACACATTTATCTCTATTTAAACATCTTATTCCTTCCTCTTTCATCTTTACAAACCCTACATTTTTCCTCTCTCTTTTTCCCTCTCTTTTCTCTTCTTCTTGCTTGTCTTCTTGAAAACAAGCTGTCCCCATTTTTTTCTTGCTTCCACATATTTCTTGCAATTATTTGAGGTAATCTTTCTTTTTGCTCTTATAAGATGTTCTAGGATGATACCATGGATGTTTCATGCATCAAAGGACATTCCACAAGCTTAAAAGGCTATGGATGATGATGCCAAGAAGTGAAACACTCCTCTAGATGATCTCTTTTGTTCTTAGTATTTTTGTTATATGGAAGGCTTGTTTATCTTCTTGTTTTGTGATAGCTTGTAGATCTAGAGTTTTATCAAGCTTTAGTTATGTTTATGTGTAGATCTAGAGTTAAGGCTACTACTAAGTTTTTCTTATGCTTTCATGGATATATTGAGTAGATCTTAGATTCAAGTTGGAATGAAAAAGAAAAATTCGTAACTTGTCAATGCCCTATTTTAAAAACCCTCTTTCAAGTCTTAAAATGGAAGCTTTTGTTAAGAAAATGAAGGTTTGATGGATGTATATCATCAAGGCTTCATCTTACAAGAATCAAAGTTGATTTTCAAAGTTTATTTTCAAAAACAACAATTGTATTCTCGGATCAAGACAAAGATCCAAAATAAAAACATGTTTTCCAACTCACAAATGAGGATTTTATTCAAGAAATGAAGGGTACTTGAGATATAATATGTAATGGGTTGTTTTCCATGAGTTTTGATGAATTTTCCCAAGAGACATGTCCAAAATAAATTTATGAAAATTCGGATCAAGACTAAGACCTATTTTTGAAACCCATCATTCAACTTTAAAATGAAGATTTAGACAAAAATATAAGAGGCTCTTGATATAGATATCTTAAGGAATGGATTTTCATAAGTTTGAATGGGTTTTCCTAAGAAGTATTGCATAAATCAAGTGCTTTGTAGAAGACAATATTTAGGTCTTGTTTTCATTGTAAGTTTCAAAGTGGAAATTCGTAATTATGAGAAGACCAATTTTGAAAACCTTCTTTTTGATCTCAAAACAAGTATTTTACATTGAAAATGAAATGCTTGGATGATATATAATATAGGAAAATTATTTTCATTGAGCTAAGCAAGTTTTAGTAAAGGAATTACTCAAAACAAGACAATGAGTTTCAACTTGTGAATATTGGTTTTATGAATATGGATTCTTAGAAGTTTCTTTTGAACATTATGTTTGGGATTAGATAAGCATGTAATCTCTTAATTTTGTTTTGAGAATCCCCTTGCAAGCTTAGGACTAAAGTAAATTGGTCTAAGTAGTTAAATAGAGTAGATATGGAAATTTTTCACAAAGGCTCAAAATCTGGAATTTTCGTAACCCTACTGTACAGTAAGTTTCCGACCCTTAAATGACCTTAAATGTTTGAATTAACTTTAGAAATGGATAGCTCTTTCGAAGTAGGTATAAATCGGTATATTATAAGCTAAATTCCGAGTTAAAATGAGTTAGATATGACCTTTTCAAGTTAAGGACTCAACCTAGACGGAAATTGACGAACTTAGTAAATAAAATTGTTAAGTTTAATAGAACTTCATAAGGGATGCTCATTGAGGGTATTCTTTGTACCTAGGTGAATTGGAGGACGGGTTACCACTTCCCGAGGACTATTACGACTAGTGGATTTTCACTACATGGACAAGTGAGTTCATTTCTCAATTAATTATGCTCTTGGATGTGCTTGTATTAGTAGTGGCATTAGACTTAGGAAAAGATAAAGTTGTGATTGAATGGTGATCTAAATTGCATGAATGAACGATAAGTATATCGAGACGAGCTTTGTTGCAATAATCTTGTATGAGCTAGTATAGATTTGGAATGTCTGAAATTGGTATGGCCACTTTTAACTTATCTAAGTAATATGTCATGATTATATGAATAAACTGTACATGCATCTCACGTAGTGAGTCGTATATCATTGTCGAGTATATCTTTGGTGGGACAAAGGTGTACTTGGGAGGCAGCGGGTCTTTAACGAATGGGGCTAGGGTTGCATGACTTATGGACCACCCCATTCGAATGATGAAACTATGGTTGCATGACTTATGGACCAACATTAAAGATTGTGGTTGCATGTCTTATGGGCCACCCCACTTAAGATTGGGATTATGGTTGCATGTCTTATGGACCAACTTTGGAATTGTAGTTGCATGTCTTATGAACTACCCCAAACCCCGAATGGAGGGCGTAAATTCATTCACTTATGACTACCGGAAAGTCATATGCTTGTTTGCTCATATGCTTGTGCATTCATATGGTTGCTTAATTATAACTTGCTTGTATAGATATTTTAGCTTGGTCGGGCATGTTACTTGAAGAAAATGAATCTCACTAAGCAATTAGCTTATACCCCCACAGTTTTTGTTGCAGCGTTACTATTTTTGGATGTTCCGAGAGGACATTTTGTGCAGGTTTATCACGTTGGAATTAAAGAGCTTTTGAGGAAGTCGGGACCTAGTGTAGGCGTGGACTTCTAGGAAAATCTCTTTAATATGAATTCATATATATGTAATTGGAGCTAAACGATGTAGACTCCTATTATTTTGGCGGGGGTATGCCCCCTTGGCTTTTGTAAAGTTTAACTATTTATCTTGTTGTGATTTATATTCTTAATGCAATGTATGCTTTCTTAAGACTACTCGAATCAAAGTGTGATCCTAAAAGTTGTGTGAGTACACCTTACACTCAATATATAAACTTATGGGATGACTAAGGATGCCATACTTAAGTTTAAATATCGAGTGTGGTGGACTGTCGCGTTTAGGGTACCCTTTGGGGCGTGACATAAACTCTTTTAAACTTCATAATAAAACTAAGAAAACAAACTAGTTTTCAAAGTTAAGATAAAAATCAATCCATAAAGTTATAACCCACTTAGGAAAATAATGATTTTCAAGTCCCTACAGAAAAGACTTATTTTTCCAAATAATATAAACAAGATAAGGTTAGAAATAAATGTTTTTACCAATAAAGATGATTCTTTTCGAAAGAACTAAAAGAACAAGTTTTAGAAAACAAAACTTATATTTTAAATAATAGAGACAAGACTCAAGAACCATCCTAACATACAAATTCATAAAGAGGTTTTTCAACAACTTAATATACTTTTGATAAATTTGATTTTAAGTAAAATTTATGAAAGATAAGGTTAAAGAAATAATTTACTTGTTTTGGAAAAAGAATGAAGAAAATAAAGTAAGAATATACTCATTTATAACAAACTAAGAAAATATAAAGTTTCTTCAAATACTTGAAAAGAAATTATCAAAGTTAAAGTTTTAACAACTCAAATTGAATTGTTTTATGAAATAAATTGATTGAGATACTACCATTAGAATTTTTGCATATAAAGTGATCTTACTTATATACTCAAAGTATATATCAAATATACATTTATATATATATATATATATATATTGTTATAAAAGGATTTTCTTTAAAATAAAGTTGAGTTAGAAATGGATTCGCAAAATTTTAGAAATAATTCGTTTTAAATCCGTACCCAATGTTTTCGGAACCCAAATGACCTTATATGACAAAGACAACCTTAGAAATGGATAGATCTTTTCGAATAGGTAGAAAACGGTATATTATATGTGAAATTCCGAGTTAAAATGAGTAAGTTATGGCCATTTTAAGTTGGAATTTCCTCTTATATGATTTTACTGCGATTTTAAGAAAAGATTAGAATCTCCAAGAATAGAAATTTCATGAAAGACTTATCCCGGGTATTTCTTTTGTCTAGGTGACGAAAGATACAAGATTACCCTACCCGAGGATTACTACGACTAAAAAGATCACAAAATGGACGAGTGAGTTATTCCTTCTAATTTCGTTATCTTGCTTGTGCTTGTAAAGCAGCGGCATTAGTATATTAAGAAAAGATAAAAATGGATATATATTTGGGGAATTCGGGATTATGTATATGTGATTCTATGTTTATGTATGAAATGAGAATTAAGAATATCGCAACTTTGAACTGCTTATTTAAATAATTTTGTTTACTTACTTGTATGACTATTTATTGTTTGCTAAATTGATTGATCGCCCCTAATAAACCTTAATAAGGTTTGGCTTAAGAAAAAAAATAAAACGCTCATGCATAGCATCCATCGAGTCACATCTTTTTCGGAAGGCTGCTACTCCTATGCGTAGGGTTGGATTGGCTGTGATCGTGCGGTGCCAAGGGCCATGTTCCTTCCTTGAGAATCTAAATCGCTCGAGGAAAGCGACTCTAGGTTCGGAGCCGAGCCGAGCCAACCGAACGCTGTGGGTGAGGACTTGGGGACTAGCAGTAGGAGGTCGAGGACCTTCAACCCCGATTCCCTAACCTTTGATACGGAGGGGTAAATTCGTTCTATATATGGTTTCCGGATAACTATATATATTTGTGTAATCATGTGATTGTTGTATTGTATTCATAGCATATGTGTGAAAATATAAATAAACTTGTTTGAAATTATGGTGCGAATGAAAAGGAATATCTCACTAAGCTAGTTGTAGCTTATACCCCTATAGATTTTGTTGAAACAGGTATACCCTTGGCTTAAATTGAGGGTCATGCATTAAGAAAGTCATGGAAGGATGTTAAGCTTCTATGAAGAAAATGGAATCATAAGATGAAGTAATTTTGTAAGTTTCTTTATATGTAATGACTTATATGATTAGTGATGTATATTCATTCGAAGACAATAGAGAGATATGCCCTTAAGAATTGTAATTTAATGTGTTTATGTTTTATGATAAGTATTCTCTTTGCCTTGTTACTTATTTATTATCAAAATAAATTGCGCTACTCCGATGTGTCCCCTTGGTTGTGATGTACGCCTTATACATGATATGGAAGCCTTTGCATGACTGAGGTAGTCATTCCTAGGCTTTAGTATTGTGTATGGCGAACTGCCACGTTTAGGGTATCTCTCGGGGCGTGATAGCATGTGAATATATATGTTGTGTGTGCATATGCATTTGTATGTGGTTTGACGTACTAGGCTTTTTGGCTCATTCCATTTATTTTGTAGGCACAAGAGAAGATTAGGTGATTTATTATCTTTCTGGTTATGAAATCTTTGTTGATCATGAAAATAACGATAGTGAACTTGACTTTCCTACTAAGGACAATTAGATTTTGGATTTCTGAAGATAGGGTGAAGATTTAAGATTTTATGAAGTTTTATTTGAGATTGTTATTAGTTTTGAGAGATTTTATATGTTTTATGAATTTAAGATTTTTTTATGGGATTTTTCTTTATGTTATAAGTTTGGATTATGTTAGCTATGGTTTATGCTAACAAGGTTATTTAGATATTTTGTTATTGAAAGTATTTTAAATAGGTACCCTTTATATGAGTATTGAAGATTTATATTATTATATATTTGTGGATTAGAATTTCATAGTCTTTGTGTGTTTTTATAAAAAGAATGACATATGGTGGGATGTAAGCCTTCAGTATATAGCGTTACACCTAATCCTGTACATGTATTATATGATAAAAATTTTACATTTTGTTGAATTAATTTTAAAGTAATATAGATCCTAATAAATATGTAATGCTCAAGAGTTATAGATAAATAAAACGGTTCTTATTTTATTTTTTAATATAAAGTGGTTCGGTTTTAATTTAAACGATTTGATCTAGTTTGATCCCTCGAATCAAACCGTAACTGTTTAAACTTTTTATAAACCTAACTAAAATATAGGAGGAAACCGCATTTTACGATTCGATTTGGTTAGTGAACGAACAGCGCTACTCCATAGCTTGCATCGAAATGGGTTTATTACTAGCTAGGGTGTCCTAATAGAAGCAAAATGTTCACGATTGACTCGCCCAAAGAAAATAGCTCCATTGTGGCCGGCAATTTTCGGTGGTGATGGCCCACATCCTCTTTTATTAATTAATAAGCAAGATCGGCGCAAACCTATGAAGTTTTGAATAGTATGCTTTTGAAATCTTGGGTCCATCGCCGATTGTCACTCCGGAAATTCTCTTATCTTCCCAATCAAAGGATGCTTCTAATATAAATTTATTGATAGAACATTCGATTAACGGGGAAAAAAGAAATTAAATAAAATCCGAATAGTAGGTGAGAACATATTAATTTTAAGTTCCAAGCATTTATATGCAATCATTATCGAACATGGGTGCCACCAAAGAGTTGACGGTTTTACAAACTAAACACACCAACTACGACAGAGTGTTTGTTATAACTATTGTAGTTGTTAGTCATAGAATTAATGCCACCTTAGATTTTGTCAATCATCAACCAAGGATTTGGGGCATCTTATCTGACTACCTAAGGATGAGCAGATCATCATACACAAACACAAGTTATGGGGCTTTGTACATAATACTAGTACTATTATCAATACTTGCAAGCGCTAATGCTGTCATCAGCAAACCAAATGCCAATTTCAACATCGCCAGGCAGTTCGTGCAGCCGCATAATGCGGCACGAGCTGCGGTGGGAATGCCGACGCTAAAATGGGATTCGAAACTGGAGAAATATGCTCGGTGGTGGGCGAATCAAAGGCGGTATGACTGTGAATTGAGGCATTCGAATGGTGCGTTTGGAGAGAATATATTTTGGGGCAGTGGGACTGGGTGGACACCAGCACAAGCCGTGGCCGAGTGGGTGGCGGAACGGAGATGGTACAATTATCGGCGGAACACTTGTGCTAATGGGCAAATGTGTGGCCACTATACGCAAATTGTGTGGAGAAATACTAAAAGGCTTGGCTGTGCCACAATGACTTGCTTCAACAATCTGGGAACCTTCATCATCTGCAGTTATGATCCTCCAGGAAACTACATTGGAGAAAGGCCATACTGAATTCAGTATGCTTTTATTTTATTTTATTTTATTTTGAGCGAGTAAATTATATATATCAATTACGCGAGGATAAAGAAATTTGAATGGCTGTATTAATGTGTCTCTGAAGGAGTCTTTAATTCGATGTCTTGTCGTAATTTTACGTATTAAAGGCTACTACTACTATTGTTGCAACAAGAAATATCGAAAAGGTAATATATACAATTCCATGTCCATCTCGTATAATTGGCTGCTCTTTCTGTTCTCTAACCTTGAAATGGAATTATCTGTCCTGAAAAATATTTATTTCGATATTATATGCCATGCCCATATATATAAATGAATGATGAAAAATTAATAGTGTTTGGTTATATGATAATTATAATAGAGAGCATCTATGTTATACAAATACTATTACATTTTAAAATTTAACTACTAATTTATCACTGTTATTTATATGTACCCTTTTCCATGTTGTAACAGTCAGTATGAAAAGGTAATCAATATTACTATATTGAAGGCATCATCTATAGATAATTGGACTGTGTGTAGGCATTTGGCAGTGGGGGCATATTAAGGGTTGCTTTGCATTATTGTTTTCTACTATCCTAATCTTATTTATATCTATTCTATATCTAATCCTTTTAAAATGCAATCTTTGAAAAATTTTGTGATTCATTTCCAGTTTACTCCGGATGTTTAGATAAGTTTTAAAAGAAAAAATTTTAAGAAATATAGTGATCTTTTTTTTAAAAAAATTAAAATACAGTGATTTGATTGCAAAAAGATGATGTTATATGGATTTTTTAAAGTCAAATAAAATAAATGGTGACTAAATTAAACTCTATAAGATATATACCCTTATATATATTTACGTTATTTTAACAAATATACAGGCTCTAAAACAATAAAACAATAAAACAAAAAATGCCTTATATTTGTATTCACTGCTACGCATGTTCCAATTTTACTTAACCGTAAACAATCCAGTAGTATTCGTACTCTGCTTCTTAATTGATTACTTGCATTGCAGTGCAGCAAGCACTTAATTTAACTGCTGTGCATATTAATGAAAGGTAGATATACACGTCCACGCTAGAAGATCCACTTATTCTCCTTTTGCCAGCCTGCGTAGCACAGCCGATTTGCTTGCTTCCGTGTTCCTTTTTGTTGTAACCTGCGACGTCTGATGCTGCTGCTTAACGTAATAACGCATAGGCAAAAAATATTACTAGTATCCCGTATCCAGATCTTTTTTCAAAGCGGTGATTGCTGTACGGGGATACTAATAAAATTTTAACATATAAATACATTTTTAAAATCTATTTATCGTTTGTTTATCTGAACATTTGATGTACTCATTTTTATAATTTTTTTCTCTATGCATCTATGACCATCCAATATCTATGCAAACGCGTTTTTTAATCAAGCTATAATTATTTTTACATAATTTTTAAAAAATGCGAAAATTAAAGGGCGTATTTTCAATTCACCCAATATTTAAAAGTATTTAATTTTAAATAATAATATCATTTTTACACAGAAAAAGCAATAATGCACCATTTTTGTTGCAACGTATTTTGAAATACCCATTTATTTATCGAGGATATTATAATGATAATCAAGGACATATTTGTTGCAACGTATTTTGAAAATTATGCGTAGGTTAGTTATTTTGTAGAAACTAGTGGGCCTTCTTATGCAACTTATGGTTGATACGAAATTGGCTCTGATGGCAGTGGTTGATAACTATAAATGATATATTCTTGGCGTAACATGTAAAAAGTTTCAACATATGCCAGCTCAGTGTCTGACTTTATGCCACCCACTATGCATGTTCCATCATAACTTATGCATATGGACCAACTATAATTTAGTGACGGTACCTCAACGTTTTTACTTGCAAGAAAATTGTATCTAAATAATTTTATCCAAAAAAAATGAGACAAATTATCACGGTCCGAGAGTTAAGGACTTTATGGGAGTAGTTAGCTAGGGTATGTTGAGTTATGAGTGGCATCAGCGGAAGGTTTGTTCATGGTGTGGGTTGTTTCTGAAGGCGGGTCTAACCTCTCGTGGACAAACTGATTGAAAGTTGATACCGCTCTCCTGATGAGGTAAAGGCAGGCTGAAACCAGTTCGTATAGTTGAATCTCCTATACATAGGAGGGATCGTGGCAAAGCTGAGATGGTGCTCTTTATGAGAATGTGGGGCTCGGAACTAACCTGGGAAGTCAAGGAAGATTAGGCTGGCTCACCATCCAGATTAATAACAAACGATGCTTGGAGGGATGGTCGAGCGCCGCACGGGAACTTTTTGAGGACTGAAACTCCCATCCTGTGACAAATGGTATCAGAGCCAGGTTCTCAACTCCATCGGACCACTTAGATGCTACTCAGAGTTCTTGGAGAGTAGGTAATTCTTATTGTGGATGCGGTTCGTGTGGGTGAAGCTCAAGAGGAGCAACCACCAGAGAGAGGACATTGTTACCAGAAGGTAGCTATGTCGTGAGTCGTGGAGACAAGGATTTTTCCTTATCTTGTTATCAATTTAGCTCGTGTGGATGAAGCTCAAGAGGAGCGACCACCAGAGTAAGGACATCGTTGCCAGAGGACAGCTTTATCGTGAGTTGGGGGTTGAAACACGATCTTATGCTCAATCCTTATTGTTGGTGTAATTCCCTTGATTTTTCATAACCTGATTATAATAAATATTATAAATAAAATATAGAATCATGAAAAAATTATAATAAAAATATCAGAAATCACTCCAAATTTTTCGCCATTTAAATTTTAAGTATAAACAAATTAGAATAAAGAATATTTATCACTAAGACTTTAAAAGTTCATAATATTCGAAATAAAGAATAAAGAAAACTATTTAATATTTAAGAACTTAAGTTTTAATGTTTGAAAAATATTAATACCTTCAAGTTAAATAATTCTGAGTCTATGAAATTAAAATTTTGATCTAATTTAGTAACTTATAATTAGTAAAAAGAATCAAGTAACAAATATAAAATTAAATTAAATTTCTAATATATTAAAAACTCTAGAATAAATTTATAAATAGAAATGAATTCATATGTAATTTCAAATCTTATAAATTTATAATAAAGTCAAATTAAGGTAAATATAATTATTAATTTATCAAAATACCACTAAACAAAACTTTTAAACAGATATAATATAATTTATGATAGCAAGTATTAAAACTAAAAAGTAAAAGTATTAAACTAAAGATTCTATGTATATTATCGTATTTAGAATATTCAATATCGTTAATATGTAAATTTTTATCCAAAAATATTATCAAATTAGTATTTATCATAAGTATTATTTAGATCCATAAAATTAACTTTTTACACAAGTTCATATTTTTGCCCACTCCTTACATATTTATTGATTATAAATATATCATCTTCTTTTTATTTTTATATTTCGATTCAGCCTAACTCTTTTACATTTTTTCCATTTGATTCCACGTTTCAAAACTTCTAAATTTTGAAACTTTCCTGGACGCGACAAATTCCAAACAAAAAGTGAAAATTCAACCATATATACACAAATCTTTAATAGAAATTTTATGTATGCCATAATGTTCAAAATATTTAATAACGTGAATTTGGAACTTTTCATCTAAAAATATTACCGAATCAATATTTAACATACGCATCACTTATACCTGCAAAATTGATTTTTTTCACAAGTTTATATTTTTACCCCCTCCTTACATAGTTGTTGGTTATAAATTCATCATCTTCTCTTTATTTTTGTATTTCTATATACCCTTTTTTTTTTTTTTACATTTTTCTTATTTTTATTTTCATGTTCCTTATTCTTTTCAAAATTGTTGGAGCTCCTCTGTATGCAACGAATGGATGAAAACTCTCAAAGTAAATGATATATTGGTACCCGTTTAATTAAATAAATTATCCTAAAACTAAGATAATTAATTAACTAACTAATATTATATTATTTTTGTTCAAAAATTCGGTGGGAAAAAGAATGTATTGCAGCTAGGAACTTCTCTAAATTGTTGCAGCCGAAAAATTTGAAACAAGTAGTTAAAAGAGCAACAAAAGGTCAAGGAAAAATAATGGAAAAACCAATTAAGATTAGCCAACTCAGATTCCTTATTAATGCATCAAATTTATGCAACTTGAAGTTGCATTTTGGTAGAAAGCTCCCCTCCTTGGCTAGAAAAGATGGACTGCTGCCTCTCCCCTTATATATATATATGTATAAGACTCCTTAATAAACAAAAACTCATGACAAACACCGAAACAAGACACTAAAACACCCCAAAGGCAGCAAAATTTCGTTCTCCATTTACAAAACACACAAAAACCAATCCATTAAAAAGCAACTCCAACAAGACATCAAACAAGCTCAAGGATATAAGGATTAAGGATTCGTGCCAAGCTTGGAGAAGGATTTATCAACATCATAATAACCCAAACAAGGTAAATCTAACTTTGAAACTTTATTTATGCATTATAATCTGTAGAAGTTAAGAAATAATAGAGTTTTATGATTATAGGATGTTATATGAATCGATATATTACGTATGATACATGTAAATAATGGAAAAAATACTTGGAAAGAGTTAAACACAAGTATAATATATAAATGAATTAAGAAAAGTAAGTTCAAAGCAGAGAAAGAATAAGGAAAACGATGAACAGTGTAAATGTTGTTTCTACACCGGCAGCTTATACCCCAAACGCCGGCTGCTTATAGGGATAGGTCGGCTGCGTAGAAGCGGTGTAGTATGGAATGGAGGCTATGTAAATTTTGAAACACGAAATTCTTATACAAACACTAGCCTCTGGAATTCAAAGCTGGCGGTGTACACCCCAACGCCAGTGGCGTTCATTGAACGCTAGCAGCCTTTGAGCTAGGGATGCAAGCGGGGGGCGCGGGGAGAGGGGGGGGAGGTTCGTTATAAGGTGCCCAACCGCCCAACCCGCTAAAAACCCTATAGGGTTTTGGGATTAAAAAAATCCGATAAGTTATCGGGTCAGGTTTTGGGTTTGGGTTTATTATGTAACTCGTTGGGAAAACCCAACCCGACATAATTTCAAAATATTAAAAAATTAAAAATATTAAGCTATTAAAGCAAGGATCCCATTCATATTATATGTATGTAAAAGTAAGTGGAAATGAAGTATTTATATCATTTTATATGATATTATTATCTAAAATTCATTCTTTCAATAAAAGTGTTTGTATCATTAGTAGCTTAAAACAAAATTCTTTCTTTTGCTTTTTTTTTTTAAAGGAAAATGTTAAAAATCTTGGAATCGAGTCGGGTCGGGTCGAATCGAATTATTGGTTCCTTAAATCCTAGCGGGTCGGGTTTTGGGAATGACAAAAAAAACCCAATAGGGTTTTTCTTGGGTTCTGGGACATCCATTAAGGACTCGGATCTGGTTCGGGTTTCAAAAAACCAGTCTCGAACCCCCCCGGTTGCATCCTTACTTTGAGCCAATGTTTGCTAACGTTTGAATAGAATAAAAGTTTACATGAACGCCGGCATCTGGGAATCAACGCTAGCAGTGTTTGATGCCGGCATACATGCAAAATTCCCAGATCAAGCTTGTTCATCCGAATCAGTATATATATTATTTATATTATATTATATATTTAAATATACATATATATGCAATGAAGAAGAATAGTATACAAATAAAAAATAAATACAATACTCGAAAAGGGAATGATAAAGTGTGATAAATGTAATTTAGCAACTCCTAAAATTATTGAAAAATATCACTTGCAATATTATTGCTAATATTAATATATTGGACAAATAAAATGAATTATAAATATTCTAAAAAATTATCTAGGATAGATATATAAGAATGGAAAATTTAGTAAGTTAAAATTATGAACCATGTGATTTCCAAAAATAACAAAATAAATACATAAAGTAGATTAAGAGGAACACGATAAGATTAAATGATAGAAAATAAATATTAGATACTACAAATTAAAGAACATTCTAAAATTGATAATAACAATAATAATGAAATATCAGTTTACTGAGAATGAGTTCTATGATTACTCAATAAAAATATTTAATAAGATCCAAAAAAACAAGATGAAAATAAATAATTAGAAATAGGAATTTGTTGCTATAACCGGTCAAGCTAAGGGAGATATAAAATGATAATAATAATCGTAATAAATTACATAGTTCGAACTTCGTAATTATCAGATAAAAATAAAATATAAAATATTGTAAGATCAAGAAAAGCAAAATGAAAATAAATAATAAGTAGTAAATATTCTTTACTATAAAAAGGACCAATACATGTAATAGAAATTAAATTAAATATTAAGATAGGACACTTAGACAATCATAGAAGTTCAATTATGTTATTTACATTATATTAATAAGTTTTTGTCTTAATAAGTGACAATGAATTGTAAATAATATAAATAGAGCTAACATAGAATTATTCTACTAAATAAAATCATATTAAATTGATTAAGCTAATTAAAGTAAATATAGTAATAGAATTAGGAAATTAGTTTCAATCAATTTGGATTAGATTAATATACTAGGTAAAACCATAAAACGAAAGGAGTACGTAATTTTTAAAATATGTTTAAATTAGAATTAGTGTAACTTATAGTATAAGTTATACCATAATTAATATGGTGAATATGTTGTTTCAAATATCTTATTTTTGGAACTAATGAAAGAGTAGATTAGTTGAATAATAAATATCTATTATTTCATTTTCATAGGAAAAATAGATCAATTCTCGAATTTTCAGTAGCTTATACAACAATTTAGCGAGGACCACAGGTGAGTGAATTACGATGATCTACTATTTGCTTGTGTTTGCTACTGTATGCTGTTATGTTGATTGTATTGCTTGTATGTGGAATGACCGATCGATGTGAGTGCTATCATCTGCATGATCACTTGAATAACTGGATAAAGATAATAATTCGACTAAACTAATTAGATATACTCACCGCATGTGCTTGATCTCCTTGTAGGAAATGTTCCGAATTTGAAACCAAAAGTATTTTGAAATATATTTTTAAAGAAATTTGACTTGGAATATTCTATGTTACTTTTATATCCTTTGAAAAGAACGAATCCATACTAAAAGAGTTTATGAGATAAACATGAGACATTTCTTAGTATTGTTGTGACAGTGGATGTTGCCTGAGTCGAGGTCCACTGGTCATGTGGCGATAGATGTTACCTAAGTTGGGGTCTATCTGCCGGATTCACCTTTAGTAGGTGATGGTCAGTATTGGCAATAGATGTTACCTGAGTTGGGGTCTACTTGCTTGATTCACCATAAATTGGTGATGGTTAATGAAAATCGCCATTAAATTGGCATTATATACACTTAAATATTAACCAGTGTATATCACGTGAACACGTTAGAGAATATTTGTGTTACTAATGGCATTTAAGCATTAGGTAAGTCTGGATGGACGCTACCACCAGACAGCCTCGTGCGAGTAAGGCGAGGTGTCCCATGTGGGTAAGTATGGGAGACAACTGCAATGTAGACAAGTAAATCTACATCGTCTATGGATCCGAACTCCCATAGATGTGTTGCTTGCATTCATCACGTATGCATTCATATTGTGTGTAGATAGATTTGCATGAATACATAATTAAAGTTTGATAACTTGCATGACAAGTAGTAGTGAGGGATGAACTTACTGAGCTTGTGGTTTTGCTCACTTCCCAATGGTTTCTGTGCATGTATAACGCTAATTGGGACTGGGATAGGGATGTGTGAAGAGTGCTTCTCCCTCAGTCTATAACAAAGTTAAATATATAGGTGGCACTGAACTTAGAATGTAAAATTTGTAATTTATATAAACAAATGAGACTTTATATTTAAGCTAGAACTCAATTTCATTATTTGGTAAGGGATACCGATTCTTGTGATCTTGGTAGAAATTGGAAAATCAGATTCCATAGTTGAAATCCAGTAATATCATATATCAATTATATAATAGATATTGATAAATAGAGTCTTGTACACTCTGACTTACAAGATAGCTCTCATATTATGGGTGCGCACGTGGTATGATAGCTTTAGATTAATCCTACTAGGCCCCCTTTTGAGGCATGACAGTTGGGTAACATAATAAGAGGCGATATCAAAGGATAGATGAATGGGTGAGGGTGAGAGGAAGCCTATGGAAACCCGAAGTCCTGGTGAGATGATCTTGGGTGTGTTGACAACTGGTATGGAGAAGAGGTGAGAGCTTGAGAGTGGATAGTGGCTATAGCAAATTTGCCTCATGACGAGGACGTCATGAATTTAAGTGGGGGAGAGTGTCATGATCCGAGAGTTGAGGATTATATGGGGGTGTTTAGCTTGGGTATGTTAAGTTACGAGTGGCATCAGCAAAAGGTTTGTTCATGGTATGGGTTGTCTCTGAAGGCGTGTCTAGCCTCCTGTGGACTAACTGGTTGGGAGTTGATGCCGCTATTCTGATGAAGCCAAAGTTTCCAGCTCCATCTGACCACTTAGATGCTACCCAAAGTTCTTGGAGAGTAGGTAATTCTTGTTGTGGATGCGGTTCTTATGGGTGAAGCTCAAGAGGGGCAACCACTAGAGAGAGGACATTGTTGCCAGAGGGTAGCTATATCGCGAGTCGTGGAGACAAGGATTTTCTATTATCTTGTTGTCAATTCAGCTCGTGTGGATGAAGCTCAAGAGGAGCGGCCACCAAAGTGAGGACATCGTTGCCAGAAGGCAGCTTTGTCGCGAGTTGGGGTTGAAGCAAGATCTTATGCTCAAACCTTATTGTTGGACAACTCAATAAGAGGTAATCTCGGAGGATGGATGAATGGGTGAGGGCAAGAGGAAGCCAATGGAAACCTGAAGTCCTGGTGAGATGATCTTAGGTGTGTTGACAACTGGTGTGGAGAATGGGTGAGAGTTTGAGAGTGGGTAGTGGCTGCAGCAAATTTACCTCATGACGAGGACATCATGAATTTAAGTGGGGAAGAGTGTCATGGTCCGAGAGTTGAGGACTTTATGGGGGTGTTTAGCTTGGGCATGTTGAGTTACGAGTGGCATCAGCAGAAGGTTTGTTCGTGGTGTGGGTTGTCTCTGAAGTCGGGTCTAGCCTCTTGTAGACAAACTAGTTAGGAGTTGATGCCTCTCTCCTGATGAAGCCAAAGTTCCCAACTCCATCGGACCACTTAGATGCTACCCAGAGTTCTTGGAGAGTAGGTAATTCTTGTTGTGGATGCAGTTCGTATGGGCGAAGCTCAAGAGGAGCGACCACCAAAGAGAGGACATTGTTGCCAGAGGGTAGCTATGTCAAGAATCGGAGATAAGGATTTTCCCTTATCTTGTTGTCAATTCGGTATACCCATGTGACGGGTGGAGTTAAGCTTCTTCTTTTAGATGAAGAGGTAGTACCTATCGAAGGTATTTTGGATGAGGAGGAAACTCGGGAGGAAAAGGATATACCAGTGGTGAATGAGTATTTGGATGTGTTTCTAGAAATATTACCTAGGTTACCTCCGAAAAGAGAAATTGACTTTGAAATTGTTTTGGCTCGAAATACCGAACCAATATCTAAGGCACCATACCGAATGGCATCGGATGAGTTAAAGGAGCTAAAGAACCAATTACAGGAACTCTTAGATTAGAATTTCATAAGACCAAGTTTGTAAAGAAGAAGGACGGATCTATGGGATTATGTATCGATTATCGTGAGCTAAACAAGGTTATAGTCAAGAAGTGATACCCCTTACCGAGGATTGATGATTTGTTTGATTAGCTCCATGGAGTGTGTATGTTCTCACACATTGATTTGCGCTCGGCATATCATCAACTAAGAATAAAGCCTGAGGATGTACCAAAGATGGCTTTTCGTACCCGTTATGGGCATTACGAATTTCTGGTATGTCATTTGGACTGACCAATGCACTAGCTGCATTTATGGATCTTATGAATAGTGTCTACAAGCCACATCTAGATAAGTGTGTAATAGTCTTTATCGATGATATTTTGATATACTCCAAGAATAAGGAACAACATGAGGAACATCTTCGGATGGCGTTACAAACTTTGAGGGAAAACAAGTTGTACGCCAAATTATCCAAATGTACTTTTGGTTGGATAAAATATCTTTTCTTGGACATGTTGTAACAGGAGAAGGGATATCAGTTGACCTAGAAAAGATAAAGGCTGTAGTGGAGTGGAAACAGCCACAAATAGTTACCGAAGTAAGAAGTTTCCTAGGATTGGCTGGCTATTATCGCAAGTTTGTGAAGGATTTTTCAATGATAGCTAAGCCCCTGACTCATTGGCACAACAGAGCGAAAAGTTTGTTTGGACGGATAAACGAGAACAAAGTTTTCAAGAGTTGAAACAATGGTTGGTATCGGCACCAATCTTAGTTCTGCTAAACCCAGAAAAGTCTTATATGGTGCATAGTGATGCTTCAAGGAATGGCCTTGGATGTGTACTAATGCAAGAAGGAAAGGTTATTGCCTATGTCTCTCGACAGTTAAGACCTCATGAGCATAACTATCCTACGCATGATTTGAAATTGGCCACAGTTGTCTTTACCTTAAAACTTTGGAGACATTATTTGTATGGGCAAAGGTGTGAAGGAGACACGGATCACAAAAGTTTTAAGTATTTATTCACACAGAAGGAATTAAATATGAGGCAAAGAAGATGGTTAGAACTGATAAAGGACTATGATTTGGGAATAAATTACTGTCCAGGGAAAGTGAATGTAGTTGCAAATGCCTTAAGTCGGAAAAATTATGGAGAAGTAGCTGCTTTAATCATAAGTAAAAAAGATCTAATTAGAGATTTTGAGAAGCTGAGAATCGAGTTCATAGACCAAAGTGCTAAGCTTGAAATAGCTAATTTGGTATTGGAACCAACCTTGATTGAAAGGATCAAAGAAGCCCAAAGGTATGATGAAATAATACAAAGGATCAAAAAGGAAACTCAAGAAGTAAAACACTTGGACTTTGCGATAGATGATGAAGATGTGGTCAGAATGAAGGGCAGATTGTGTGTGCCTGAAGATGAGGAATTAAGAAAAGAGATAATGAGTGAAGCTTACAACTCCGGTTACACTATGCATCCTGGAGGTACCAAGATGTACCAGGATTTGAAAAGCCATTATTGGTGGAACGGCATGAGAAGGGATATTGCAGACTATGTAATGAAGTGTCAAGTTTGCCAACAAGTGAAAGTAGAACACCAAAGGCCAAGAAGATTATTAAAGCCTTTACCCATCCCTGAATGGAAGTGGGATAAGATATCCATGGACTTTGTGTGTGGTTTTCCAAAGACTTCCTTGGGTTGTGATGCATTATGGGTAATAGTGGATCAGTTAACTAAGTCAGCGCACTTCTTACCTATAAACATGACTTATTCAATGGACAAGTTAGTTGAGATCTGCATTCGAGAGCTTGTACGAC
The DNA here is from genome assembly GCA_024138025.1 of Combretum micranthum. Lineage (NCBI taxonomy): Eukaryota > Viridiplantae > Streptophyta > Magnoliopsida > Myrtales > Combretaceae > Combretum > Combretum micranthum. Next base: position 439,476 of record JAMXBD010000397.1, on the reverse strand, counting down.
CACATGGCATACCAACAGGAATAATTTCAGATAGGGACCTGAGATTTGTGTCTAAGTTCTGGACAAGTCTACAGAAGAGTTTGGGTACAAAGTTGCACTTCAGTACTGCATACCACCCTTAGACAGATGGATAGTCTGAGCGGACAATCCAAACCTTGGAAGACATATTAAGAGCCTGTGTTTTAGAATTTAGAGGGAACTAGGATAACCATATACCCCTCATCGAGTTTTCTTACAACAATAGCTACCACTCGACCATTCAAATGCTACCCTACAAAGCCCTATATGGACGGCGTTGTAGGTCTCCTCTATTTTGGGATGATATGGACAAACTTGCTATCGGGCCAGAATTGGTACAAGAAGCTATCGATAAGGTAAGAGTGATCCAATAGAAAATGAAAGAAGTTCAAGACAGGCAAAAGAGTTGGGCGGATTTAAAATGAAGGGAGCTCGAATTCCAAGTGGGTGATCATATGTATCTAAAGATAAGTCCAATTAAGAGAATAAGAAGGGTATGAACCCAAGGGAAACTAAGTCCGAGGTATATCGGACCGATTGAAATCTTGGAAAGAGTTGGAGACTTAGCGTACTGATTAGCCCTACCACCAAACCTATCAGGAGTTGATAATGTGTTCTATGTGTCGGTCTTAAGGAAGTATGTACCCGACCTTGAAAAGATTTTGGAATTGGAACCCATTCAGCTAAAGGAAAATCTGACCTATGAAGAACATCCCGTAAGGATTCTGGATAAGAAAACCCAAAAGCTAAGGAGTAAGGAAATTCATTATGTTAAAGTGTTGTGGAGAAACCCTACCCCCGAGGAAGCAACTTGGGAAGCTGAAGAGGAAATTTTGGAGGAAGTACCCCGAGTTGTTTGAAAAAGAAGGTATGTCAGTTTAGTTTTGAGGACAAAACTCTGTTTAAGGTGGGTAGGTTATAAACCCCGGTTTTCCTAGTAAATAAGTAAACTTCGGAAACTGGAAACCAAAACCCTAAACCGGATTAGCTTCAGCTTGAGAGAGAAATCTAGGAACCTTGGATCCGGCTTTCCTTCAATTTCAAACTAAAAGAACTTTTGTAAAATAATTTAATGTGGAATATTGTTTTAAAGTATATTTCAAACCATAAAAAGATCTGATTTCGGAAAATTTTCTATTCCGGGCCTTCCCGAGATCTATTACGGAAAAGTGAGCCCCAAAACTCAAAATTCAAAAATATTCTGGAATACTCTTTAGAACCGAAATTTAATAAGGATTTTAAAATATAAATCTTATAATTTTTCGGGTTATAAAAATTATAGATATAGCATTTTCTAGTATTTTCTTTATTACCGCTAAAGCAATTGTCTTGTTTACTATTCATTACTATTCACAAGTACAACCTACTACCCTTGCAAGCCACTCCCTACTCTTACATCCTTACAAACACTCAATTATATTTTCTTTTCCAAAAAATTTTTGTCTCTTAACAAATTATTACACTCTCTCTCCTCATTGCTACTCTTTGAAATTTTTCACTCAAGTAAAAATCCTCTCTATGCTCCCTCTCTTGCCGTGACACACACACACATTCACTTGAGCTCATTTCTTCTTCATTTTCCTCTTGATTCAAGCCTTAGGTGATGAATCCTAAAACCTTTCTACATTAAATCTTGTAATGGCAAGATTATTCATGAGTATTTTCATATTAAAGTCCCCATGAGCACTTGCTGGAATAAGAAAATGCTAGTACATGAATATCAAGCCATCATAAGAGTAGATCTTGTGTTTAGATAAGTTTTTGTTGGATTATCTTCATGTTCATGCATCTAATAGTAGAGTAAAGTAGAGATCTTGCATAAAAATCTGTATTCATGTTTTCAAACTCCATTTTATGCATCATAAGTAGTAGATCTAGCATTTAGATGTTCATATTATACTTGACATTTATGATCTCATGAATATTTTATGTTTTAATGCATTAATGCTCATAAAGATTTTGTCTTGTATAAATAAATATGGTAGTTAGTAGATCTTTAGTTAAATGGGACAAGAAACTTAAAAAGAAAAACTTTGGTTTGAAATGTTCAAATGAAAAATTCGTATGACATTAAAACCATGTTTTCAAAACTCTTTTATCAACTCTAAAACTTGTGTTTTATATGAAAAATGAAGGTTATAAGTAATAGATATCATTAAGTAATGATTTTTATAAGTTGAAATGAGATTTGTTAAGAAAAATATGCAAAACAAAGAGTAGAAATAATATAGAAAATTTGAGTTGCTAGTCAACTTAAGAAATTCGTAATTTTAGAGTATTGCCATGAAAACACCTATTTTCCAAACTCAAAATGAAAGTTTTATTCAAGAAATGAATTCCTTAAGGGATACGTATAATAAAGCCTTAAATTTTAATGTATTAAACAAGTTTTCCTCAAAGAAATCATTCAAAACTAATTTTTCCAAAATTCGGATTTTGGAATAACCCCTATTTGAAAACATGTTTACGAAGTGTAAAATGGAAATATTTATGTAGAAATGAAGGTCCTAAGTAATAGATATAATAAAGACTTAATTTTAACCAGGATAATTATATTTTCTTAAGAAATAAATCCAAAACAAATGGAAATGATCAAAGTTAGGAAACTAATTTTCTTAAATGTAAATAGTCATGGAGTCCTACAAATAAAAAGTTTCTAAAATTTTCTTTTAGTAAATATCGTCAAGAGAATGCATACATTAAACTCATAACATGTCATTCATGATAGGAAATCATTAATATTGCTTGTATAATTGATTTATAAAGTAAAAACATTTCAAATATTTACAAAACTATTTTCGGAATTGGAAAATTTCTACTGATCAGAACTGATCATACTGTTTCGTGACCCAAAAATTTTCAAAACTTGAAAATAATATTATAAATAGATATATCTTTCGAAGTAGATAGAAATCGATATATAATTTGCGAAATTCCGAGTTAAAATGACCAAGTTATGGCCGTTTTAAGTCAGGACTTCCGCAAATGACGAGAATTACAAATTTACTAGTTTTGTTAAATAGTTTAGATTAGTTAAGTGATGAAATAATTATTATGGTATTTCTTCCTTTTTAGGCGATCCCGAAACCAACGATTCTCTACCACCGGATTATTTTTACTAAAAAGACCGGTGATCCAATGGCCGAGTGAGTATTACTTCTGATTCCATTTATTGTATGTGATTGTAATGATAGTTACATTAGATATTTGGTATAGATAAAATGGATATGCATGATGGGGATATAAGGGAATTATGTATGGTTATTGTTGATATGAGAAATTGGAAATAAGAATATCGAAGCCAGGTGATTAACTATTGCGTGTATAGATGAATTAGGATTGATTGTCTGCAACTATTGATTGATCACTTAAGGAATTAGTATAATTGACTACTCGGAATTGAAATTGAATATGGACTCATTCATGTCATAAATGGGGATTGAGCATTAGCATTGGTTGGTTTTCCATGAACCGAAACGGTGTAAAAGTTGGTTAATCGTGATCCATAAACGAATTAATGAGTTGGTTAATCGTGATCCACAAACCAAATTATAAGTTGGTTGACCGTGATCCTAAACGACATATTTGAGTAGTACCGCAGTATTCGTTAATTTGCTAACCCGAGATGAAGGGCGAAAGTCTATTCACATATGATTTCCATCTAGTCATATGTTTGTTGAATCCATATGTTTGATGCATACCACTTGTCTGGCTAATCACTTGCTTGTATGATGTGTTATGAATGTGATTTTGGAAGTTCTCGCTCACTAAGCTTGTATAGCTTACGTCCCTACAATTTTTATTTATTGCAGCACCAATTCATATGGCTTAGACCGAGGCGACTTACAGATCAGGTACAGGAGCTAGGCTTTTCCTCTAGAAGTTGTATTCAATTTTGTTTAGACTTCCATAGAAAACCAAGGGACTCTGGATGACTATAAAAGACCTTTAAACGATATTTTTTTGCGGAGGAATGCCCCCTTAGATTTTGTAACTAATTATATACGTGTTTTGATTTATTTTCTAATGCTATTGAATGCCAAATTAAATTCTTTAACGCCATCGGTTCAAGTATCCTATTGTCGTAAAGGGATGCCTTACATCTATACAAGACTCCCGAAGGACTAAGGTAGTAATTCGTAAGTCTTATATGGCATGTGGCGGACTGTTACGTTTAGGGTATCTTATGGGGCATGACAACCACCAAGGCCATGCAAGAGCTCCTTACCCCGAGTTCATAAGGAGTAACATATACTTTAAGGCAGCCTTTGGAAAACCAGATGAGGCCGAGGATTGGTTGGCCTAAGTAGAGCGGTCATTTGATGCTTATGAGGTACCCCACCACTTGAGAGTTAACTATGTCACTTACATGCTAAGACTGAATGCAAGAGTATGGTGGGAATCCAAGAGGAGGGAGGTTATGCCACCTATTTCATGGGAGATGTTCTGCTATGAGTTTCTCGAGAATTACTTCCTCGGAAGCCTCCGGGTGCAGTACATTGTCGATTTTCTAAATATCTCGCAAAGAAGCCACACGGTGGAGTAATATGAGACCGAGTTCAGCAGGTTACTCCAGTATGCCTCAGACTCGTACAAATACAGTGAAGAACTAAAGAGGCAAGTTTTTTTGAATGGCTTGGATGAGGACATGAGAATGAGGCTTAAGGAGTTCGACATCAAGACTTTTAGGGAATTGGTTGAGAGAGCCTGGATCGTTGCAGGGGCCAAGAAGAGAAAGACAAAGGCTATAGAGAGGACACCCTCAGTGTTTGGAAGAAAGTTGTAAGCCTCGGAAAATTTCAGTAAATAATTCTAAAATGAACTTAAAAAATAAACCCTAAAAATGACTCCAAATTAAAACCGAACTTCAACTAATCCTAAATCACGAATGAATCTAGAAATTTCTTAATCTTGCGAAAATGAGATTCCTTACAAATAAAACAAGAACTCAAAAGTCTCTAAATTCAAAACCACTACGTATGACAAATTCCATACTTAACTCTGACTTATAAAATCGGGTAATATAGAACTAAAAAAAAATTATTAAAAAGTAAATAACGATAAACTTTCGTAAATAAAACTCAATTCAAGAATTCCGAAAATGTTAAGAGATATTAAATACTTACAAAAATAAAATTTAAAATAATTATCTCAAACTAAATATGTTGTATAAACATAAAACGTCAGTTTCCAAATTGACAAAGATCTAAACCGGAAAATCACCAGGGAACCCTAAGTGGAATACAGTAGTTTAAGTTCGAAAATCTCGCGCCCTTAACTCTAGAGGCCGAGGTGTAGTTTAAGTGTGTAGAATAGCTCGTAGTAATATAAGTTCGCTTAAAAATATCATATTGGTAAGTTTTTGACCTATTTTGAACCTGTTTGGATACAGACTTCGAAAAGCGTGTCCCGAGGCTCGAGATATAAAAAATATACCATTAATACCGTTAGACTCGTATTTTTATAAGGATTTCTAAAATATCAGTTTTATAATTTTTCGATAACTAGAAATATCTTATTTTGCAATTATATTCTTATTTCATTACTACCGGTAATTGAACTAGTCTTTTGATACTATTAACTACTATTCATTATACAATTTTATTATTCTTATAAACCCTTATTATTTTTAGATAAATATTTTATATATTATAGAAAATCTGTTTTTCCAAAATTTAGTTCGTTTCGAGTTTTTACGGGATTAGTGTCTGTTTAAGACTCATACTAAAAATAAAATAAATTAATTTAATAATTGAAAATTATTTAGAATATATTTTTATTTCAAAAAATATTTTTTAAAATTTTTTGAATTATAAAAATATCAATTATAGCTCATATTCGCGTATTTTGATTCTACTGGTAACATATTTGTTGAAATACTAAAATGATTCAAATAATTATTTAATTTTATTTATGGAAATTCTGCCATTCATTTAAAGAAGTTTTTCTTAATTTTATTTTATATATTTTCTTAACAAAAAGTACTTTTTCAACCCATACTTCAAGTACACTTCAATTGTCACTTCTACACATTATTCAAGTCTTCTTTCACTCATTTTATACTCCATTCCCATGCTTGGCCAGCTGACCATACCCCTAATAATAGCCTCTTTTCTTTTATTTTAATGATTTAATTAATGAATTAAAGTCTCATTTAGTTAGCAAATTAAGTAACATAAGTTACACTTTCAAGAAATCAAGTTACAAGACAACTAAACACCCCTCTCTCTTCCTTTGAAGTTCACGTGCAGCCCCTCCCCATTTGTTGCCCTTGTTTTATTTTTTTTCTTTCAATTAATACAATTCTCTCTCTCCATTTAATTTCTCTCATTTACACTATTTCCTTCTTTGAAACCCTACACCATTTACCCTCTCTTTTTCCTCTTTTTATCACTTTCTTAGCCTTGTTCTTGCAAGGAATACAAGCTTCCCTCATCTCTAAATCTTGCTTCCACACTCCATTCTTGAAGATCCTTTGAGTAAACCTTCTTCTTAATATTCCATAGATAATATAGATAAAGTATAGTGAGAGTTTTATGCATCAAATGACCTTCCATAAGCTTAAAAGCTAAGGATGATGATGCTAAAATGAAACCCTCCTTTTATCCATGATTATTTTTTTGTATCATTATTATTTCTTGCTAAAAGTAGTTATATTTTGTAGATCTAACTTTTTTTTTGTAGCTTTGATTTTGTTTATTTTGTTATTACTAATGATTTATGCATATATTCATCATTCAGATAACCATCATAGTGTTCATGCATTTATAACTAATATAGTAAACTAGATCTAGTTGTTTTAGGTTCATAAATGCATTAGACTTTTGATTTATTTTCTTAAATAACTTGTAATAGCTTGATGATAGTAAAAAAGTTTTAGAAAGCTTAAAATCTATTTTAGTTTAAAAAAAAATCATTTTTTGAAAATTCAGATAAAAAAGGGGCCATATTTAGAAAAGCTATTTTTTAACTTCAAAATGTGTATTTTTCATTTAAAATGAAGGGCTTAAGAAATAGATATCATAAATGAATGATTTTGAAGAGTAAAGTTTAGATCGATGAGCTTGTAGTTTACTACTGTAAACCCCGGTAATCTCAGTAGCTAAGAAAACCCCGGGAGTTGAAAAGCGAAACCCTAATCCGGTTCAGTTTAAGTCTAGTGAGAGGAGCTTAGGAACCCTAAATCCGGCTTTCCTTTGGTTTCATAATAAAAGAAGTTTTATAAAGTAAATGAATATGAATTATCATTCTAAAGTATATTTTAGACCTTTGAAAGTTTAAAATTCAGGAATTTTTCAATTCCGGCCTCCCCGAGCTCAATTACAGAAAAGCGTGCCCCGGGACCACGAACTCAGAAAAATGTTCCAGAATATTCATTAGAACTGTAATTTTATAAGGATTCTAAAAATATCAATTTTCTAATTTTTCGGGCTATAAAAATTACATTTATAGCCTTTTCCCGTGTTTTCGTTACAACCGGTAAAGTAGATGTCTTGTCTACTATTCACAAGTACAACCTACACTACACACTACCCATACCCTATTTTTACATCCTTACAACTACTCATTTAAATTTTCTTTCCCAAGGATTTTTGTCTCTTAAATAATTATTACATTTATTACATTTAATTACTTAAATTACAAAATATCAAATTTCACACACATACACTCCCCACCCCCCCCCCCCCCCCCCCCCCCCTTATAGCCCGCCCCTCCCCTCTTTTTCCCCTCTCATTTGATTTGTTTTTACTATTTTTATTCATTAACAAACCCTAAATTATTCATATATAAACACCTTTTTCTCTCTCTCCTCATTTTCACTTGTTTCAAATTTTTACTAAAGTAAAACTCTCTCTTCCTCCTCCTATTGTGCCGTGAGCGCACCCAATCCCCCCCTCCTCACTCTCACATATTCAACTCAAATCCTCTTCATTTCTACCTTTAATCTCTTTTGGTATGTTGATTTTAAGCTTTGTTCTTCCTAAATCTTGCAATGGCAAGGCTATTTCTTGTGTCTTTTCCCATTTAATCCCAATGAGCATATGCTAGGGACATGAAAACACTTGAACAAGAATACCAAGCCATCACAAGACATGGATCTAATGTTTAAATGAGTTTTTGTTGAGATATTATCTTGTTCATGCATGTAAATAGAGATCTTGCATATATATTGATGTTCATGCCATGAAACTTATTCATGCATTATATTTAGTAGATCTAGTGTTTAGACATTTATATCTTCGTCTACATTCATGATCATATGGTTATTTTAATTTTCATGCATGGATGACCATAAAAATGTAGCCTTGCCTATGTATAGATATGTTAGATAGTAGATCTCCATGTATAGAAGGCAAGAAAATTGAAAAAGAAAAGGTTTTGTTAGAAATGATTTGTTGGAAATTCGATGGATTTAGAACCTACCTTAAAGAACACCAAAACCACTTTCAAACTCATGTTTTTCATAAAAATTGGAAGGTATATGTAATAGATGCCCTTAAGGAATGATTTTCATAAGTTTAGATGAGTTTAGGCATGATAAAATGTAAAACAAGTAGTGGAGTTAGAATGAAAAATATTGATATAGGATTAATAGTCAATTCGTAATTTAGAATCATGCCTACATGAACACCTAGTATTTAAGTTTAAATTGGATGTTTTATGAGTTAAATGAGGTCTTTAGATAATAGATATAATGAAGATTCAATTTTTGATGCATTAACAAGTTTTCTCCCAAAGAAATTGCAAGAAAAGGAAATTTACAAAATTCGGATTTTTGTGAGTAGCTGGTTTAAAAACATATTTACTCAATGAAAAATGTGGATTTTTATGCATAAATGAAGGTCATGATTAATATAGATTTTGAGAACCCATTTTTATTTAGATGGTAAGTAAATTCTAAGGATAAAATCATAAAAACACTAGGAAATGTAAAGTTGGAAAGAATAGCTTTTTATAGGTGATTATCATAGAATTCTTACTAAATATAAGTTCATAAGAGCTCATCATCAAAGATCATCAAACCATGCATATATTGAGCTCATTTCATGACATTCATATTAGAAATTCATTCATATACCATCTATACATGAATCATCAACTAGGAACATTTTTATCAAATGCGAAATGATTTTTCGGAATTGAAAAAGTGACAGAACAGAACTGATCCCACTGTTTTGTGACCTTAATGTTTTCAAAACTTGAAAATAATACTAGAAATAGATAGATATTTCGAAGTAGATAGAGATCGATATAAAATTTGCGAAATTCTGAGTTAAAATGACCAAGTTATGGCCGTTTTAAGTCGGGGCTTCCGCAAATAACGAGAATTCCGAATTCATCTAGTTTAGATGCATAGCTTGGAATAGTTAAATGATGAGATTCTTATTAGCATGATTCTTATTTGGTAGGTGATCCCGAGCAAGACGATACCTTACCACCCTATTACTATTACTGAAAGACCGACGAACCATGGCCGAGTGACTATTACTTCCACTCTCACTTAATGTTTGTGATTGTATTGTTAGTGGCACCAGTGGTGTAGGCAAAGATAAAAATGGATATATATGATGGGGTATATGGGAATTATATATTGTCTGCTGTTGATGTGTGAAATGGAACTTAAGAAATATTGAAACCAAGTGTTAAGCTATTGATTGATTAGCTAGCATTTTATATGGATTATCTGTGGATAATTGTTGGTCACCTAAAAGAATCGAATTAACGTATATTTGACTTCAATTATAACTGGACTCATTCATATCATGACGGGGAATGGAGCATTAGCATTGGTTGGTTTTTCGTGATTCATAAAATGAATATGTTGGTTAATCGTGATCCATAAAACGAAATTGTTGGTTAATCGTGATCCATAAAACGAATTATTGTTCAGTTGACCGTGAGTTTAAACGGCGTCGTATGACAGGATTCATTAATCTGCTAACCCGGGATGGAGGGCCTAAGTCCATCCACATATGATTTCTGGCTGGTCATATGTTTGTTGAACTCATTTGTCTGATGCATACATTTGCGTGAATAATCACTTGCTTGAGTGAATTGTATTAATTGTGAAATGGAAGTTCTTACTCACTAAGTTAGTTAGCTTACGCCCCATAGCTTTTATTTGTTGCAGCACGAGTTCATTTGGCTTAGGCCGAGGCAAGCCACAGCTCAGGTACCGGAGATAGGAGTTTCCTATAGAAGTTTACTTCGCTTTTGTATAGACTTCCGTTGGAAACTAAAGGACTCTGGATGACTGTAATGGACTTGATATTATTTTGTGGGGGAATGCCCCTTAGATTTTGTAAAGTATATATATGTGTTTTGGTTTATTATCTATGGCTAATGAATGCCACATTAAACTTCTTAACTCCATTGATTGAGTATTCTATTATCGTAAAGGGACGCTTTACATCTATACAAGACTCCCGAAGGGCTCGGATAGAAATTCGAGAGTCTTTTATAGTATGTGGCGGGCTATTACGTTTAGGATACCCTATGGGGCATGACAGTTTAAGTTGGTATCAGAGCACTAGGTCATAAAACAAGACAATAGAATTAAAAGAAACCAGACTTAGAAATCTAATTAATTGGTTCATATTATGTGTAGATCTTAGATTTGAACTTGAATAAAAATAGTGAAATTCTTATATTGACAAAACCTATATTTAAAAACCACTTTCCAAGTCTCAAAATGGAAGTTATAGTTGAGAAAATGAACGTCTAGTGGATATATACCATCAAGACTTCTTTTTACAAGAATCAAAGGTGATTTTCAAAAGTTATTTTCAAAATAAAAATCTCATTTTCGGATATAGGCCAAGGCATAGTTTAAAAACGTGTTTTCCAACTCAAAAATGAAGTTTTTATTTAAGAAATGGAAGGCTCTTAAGATAGAATATGTAAAGGATGATTTTTCCTAAGCTTAGATGGATTTTATCAAAAGATATATCCAAAAATAAATTTGGTAAATTTGGATCTCAACCAAAACCAATTTTGAAAACCTATTTTTCAACACCAAAATGAATGTTTTGTTTAGAAAATGGAAGGCTTATGGAATAGGTATCAATAAGAGATGTTTTTGATAAGTAAATGGTAGATCTACTAGTATAAATTCTCAAAAATAGGAAGAGATTACAAAATATGAAATTTGAGTTTTATCCAAATTTTGTAAATTCGGATGGTTCCAAAACCATGCCTTAAAAACCCTTTTATCAACTTCAAAACTTGTGTTTTATATGAAAAATGAAGAGTTTAGGTCATAGGTATCATCAAGTAATGATTTTTATAAATTAAGATGGGATATGCTAAGAAAAATATGTAGAAGAAGGAGTAGAAATGAAATAGGAAAAATTTAAGTTGCTAGTCAACTTAAGAAATTCGTAATTTTGGAGTAAGGCCATGAAAACACTTACTTTACAAACTCAAAATAGAAGTTTTATTAAAGAAATGAAGTCCTCAGTGGCTAAGTATGGTTGAGCCTCAATTTTCTAAGTACCAAATGGTTTTTACTTAAAGGAATCACCACAAAAACAATCTTTACAAAATTCGGATTTTGGGATGAACCAATTTTGAAAACATGTTTACAAAGTGTAAAATGGAAGTTTTTATTGAAAAACAAAGGCCTTAAGGAATATAGATAATGAAGGCTTAATTTTAACAAGAATAAACAAATTTTATCAAGGAATTTTTCTAAAAACAAGTGGGGATTGTCAAGAATACAAGACTAACTTTTCTAAGATGATTTTTTATAAAGTCTTACAAAGAAAAAGTTTCTAAAAATTTCTTTTATTCAATATCATCAAGAACATGTATATATATATATATATATATATCTCATGTCATATCATTATGATAGTAACTTGTTCATATTGCATGTATACTTGCTTTGGATAATGGAAACATTACAAACATTCACAAAACTACTTTTCGGAATTGAATTTCGCTACTGATCAGCTCTTTTCAAGCTTCAAAGTTTTCAAAACTTAAATATGATATTAGAATTGGATATATCTTTCGAAGTAGATAGAAATCGATATATAATTTGCTAAATTCCGAGTTAAAACGACCAAGTTATGGTCGTTTTAAGTTGGAATTCCCGCTTAGGACGAGAATTACGAATTTAATGGTTTGTATAAGATAGTTTGGATTAGTTAAGTGAGGAAATAATCATTAGGGTATTTCTTCCTTTTTAGGTGACCCCAAAATTGGCGATTCCCTACCACCGGATTACTTTCACTAAGAGACTGGTGATCCAATGGTCGAGTGAGTTTTCCTCTTATTTTGTTACCTTAATTGTGCTTGTAACTAGTTGCATTAGAATTAGGAAAAAAAATAAAATTGTAATGAGTTGTCTTATAATTTTGGTTGAATGAATGATAAGTATATCAAGGCGAGATTTGTTGTAAAATCATTGTATGAGTTAGCATAAACTTGAAATGTTTGAAATTCTCTATGATCGCTCTTAACCTACATAATTAACATGCCACGATTATATGAATAAACTGTACATGCATATGACGTACTGAGTCACATTGCATTAGCTAATATACCTTTGGTGGGATAAAAATATATTAGCAGAAGGCGAGGGGGCCTTGTTAACATTAAGGATGCGAGATCGCTTAAGTTAACGGATGTGGGGTAGGCACATAAAACTACTACAATAAAAAAACAAAGGTTGTATAACTAAGAGAAAGAGATCGGGATTATGGTTGCATGACTTATGGACCATCCTACTCAAGTTTAGAATTATGGTTGCATGTCTTATGGACCATCTTAACCCTGAATGGAGGGCGTAAATCCATTCACATATAGCTACCGGAAAGTCATATGCTTGTCTGCTCATGTGTTTGTTCATGCATAGCATATGGATGAATTATAACTTGCTTGTTATGGTACGAAATTAAGAGAACTCTCACTAAGCTAGTGTAGCTTATACCCCAATAGATGTTTGAATAAACAGGTTGACGGGAGAATGCTACTTGGGGACCAAGATGGTTGGAGCCGATTATAACTTCGGGATTTCGGCAGGAAGTAAGAATGCTTGAAGATATTAGCTAGGTTTTGTGAATTATTTTGTAATAGTTTGCGTAGTGAAATCTATGAATAAATTGTAATTGAAGTATAGCGAAGTGTATTTCTTTTACATTATTACTCAAGTTGTATCAATATAAAATGTATCATGTTGATGTGTCTCCTCCATGTGTTAGACACCTTGTACATAGTATGGAAGCTTTTGCGTGACTGAGGCGGTCATTCCTTGGCTTTAATATTGTGTACGGTAGACTGCCACGTTTAGGGTACCCTTTAGGACAAGACAAAAGTTTCACGAGGGGACAAGCTCAGGGTATCCTCAAAAAAGGTTCAAGCCACTCCATGGCTTCAAGGAAAATCCAAGCGGGGGAAATGGGGGAAAGATCACTCCTAAGACCATAAGTTGCTAGAAGTGCAAGGGGAAGCACTACCTTAAGAGGTGTCCGCAGCTGAGAGATAAGTGCTATTTCTGCGGTGATGCAAGTCACAAGATCTCTGAGTGTCCGAAGAAGGCCACCACTACCTGCTATGTCTGCAATCAAGTTGGACACTTTGCTAATGAGTGCCCATAGAGGACGGGTGCCATAGCCAGGACATTTGGAGGATCATCCTCAGTAAGGCTCGGGAACGGGAATAGTGGAAACTTTGGCAGCCGTTCTAAATCGGCTATGCATGGCATAAGGATATATAATCTAGAGGGACAATGGGTTTGTAAGGAAGCTGAGGACAAAGACTATGAATTTGCTGTCCTCGAGAAGGACGGTGGCCAAGATTTTAGACTTGTGACAGGTTAGTCTTCCAACCCTTGTTTCTGTTTTTCAGCTGATTATGGACTGCTTAGGATCAAAGGACTAGAAAAGGAAAAACAAGTGTAGTAATCCAAGATGAAGTTAGGAGAATGGGCTAGAATGGTTTGGGATAGTAATTAGCCATGTTGAATACTAGACGCATATTAGTAGCAAGACGATTGCTTACACCTTGTTCTACACTGGAGCCACACACTCTTTTATCACTATCGGTTTGGCAAGACAAGTTGGATTACTAATAGCCACCACCACCTCCACCTCCACCTCCACCTCCGGCTTTCGTGTCAAGACTCCAACCGGATGTGTGGTGACGACCAGTGAAGTGTTGAAGGACTGCCCAATAGTGATTGAAGGACATCACACATGATGTCATTTAATAGTTTTGGAAATGAGTAAATATGAAGTGATTTTGGGTATGAGTTGGTTAACCTTCGCTAAAGCTGTAGTAGATTGTAGAAGGAAGAAAGTAGAGTTTGAGGATCTTGATGGGAAAGATGTTGAATTTAATGGGGAAATAGCAATTTCAAGAGGAACTGAGTTAAGTTCATTTGAACTACTTGTAGATGGGGAAGTTGAGACCAAGAGGGAAAGTTCTTTTAATGTAATGGAGAAGGAGGAAGAGTTACCCCGAGTTGAAGATATACCAGTTGTGGATGAGTTTCCAGATGTTTTCCTTGATGAAGTATCGAGATTAGCCCCGAAGCGAGAGATCAATTTGGCACCAAACACGGAACTGATATCTAAGGCGCCTTACCGCATGGCTCCAATTGAGCTAAAGCAGTTGAAGGAACAATTACAAAAGCTTTTGGATCAAGGATTCATAAGGCCAAGTCTGTCACCATGGGGTGCACCGGTTCTATTTGTTAATAAGAAAGATAGATTGATGAGGTTATGTGTGGATTACTGAGAGTTGAACACAGTCACAATCAAGAATAAATATCGATTCCTTAGGATTTATGATCTTTTCAACCAACTATAAGGAGTAAGTGTGTTTTCAAGGATTGATCTTTGATTGGGATACCATCAACTGAGAGTTAAACTAGAAGGTGTACCTAAGATGGCTTTCTGGAAACGATATGGACATTATAAGTTCCTGGTAATGTCTTTTGGATTAGCAAATGCTCCTACTACATTTATGGATCTGATGAACCAGTATATAAGAATTTGTTGGATAAGTGTGTTATGGTTTTTATTGATGATATCCTCATCTATTCGAAAACGTGCAAATAACATGAGGAACACCTGTGCATGGCATTGTAAACCTTAAGAGCACACAAGTTATATGGCAAGTTTTCCAAGTGTGACTTTTGGTTGGATAGGATTTCACTCTTGGGACATGTAGTATCAGAGGAGGGTATATCTATAGACCCTGAGAAGATAAATGCTGTAATGGATTGAAAGCCACCCAAGACAATAACAGAAAGTAATGAGCTTTTTGGGTTTGGCTGGTTATTATAAGAAGTTTGTTAAGGATTTTTCCAAAATAGCTAAGCCCTTGACCCAACTAACTCAAAAGAATGAAAAGTTTATATGGATGGAAATGAGAGACCAAAGTTTTCAAGAGCTTAAGCAAAGGCTTTTTCCACTCCAATCTTGGTTCTACCAAATCCCAAGAAACCCTATACAGTTCATAGTGACGCATTGAGAAATGGTCTCGGATGTGTACTCATGCAAGATAGGAAAGTGATTACCTACGCTTCGCGATAGCTATGGTCACATGAACAAAATTACCCTACACATGATTTGGAACTGGCCACAGTGCTGTTCGCCTCAAAGATATGGCGGCATTACTTTTATGGGCAAAGGTGCGAGATCTATACCGACCACAAAAGCCTTAAGTATTTGTTTACACACAAGGAGTTGAACATAAGACAAAGGAGATGGCTCGAGTTGATCAAGGATTATGACTTCAGGATGAATTACTGCTCGAGAAGAGTAAATGTGGTTACCGATGCCTTAAGTCATAAGAATCATGGAGAAGTTGCAGCCTTTCTCACATATCAAAATGAGTTAGTAAAGGAGTTTGAAAGATTAAGCATTGAGTTCATGGGAGGAAATACCGACAAGGAGATAGCAAATTTAGTGATGGAGCCAAATTTAGTGGAAAGAATCAAGGAGACTCAACGCTATGATGAGATAATACAAAGAATAAAGAAGGAAATTCAAGAAGGAAATTACACTGACTTCACGGTGGATGATGAGGATGCCATAAGGATGAGGGGACGACTCTGTGTATTGAGTGATGAGGAGATATGGAAGGAAATCATGAGTGAAGCTCATAATTCTGCATATACTGTACACTCGGGAGGAACAAAAATGTATCAAGATCTCAAAGGACATTATTGGTGGAACGGAATGAAACGGGATGTGGCTGAATTTGTGCTGAAGTACCTGATTTGCCAGCAAGTGAAAATAGAGCATCAAAGGCCGGGAGGATTGCTGAAACCCTTGCCAATACCGGAATGAAAATAGGATCAGATTTCCATGGATTTTGTGTGTGGGTTGCCAAAAACACCAATAGGGCATGATGATATATGGGTTATAGTAGATTGGTTAACCAAGTCCACTCACTTCCTAACAATAAGTATGACTTATTCTATGGATAAATTGGCAAAGCTCTACATAAAGGAAATCGTTCGTCTACATGGGGTACCAGCTAGAATCGTATCAGATAGAGACCCAAGGTTTGTATCCAAGTTTTGGGGGAGTATGCAAAAGTGTATGGGGACCAAGTTGCACTTTAGCACGACATATCATCCTCAGACCGATGGACAGTCTGAGCAAGCCATACAAACCTTAGAGGATATGCTTCAAGCATGTTTGATGGAGTTTAAAGGAAATTGGGAAACACACTTACCTTTAGTGGAGTTTCCTTACAACAACAGTTACCACTCAACAATTAAAATGCCACCCTATGAAGCTTTATATGGACAAAAGTGTAGATCCCCATTGTTTTGAGATGACGTGGAGAAATTGGTCCTTGGACCAGATCTTGTACAAGATGCTGCTGATATAGTACTAGTCATCCAACAACGAATGAAGGAGGTTCAAGATCGACAAAAGAGTTGAGCGGATCTGAAAAGAAGGGTTCTTGAGTTCCAAATAGGAGATCATGCGTACTTAAAAGAGTATCTACCGAATCTGCTCACAAGGAAGTTGAGCCCTCGGTATATTAGTCTATTTGAAGTACTTGAATGAGTTGGAGAGTTGACGTACCAACTTGCTTTACCTCCGAATCTATCTGAGGTGCACAATGTTTTCTACGTCTTCGTTCTTCGAAAGCATGTAGCCAACCCGGATCAAGTTGTGGATTTGGAACCGGTGTTGTTAAAGGAAAACCTCACTTATGAAGAACATCCGGCGCAGATTTTAGACCGAAAGGTTCAAAAGTTGAGAAATAAGGAAATCATATATGCTAAGGTTTTTCGGAGGAATCACTCACACGATGAGGCAACTTGGGAGGCGGAAAACGAGATGCGGCTGAAATACCCCAGTTTGTTTGAAGATCAAATGTGTTTTTCAAGTTTTGAAGACCAAACTTTTTTTAAGGGGGTAGGTTGTAAACTCCTAATTTTTAAGGTAATTTCAAGCTTAAACCCTAAGTTAGATAGTCAACCGAAAACCCTAAGTCAACAAATCCCCATTAAACCCTGGCAGTTTAGACCAACAATTCCATGTTCTTTAACTAAGAAGTCATTATATGAGTGGAAAGTGTAGATTGATTCGTAATAATATTAGGATGCTTAAAAATATCAGATTGGTAATTTTTCGGCTTATTTCGAACCCGATCGGATACAGACTTTGGAAAGTGTAATATACGAAAATAAAGATGAAAATACAATAAATTGCGAATCATAAGATGAGTTTATGGTCAAAACAAATAAGTTGTAAAAGTTTAAGTTTGATTAGGTAATGAATGATGAAATTCGGATTTCTGCAACTTTTTACAGATGCTACGCTGCCATCTGGAGAATCTACGCCGCTAACATAGAGACGACGTAAGAAGAGAACAGTAGCGTTTTTCTTAACGCCAGGTGGAACGTCGCTGGTATACGCAAGGGTGTCTTTTAACGCTGGCTAAGAATGCCACTGGCGTAGATCATGGATTTGCCTACGTGAGTTGTTGGATCGAAGTTCTAGGAATTCAAAGCTTCGATGAATGCCACCAGTACTCGTGTAATTTTTGGCAGCGTAAGGTGTATGCTGGTAAAATTTATATGCAAGTCGCCAGCACCAAATTCTATAAATACGATACGGGAAAAATGATTTTTGACGGAAACTTTTTATCATATTTTGCTTTCGTCAAAGAGGGTTTTGGAGTGCTCTTGGAGATCTAGGGTTAGAGAATCATCCGGAGTGTGTTTTTGATCCAAAGTAAGTGATCTTAACCTTTTTCTTATAGATTATATACGAATTTGCATAAGTTTTCCTAGGGTTTTGATATATTCTTGAAGGAAAAAAGTGGGAAAGATTTAGATCTCGGATTTAATCTGTATCAGTTGGATAAGAGTGAGTTTTGTGATTAAAAAAAGTAAGTATAATGTTCTCACACAAGATTTATGCGAATTTCATGCAAGTTCTAAGGATTTTGTGATTTGTTTGCATGAAGGAAACCTTATATTTGGTTGGAATCCGAATTTGTGGATGTGAGTTGGGTTTTGGTGATCTAAATCAGTAAGTTTTATCTTTTCGTTGATGAATTTAAATAATATGAGATTAGATGATCTTTATATGTTCTTATTGTCATGTAATACTAGGGTTTTGGTACATTATCGGTATTGTGGGCTTATGAGTTTTGATTGGAGAAGACAGTGCAAAATTTTGGAGATTCATTATCAGGATAATTGGAGACTTTGGTGTTTAATTGTTGGTATTGAACGAAGAGTTGTAGAGATTTGTGTTAGTGTTGTTGTTGTCGATATTGGGTTTGGTGAATTTGGAATTGTATTCCTGAAACTAAGAAAGGTACGACCAATCCCTGCTTGTTGTTTTTTCTTGTAAGTTTAGTATTGATTGACTGGTTATAGGAACAGAATTCATAATAAATCTAATTATATTCGACTTAATAATTGTCTATTTGGTTGTGCTTGGCTTTGACCGGTAAAGACATGGTAGACAATGATTCTGGTGAGGCGCCCTGATGATCTTGGTGTAAGATTGTTCTTAGTGGACTCGTGCCTTGATATGATTCCAGTACAATTAGGTGTTCTGGATTCGAGGTGTTTTAGGAGTACCCACTCATCCATATATGTATATGATTATTATTTTCAAAGAGTTGTTTGATTTTCAATGGGGTCTGAGTAACTCCGAGTTTAGGATTATAGTATACGTAATACTGAACTGTGTTGCTTTGTTGGCTTAAGAAAGATAATAATATGACTGTTTGCATTAGTTTAAGTTGCATAAATTATCTGCCTATTGTAGTGCATATGCATTTGTTTTTGGATTGGATTTATCGTACTAGGCGTCACCGCTCATTCTTTTAAATTTCAGGTATAGGTGAAGAAGATATAATATATGATCTTTCAGGATATGAATTATTCTTTGATAACGAGGATAACGATAGTGGACCCGACTACCCACCCAAGAGCTAGGCTTCATATATCAAATTTCTAAGAAGAAGAAACATTTAGATCCTTTCAAAATGTACTTGAATGGTCTCAATGAAAAAGATTTTTTTGATGTAAACTGTTTTTAGTTTCTGCTGAATTTGTTGGCTATGTGATGCCGACTTGGATTTTATGTTTGAACCAGAAGTTCATATTTTATGAAGTATAAGTTTTTAGTTTGAATAGGTTTCGTATCCTATGAGATACCCTATGTATGTTTACTGGAGAATTATGCAGAATTTGTGGATATTAGAGCCTTTGTGTGTCCTATATAAGAGAGGATACGTAGTGGGTTGTAATGCCTTCAGGTTAGGGTATTACAACTTATTTGGTATTAGAGCTATAGGTTTATAATCATATAGATTTAAGTTTTGATTCCTTAGGACGGTGAGATTTGAGGAGTGGGGTAGAATAATAGGTTTGTTGTTTAGTTAAGTTGTTATTGTTTGATAGATTCTAAGGTTTGATCTTTAAGTTGGATTACCCTCTATCTCATGAAGATGTGTTTGTTGGTGTTAGTAAGTTGATATCTTGTAGTTTCCACATTATGTTGATCCTTATAGTTCGTTTTACCTTTAGAAATTTAGTATCCTTACCCAAGACCATGGATTACAGTTGATCTCTTAGCAGGATGGATCAGCGGTAAAGGGTATAGAAAGGATGTGTACCAGATGTTTTGGACAACATGATATCAAGGTTTACAAGAGGCTTGAATTGCCTGTTTCTCCTATTGCAAGGTTGGGCAGCAATAGTTTTGTATAGAGAAGGTTGTTCTATAGATGTTTTAGTTCATGTGTAGATACCGAGGTAAAGAATGCAAATAGTTTGGAAGACAAGAGGTCTTAGGGATTCTGATGCAAGTTCAAGTTTTTCAAGCATATCTAAGTAGTTGTTGTTTAGTAGTGAGAAGGTAGGTAAAGATGTATTTATAGATACCTTTGGAAAGAGGATATATATAAAACAACTGATATCTAGAAATGTGGATATTGAGATGAAAGGTAGACATCTACTTGTAGATTTAGTAGTGCTAGATATGTTAGATTTTGATGTGATTTTGGGTGTAGATTGGCTGGCAAAGTACCATGTGGTGATTGATTACCAAAACCTGATAGTAGAATTCAGTTTGCCCGATGGTGACCAGTTTGTTTATAATTTGGTAGTGCAAAAACCTCCAGTTTTACCTACCTATGAATTGTGGGGAGGATTAGTTTAGGCTGCTATGGTGAAAGAAGATAAGATGGAGATAGTGTTGTCAGATGTTCCGATTATATGTAAGTATCCAGACATTTTTCCAGAGGATCTGCCCGGATTATCACCAGAGAGGGAAGTGGAGTTTGGTATTGACTTGATACCCGATACCGCACCAAAATCAAAAGCTCCTTATCGAATGGCTCCTATAGAACTTGCTGAGCTTAAAGTGCAGTTGGATGATTTGTTGAAGAAGAAGTTCATTAGATCTAGTGTTTCGCCTTGGGGAGCTCCAGTTCTGTTTGTCAAGAAGAAGGATGGCAGTATGAAACTGTGCATCGACTACAAAGAATTGAATCAGGTAATAGGCAAGAACAAGCATCCTTTGCCACAAATTGATGATCTATTTGATCAATTGGTAGGACCTTCAGTGTTCTCAAAGATAGATTTGAGATCTGGATATCATCAATTGAGAGTGAAAGCCGAAGATATTCAAAAAACAGCTTTCAGGACAAGGTATGGACATTATGAATTTGTTGTCATGCCTTTTAGACTCACCAATGCACCAGCAATATTTATGGATTTGATGAACAGAGTCTTCAGGGAGTATCTTGATATGTTTGTGGTAGTCTTTATTGATGACGCGTTGGTCTTTATTGAAATTTCTTTATTTTTATTGATGTAGGATTAATTATAATTATGTTTTTTTTAGTTACGTTATCGATTATGTAACTACCATAATTATGTCTTTCAGTTACATTATCAGTTATGTAACTACTACAATTCTATTATCAGTTACGATTATGTAACTGCCTTGTTATAGCCTATATATAAAGGCTAGTAGAAATCCAATGTAATAATCAGATTATGAGTTATTTCTTTTAAATAAAATTGAGAGTTTTCTCTCTGTGTATTATTGATTGAACATGTTCATGAAGTTATCGGATTTCATCCATGGTGTTCAAATCCTTTGACTTATCAATTGGAACTCCATCACCGATTGTGGCATCTTCATTATACCAAGGTTCTTGCCTCCATATAGGCAACGGATCGCGGTTTCCACCCAAGTTTCTTAGACGGTCCTTGGGGTTCAATTCCATTTGACGAACATTGGGTCTTAGGTTTAATATACCTAAGGTTTTCCGCATCATTTGGTATCAGAGCACAGGATTTCTAAGAATCCATATCCCAGTTCGATTAGAGGTAACTCGAATCATTCATATCTTTTATTAGTTTTCTTTTGGGAGTTGTTTGGCTTGGTTGATTGTTTACTGATAGGATTTTAGTTTTTGGTTTCTTTGTGATTAAAAAAAAATTGGTGCAAAAAAAAGGGAAAAAAAAGGTCTTTTAGGGTTCTCCGGTGAAAGTTGTGATTTTAGATCTAGGGTTTGATTTTTTTTTTTTTAAAAGAGTCAAATACGGGTGGATGATAACAAACCCATCTTTCATACAAGATGTTTAGTGAATGACAAGGTCTGCAACTTGTATATTGATAATGGAAGTTTTATAAATATTGTTAGTACCTTGTTGGTGGAAAAATTGGGTTTGAAAACTCTGAAGCTTAGAGCACCATACAAAATACATGATGATTTTGGAGAATTTATGGTGACTGAGTAGGTTTAGATTGCCTTTTTCTATTGGAAAATATTGTGATGAAATTTTATGTGATGTAATTCCAATGCAATCTAGTTATATTTTGTTGGGGCGGCCATGGAAGTCTAAAAGGAAAGCTAAGTATGATGGATGCAAAGATTGCTATTCTTTGGTTTTCAACCAAAAACGAGTGATTTTAGTACCTCTTGATCCATGGGAAGCTATTGAAGATCAGATGAGGATTGCAAGGCAATTCAAGAAAAGAGAAGAAGAAAGGATTGCTCTAGAAAAAGAAAAGAGTGAAGAAAAGATTAAGAAAAATGAGAAAAATGGGAGGAGTGTGAGAGAGGAAAAGAGTGATGAAGACACTTTAGTGAGCACTGAGGAAAAAGAATGTGGAATATTGAAGAGTGATATTTGCTTATCAACTAAAAATTTTTCTTTTCCTAGTGAAATTGATTCATCATTATAGGAACTCAAAGAAATTTGTCCTCAAGAAGATCAATATGAAATGGAGCCTCAATCTGATTTCCTTTCTTGCACTTTAGAAGAATCCAAGAATGAAGATTCGAGGACGAATCTTTTCAAAGAAGGAGGGAATGATGTGATCCTAGAAGCATCGAATTTAAATCCGACCAAGATCAAGTCCAAAGCTTTGCTTCAAAGGATTGTAGATTCAATAGCTGGAGTTTCAATTCTAAAAACCCGAGTCAAGCAAACCAAGGATGTTTACAAAATAGTTTGGGAGTCGAAAGATTGAAGTTGTGCAGCTGCTGCACAGTACACTGCCGGCCTTCATTGGTTAATCTGCTGGCCTCCATTATAATTTGATAACTTTTGAAATTTTTTTATGGCTTTTCAAATTTCTTTATTTTTATTGATGTAGGATTAATTATAATTATGTTTTTTTTCAGCTATGTTATCCATTATATAACTACCATAATTATGTCTTTCAGTTACATTGTCACTTATGTAACTGCTACAATTCTATGATTATGTAACTGCCTTATAATTGCCTATATATAAAGACTAGTAGACATCCAATATAATAATCAGATTATGAGTTATTTCTTTTAAATAAAATAGAGAGTTTTCTCTTTGTATGTTCTTAATTAACATGTTCATGAACTTATCGAATTTCATCTGTGGCGTTCAAATCCTTTGACTTATCAATCAGAACTCCATCACCGGTTGTGGCGTCTTCATTATACCAAGGTTCTTACCTCCATATAGGCAATAGGTCGCGATTTCTACCCAGGTTTCTTAGATAGTCCTTGGGATTCAATTCCATTTGACGAATGTTAGGTCTTATGTTTAATATACCTAAGGTTTTTCGTATCAATAACTCACCGCACCCCCCCCCCCCCCCCCCCCCCCCGGCACACACACACACACAATATTTTTCTTCAAGTTTTTCTAGCTTCACACATTTAATAAGGTAATAGATCTATACTCTACCACAATAAAACATGTAATGACAAGATCATACATGTGTGGTTCCACTAAATTCCTCATTATCTTTATGCTAGGGATGAGGAAACACTTAAACATGATATTCTTGCCATCACAATGTTGTAGATTCTTTTTATTTAAGTTGTTTTGCTATTATTTTGCTATATTGTCTTATGTTGTTATCATTGATATTTTGTGCATGTATTCATTTATTAACCACATCTACATAATGTTGATGTTGCATTTGCATTCATGACTTACATAATATAGTCGATCTAGTTGTTTTGAGTACATACATGCCATAGATTTTTTTCTTATGTACATAAAAGACTTGCAATAGAATAATAATAGTGAGAAAATGTTAGAAAGTCCAAAATCTGTCTTTATTTCAACAAAAAATGATTTTTGGAAATTCGGATGGAAAAAGAACCTTATTTAGAAAAGCTATTTTCTAACTTCAAAATGAGTATTTTACATTAAATATGAAGAATTTAGGGAATAGGTATCATAAAGGAATGATTTTGAGGAGTAAAGCTTAGATCTACTAAGAGATAGTTCCAAAATAAGAAAAGTTTACAAAAGTTAAGTTAGAGCTATGTCTCAACACCAACAAAAACTTAAAAATTGTAATAAGAAATGGTTAATATGTAAACACCTCCATAAAACAAGAGTTTTATTAAAGAAATGGAAGCCTTAGGGAGTAGATATGATTATGACTTAATTTTAGAAAGATTAAATGAGTTTTACACAAGAAATAATCTCAAACACAAGTTTCAAAATTCGGATCTAGAAATGGCCCTCATTTAAACACTTATTTCCAAATGCCAAAATGAGGATTTTAATAGAAAAATAGAAGCCTTAGGGAATAAATGTAATAAAGACTTAATTTTGACAAGGATAAATGAATTTTTTCAAGGTATAATCCTAAAACAAGGAAAGGGTTCAAAATATAGATCAAACAATGTTTTCATTCCTTAAAATTTTGTAAAATTCGTAACTAGGTAAAACCCCTATTTAAACATCTATTTTCCAACTCCAAAATGAAGAATTTTATTAAAATAATGAAGGTGTTAGGCATGTAAGTTATTAAGGTTGTATTTTGATAAAAACAAGTATGATTTTGCAAGAAATAAAAGTAGTTTTCTTAAGTCAAGTAATTTCAAAGGTTTTGCAAAGCAAAAGTTTTCTAAAGAATTCTTGTTATAAAATGTCATTAAGGATATACATATAGATAGCCCATCTCATGAAATTCATGATAATGACTTGTAAATATTGCATGTACATATAATGTACTTGGTAGAAACAGAGCTTAAGAAAATAGTATCTTTCAAACCCCATAAAGCATTGTCTAAGTACATGAGGAAATAGATTGAAAAAAACACATGAATCATGCATAATATATATATGTATATAAAAAGTCTTTCAAGATATAATGATAGCTAAGTATCTATCAAGCTCGCAAATGATGCTTGGATTAAAATTAGAATTTGATTTGTGGGTTGGGAATCTCGTATAGCATTCTATGCCCCAGTGTTCATGGGCCAAATGACCTTTTTTGATGAAAATAACTTTATAAATAGATAGCTCTCGTCGAATAGGTAGAAATCGATATATAATATGCGAAATTCTGAGTTAAAATGACCAAGTTATGGCAATTTTAAGTTGGAATTTCCTCTTAGGTGAACTTTGACGAACTTGTTAGAATAGAATTTATAAGTTTCATTTAAACTTCATAGAAATACTCGTTGGAGGTATTTCTTTTGTTAGGAGACTTGGGAGATGGACTAGACCTTCTCGAGGACTATTACGATTAAGAAGAATTTCGAAACATGGCAAAGTGAGCTTACTTTTCTTAAATTTCATGCTTATGGTAGTGCTTGTAATGATAGTGGCATTAGAACTAGGGCAAGATAAAATTGGAATGTGCATGTGAATTTTGCTTGGTTGAATCGATGATAAGAATATCGAAATGGGAATTGTTATAACTATATGTATGATTTAGTATAGAATTGAAGTGTCTAAAATATTTATGATCGCCTATAATTTACTTAAATAATATGTCATGATCTTATAACTAAATTGTCCATGCATAATATATGTTGAGTCACATTACATTTGTTATTATACCTTTGTGGGAAAAGGCATAATAACTAGGCAACGGGTTGGCTTGAAAACTCGAATGTTGGCGTGGGGTCGCCTGAAATAAAATGGAAGTAGAGTAGACACTTGAATCAACTACATAATAAATGAGTGGGTGGGCACCTGAATCAACCATTATATAAATAGGAAAAAATTGAAATCTATGGTCTTATGGGCTTGAAAAAAACCTAACCCCGAATGAAGGGCGTAAATCCATTCAACATAGGACTCTCGGAAAGTCTTATGTATTGTATGCCCACATGCTTGTGCATTTCATATGATTGTTTAATGTAACTTTTTTGCCCTATTATTTGATGAGGTATTTAATTTGGAAGTGAAACTCACTAAGCTCGTAAGCTTATACCCTCACAGTTTCCTATTGTAGTACAATTACTTATGGTTATTCCCAAGAGGCTACTTTCCTCAGGTACAACTTTTGGAATATAAGAAGCTTTTTAAAGAAGTAAGAACCTAGATATTAGGCATAGACTTCTAGTTAAATCTCCTTAATTATATATATATAAGTTGTTGTAAGAGACTTTGTGGACCTTAAAGACTCTTAATGTTTTGATAGGGGTATGCCCCTTAGATCTTTGTAATAGATTAATCTTGGTCATAACTGTTATGATTTATATTCTTAACACTATGTATGTCTTCTTAAGCTATTTCAATTCAAAATAAGGTCCCCTACATGATGAACGTGAGCCTTATATCCGGCATTTAAACTCATGGAATGACTAAGGTTGTCATCCTTTAGTTTAAATATTGAGTGTAGCGGACTGTCATGTTTAAGGTACCTTTTGGGGCGTGACACATGAGACAAAGGAGATGGCTCGAGTTGGTTAAGGATTATGACTTAGGGATTAATTACTACCCGAGAAGGGTAAATGCAGTTACCAATGCCTTAAGTCGTAAGAATCATGGAGAAGTTGTAGCCTTGCTCACCGAATAAAAGGAGTTAGTAAAGGAGTTTAAAAGATTAAGCATTCAGTTCATAGGAGGAAATACCGAGGTAGAGATAGCAAATAGGAGGCTCAACACTTGTAAACCCTGGTTTTCTTAGTAACCAAGTAAACTTCGGAAAACAGAAACCAAAACCCTAAACCGAATTAGCTTAATCGTGAGAGAGAAACCTAGGAACCCTGGATCCGACTTTTCTTCGGTTTCAAACTAAAAGAACTTTTGTAAAATAATTTAATGTGGAATATTATTCTAAAATATATTTCAAACCCTAAAAAGATCTGATTTCGAAAAATTTTCTATTCTGAGCCTTCTCGAGATCCATTACGGAAAGCGAGCCCCATAACTCGAAATTCGAAAAATATTCCGGAAAACTCTTTAGAACTAAAATTTAATAAGGATTTCAAAAATATAAATTTTATAATTTTTCTATTTATAAAAATTACAGATATAACATTTTTTCTCGTATTTTCTTTACTACCAGTAAAGTAATTGTCTTGTTTACTATTCATTACTATTCACAAGTACAATCTGCTACACTCATAAGCCACTCCCTACTCTTACATCCTTACAAACACTCCATTACATTTTCTTTTCCAAGAAAAATTTGTCTCTTAAGAATTATTACAATCTAAGACTTTTTATTACATAAATTATAAAACAAAGCAAATTTAAACTCTCTCCCTCTCCCTGTCCTAGTGAGCCAGCGCACATACCCCACCCCCCCTATTGCCCTCAATTGTTTTATTTTTTTCTTTATTATAATTAAACAAACCCTAATTTACCTTACTACATAATATCTTTTATGCCTTCTCTCTCTTTCCTTCATTTTTATTTTTCAAAAAACTCACAAACCCTCTCCTTTTCTTCTCTCTTACCATGACCTACTTGAGCACACACACACTCACACAAGTTCAATTTCTTCTTCATTTCCCACTCATTTCAAGCTTTAGGTGATGAATCCTAAACCTTTCTACCATTAAATCTTGTAATGGCAAGACTATTCATGTGTATTTTCACATTTAAATCCCCATGAGCACTTGCTAGGGACAAGAAAATGCTACTACATGAATATCAAGCCATCACAAGAGTAAATCTTGTGTTTAAATGTGTTTTGTTGGATTTTCTTCATGTTCATGCATTAATAGTAGTGTAAAGTGGAGATCTTGCATAAAAATCAATGTTCATGTTTTCAAACTCCATTTCATGTATGATAAGTAGTAGATCTAGCATCTAAATGCTCATATCATACTTGACATTCATGATCTCATGGGTATTTTGTGTTTTAATGCATTAATGATCATAAAGGTTTTGTCTTCTGTATATAAATGTTGTAGTTAGTAGATCTTTAAGTAGATGAGACAAGAAACTTAAAAAGGAAAAATTTTTGTTTGAAATGTTCAAATGAAAATTCGGATGACTTCAAAGCCATGCATTAAAAACTCTTTTATCAACTCAAAAACTTGTGTTTTATATGAAAAATGAAGAGTATAGGTAATAGATACCATTAAGTAATGATTTTTATAAGTTGAAATGAGATTTCCTAAGAAGAATATGCAAAACAAAGAGTAGAAATAAGATAGGACATTTTGAGTTGCTAGTCAACTTAAGAAATTCGTAATTTTGGAGTAATGTTATGAAAACACATATTTTCTAATTCAAAATGAAAGTTTTATTTAAGAAATGAAGTCTTTAAGGGATAGGTATAATAGAGCCTTAAATTTTAACATATTAAACAAATTTTTCTCAAAGAAATCATTCAAAAACTAGTTTTTCAAAATTCGGATTTTGGAATAACCCCTATTTGAAAACATGCTTACAAAGTATAAAATGGGAATTTTTATGTAGAAATGAAGGTCCTAAGTAATAGATATAATGAAGACAGAATTTTAACAAGGATAATTAGATTTTATTAAGATATAAATCCAAAACAAATGGAAATGATCAAAGTTAGGAAACTAGTTTTCTTAAGAACATGTCATTCATGATAGAAAATCATCAATATTTCATGTATGGTTGATCCATATAGTAGAAACATTTCAAACATTTACAAAACTATTTTTCGGAATTGGAAATTGCTACTGATCAGAATATTTCGTGACTCAAACATTTTTCAAAACTTGGAAATAATATTAGAATTATATAGATCTTTCGAAATAGATAGAAATCGATATATAATTTGTGAAATTCCGAGTTAAAATGACCAAGTTATGGCCGTTTTAAGTCGGGACTTCCGCAAATGACGAGAATTACGAATTTTCTAGTTTTGTTAAATAGTTTAGATTAGTTAAGTGATGAAATACTTATTAGGGTATTTCTTCCTTTTTAGGTGACCCCGAAATTGACGATTCCCTACCACCGGATTACTTTTACTAAAAGATCAGTGATCCAATGGTCGAGTCAGTGTTACTTCTGAATCCATTTATTGTATGTGATTGTAATGATAGTTGCATTAGATATTTGGTAAAGATAAAATGGATATGCATGATGGGGATGAATGGGAATTATGTATGGTTGTTGTTGATATGAGAAATTGAAAATAAGAATATCAAAGCCGGGTGATTAACTATTGCGTGTATAGATGAATTAAGATTGATTGTCTACAACTATTGATTAATCACTTAAGGAATTGGTATAATTGACTATTTGGAATTGAAAATAAATATGGACTCATTCATATCATAAATGGAGATGGAGCATTAGCATTGGTTGGTTTCCTGTGATCCGAAACGGAGTAAAAGTTGGTTAGTCGTGATCCATAAACGAATTAATGAGTTGGTTAATCATGATCCAAAAACGAATTTATAAGTTGGTTGACCGTGATCCTAAGCAGCATATTTTAGTAGTACCGCAGTATTCGTTAATCTGCTAACCCGGGATGGAGGGAGAAAGTCCATTCACATATGATTTCCGGCTAGTCATATGTTTGTTGATTCCATATGTTTGATGCATATCATCAACAAACCAAACCCCATTCGACATGGATTACAAAAATCATAAACAACCCAACAGCCATTTGACCTACAGGAATCACACAAATCATGAAGAACAATCATGGATCAACAAGCATTTAACTAAACCCAATTTGAAACAAACAATATTCATCCTTCGTTCCTAGATCCAAGGAATCACGCATGCATCAACAACCCATTGATATTGAACTCACACATGAAAACCATTCGTTAAAGCTCAAAAACTCATCAATCACACATAACAAGAATTTCATATGATTTATGCAAATATTCTCCATGAATTAGGATGACATGCAATAAGAATCGAAACCCTAAAATCCCAAATCAAACCTTCAATGGAGCCATGAATGTGTAGATACTCAAGAATGAGAGATGGTGAAAAACTTACTTGGATTTCCCTTGATTTTTCTTGAACTTTTTTGCGTGAATAATGAAGATGGAATGAGAGGATTTTATCTTTGCAAAGCAAGCCTCTTTGTATTCCAAACGCACAAATGATATGAATGAAGGAAATAATTAAAAGCATGCATTTTTAATGAATGAAGGCAGTGAGTTACACGGCCGAACGACAAGCCGTGTCTAGCAAATGTCCATTAATAGCTTTTATCACAGCAAGTTACACGGTCAAATGGCATGCCGTGTCCAACAAATGTCGTCCTGGAAATTGGAAACAAGTGACGCATAGAAATGGGCAGTAAGTTACACGGCTAATTGACAAGCTGTGTCAAACAAATGTCACCCATGCATGTGATCCACAGCTTGTTACATGGTTAATTGGCAAGCCATGTCATCAAATGTCATCCTAGAAACACGCATAAGAGTGGACAGTGAGTTACACGGCTATTGACAAGCCATGTCGTTGGTCATGTCCCATGCGTGTATGATCCACAGATTGTTACACGGCCTATTGACAAGCCGTGTCAAACAAATGTCATTCTAAAACTCAATAAACAGTTAAGATCAGTAAGTGACACACTTATGACAAGCCATGTCTCAAAAATGTCGTTTTGACAGCAAATTTCTAGCTTTTTACCTTGTTTCCTCTCCAATATCCATCTTTTCTTAAAATTATTGTTCAAGCATCCTAATCTGTCAGAAAAATAATAAATCATGAGTTCAAAAATAAAGAAATTAAACAAAAGAAAATAAATAAAAGAATTAGATGGGTTGCCTCCCAAGAAGCGCTTTTGGTTATAGTCGTTAGCTCGACGTCTTGCTATGATTCAATCAAAGATCTGGTGAATGGAGCCGAAACTCCTCACGACCTTCTTGCTCAAAATCAACTCCTTGATAGAGCTTCAATCTTTGCCCGTTTACCTTGAAAATTCCACTCTCAGGATGTTCCAATCAACAGCACCATGTGGAAAAATTTTCTTGACTAAGAAAGGACCAGACCATCTTGATTTCAACTTTCCAGGAAAAAGTTTTAGAGAATTAAACAATAGCACCTGGTCTCCTTCTTTAAAATGCTTTGGATGACGGATCCGCTTATCATGATATTGCTTAGTTCTTTCCTTGTAGATCCGCATGTTCTCATAGGCAATCATTCTCCATTCGTCCAATTCATTCAGTTGAAGCTTTCGTCTCATTCCGATGGAATTCAAGTCAAAATTGACTTGCTTGCCCAATAAGCTTTATGTCAATCTCCACCAGATGGCAAGCTTTACCATAACAAGCCGATATGGTGTGGTTCCCAAAGGAGTCTTATATGCTGTCCTATATGCCCATAACGCATCAGCTTGTTGCCCAATCCTTCCTATGATGCTCCACTGACTTTTCCAGAATTCTTTTCAAATCGCGATTTGAAACCTCGACTTGCCCGCTGGTTTGAGGGATATGGTGTTGCAATCCTATGAGTTACCCCATATCGTTTTAACACTTTCTCAAGTTGATAGTTGCAGAAATGCGTCCCCTATCACTTATGATAGCTCTAGGGGCTCCAAACCTTGAGAACAACTTTTTTAAGAACTTGGTAACTACTCGGGCATCATTGGTAGGCAGTGCTTGGGCTTCTACCCACTTTGAAACATAGTCTACTGCCACCAAGATATACTTGTTTCCAAAAGAATTTGGAAACGGTCCCATGAAGTCGATACCCCACAGATCAAAAACCTCACATTCTAAGACATAATTCTGAGGCATCTCATCACGTCGGGAAATATTCCCGGTTCTTTGGCATCTATCACACAAATTAACAACCTTATGGGCGTCTTTAAAAATACGGCCAATAGAATCCAGCCTCTAGAACTTTTGGGCCGTCCTATTTGCATTGTAATGACCTCCCGTAGGACCAGAATGGCATGCTTGCAAAATTTCCCAACCTTCCGCATGAGATACACAGCGGCGAATCAATTGATCTGCACAAACACGGAAAAGAAACGGTTCCTCCCAAAAATAATACTTCAACTCAGAAAAGAATTTCTTCTTTCATGGGAAGTCATATCTCGGGGGGATTTTAGCAACAAGATAATTTGCAAAATTTGCAAACCAAGGAGTGTCAGAATTTCTTACCTTTCCTATTGTAAACAACCGTTCTTCCGGAAATTCATCATTAATCTCTTCCTCCTTTAATTCCTCCAAACAAGGGTTTTCCAATCGTGACAAATGATCAGCTGCAAGATTTTCTGCCCCCTTTTTGTCTCGGATTTCCAAATCAAATTCTTGTAGAAGGAGAATCCACCGGATGAGGCGTGGTTTTGCATCTGTTTTTGACAAAAGGTATTTAAGAGCAGAATGGTCAGTATAAACTATTACCTTTGATAGAATCAAATATGGTCGGAACTTGTCAAAGGCAAACACCACAGCCAACAACTCCTTTTCCGTGGTGGTGTAGTTTTCTTGGGCACTGTTGAGAGTCCTACTAGCATAGTAGATGGGTTGAAAATGCTTTTCTTTTCTTTGTCCCAAGACTGCCCCAACAGCATAATCACTTGCGTCACACATAGTTCAAATGGTAAACTCCAATCCGGAGCGATCATGATTGGTGCACTAATCAGATGCTTTTTGAGGAGGTCGAATGCTTCAAGACAATCTTGACTAAACTCAAACTGTACATCCTTTTCCAAGAGTCTTGTGAGAGGTCGGGCTATCTTGGAAAAATCTTTTATGAACCTCCTATAGAAGCCTGCATGACCGAGAAAACTACGAATTGCCTTGATTGATGTTGGAGGAGGAAGATTGGAAATAATCTCAACCTTGGCTTGATCAACTTCAATTCCCTTGTGAGATACTTTATGACCGAGAACTATGCCTTCCTTGCACATGAAGTGGCATTTTCCCAATTAAGCACAAGATTAGTTTGTTCACAGCGGATCAACACTTTCTTCAAATTTTCAAGACAATTGCTGAATGAATCTCCAAAAACGGAAAAATCATCCATAAATACTTCCATAATGTTTTCCACCAAATCTTCAAAAATGGCCAACATGCACCTTTGAAATGTGGCTGGCATTACAAAGCCCAAAAGGCATTCTCCTATAGGCATAAGTGCCATAGGGACAAGTGAACGTAGTCTTTTCTTGATCCTCCGGAGCAATTGGTATTTGGAAGTAACCAGACATACCATCCAAATAGCAATAAAACATATGACCTGCAAGCCTTTCTAACATTTGATCAATGAAAGGTAAAGGGAAATGGTCCTTGCGAGTAGCTTCATTAAGCCGTCTATAATCAATGCATACTCGCCAACCCGTGACTGTCCTCATCGGGATCAGCTCATTTCTTTCATTCGGGACCACAGTCATCCCTCCTTTCTTAGGCACCACTTGTACTGGACTTACCCAAGAACTGTCAGAAATTGGGTAAATCAACCCGGCATCCAGAAGTTTAATTACTTCTTTCTTTACCACTTCTTTCATATTTGGATTCAACCTTCTCTGGGGTTGAACAACTGGTTTGAATCCTTCTTCCATCAAAATTTTATGAGTGCAAAAAGAAGGGTTTATACCTTTAATGTCGGATATCTTCCATGCAATTGCTTGCTTATGCTCCTTAAGAACTGTCAATAATTGCTCTTTTTGTTCACTGTTTAAATCTGAGGATATGATCACCGGTAGTTTTGAATTTCTTCCAGAAAAGCGTACTCCAAATACTCAGGAAGTTGCTTCATTTCCAAAACCGGTTCTATAATGGAGGGCTTCAATTTCTTCTCATCTTCTAGTGATAATTCTCGAACCCTTGTTTCTTTATCAACTCCTCATGCTTCTCCAATTGAGCTATCACATCTTGCACATCAGGGTTCACTTCTTTCTTTTTCACAAATCAAACTTAACTCCAAAATATCTTGCATAAATATGCTGCACATATCCACCACAGAAGCATCAATAACATCAATGCTAAAACAAGAATCATCACATACCATGGGCTTTTTCATCACTGTTGGAATTTGTACTATAAGCTCTTCATCACCAACCCGGAGTGTCAACCTTCCATCTCCAACATCTATGACAGCTCTAGCGGTAGCTAGGAAAGGCCGTCCCAAAATTAAGGCACTTCCCCATCCTCATCCATTTCAAGAATCACAAAGTCAACCGGAATATAAAATTCCCAACTTTTACCAATAAATCCTCAATAATTCCTTTGGGTAGCTTAACCGATCTATCGGCTAATTGCAAACTAATTCTTGTAGAACGAGGCTCACCTAAACCCAGCTTTCTAAAGAATGAATAAGGCATTAAATTGATGCTTGCCCCTAAATCCGCTAAGCTTTCTCAACAGAAAGTTCTCCAATGACACACGGGATTGTGAAACTTCCCGGATCTTTCAATTTAGCTGGCAGCTTGTTTTGGATTATTGCTGAACATTCCGCCCCAACTACAGCAGTAGACACATCCTCAAGCTTCCTTTTGTTAGATAATAATTCTTTAAGGAATTTGGCATATTTTGGCATTTGAGAAAGTGCCTCCACCAATGGTATGTTGATGTGAAGTTGTTTGAAAAGTTCCAAGAATTTCCCAAACTGTTCTTTGTCACGATCCTGATGAAGACGAGCAGGATAAGGAATAGGAGGAGTATAGACTCTTACCTCAGAGGGTTGTTCCTTTGAAAACTTCTTTTCATTAGGATTTGAAATTTTTTCTCCTTCCGGTTCCTTCCTTTTCCTTGATTCCACTTCTTTTCCACTCCTCAAAGTGATTGCTTTTGCCTGTTCCCTTGGATTTTCCTCAGTATTGCTAGGAAGTGACCCAGATTGCCTCTCAGATAGCATCTTAGCAAGCTGTCCAATTTGGTTTTCCAGAGTATGAATGGAGGCTTCTTGGTTTCGATAGCGAGCTTATGAGGTATGGATAAATTGGGTCATCAATTCTTCCAAGCTAGGTTTCTTTTCTTGTAGAGGTGGTGGTGGTAATTGTGGAAGCTGTTGTGGAGGCGGAAGCTGTGGCTTTTGAAATCCGGGTGGAAAATTCTACCTTTGCACATTTTGGTTGTTGGCATATGAAAAAGTTGGATGATTCCTCCACCCTTGGTTGTATGTTTGACTGTATGGATTATTTTGATATCTCCCTTGGTTTCCCACATAATCCACTTGCTCCGGAGCATCAAGAAGGTAGTTTTCAGCAACGAAATTTCCAGATTGTACTGGAATTGCTTGTAAGTTCTTTGCTTCCATTACCTGTTTACTCAAGGCATCCATTTTAGCAAGTATAGTAGTCATCATATCAATCTCATACATTCCTAACACTTTTTGTTTCCCCTTGTTGTTACCCTATTGATAGTTGTTCTTCGCCATAACCTCAAAGAGCTTAAGCGAATCTTCGGGGGTCTTGGAATTCAAAGTACCACCAGCTGCAGCATCAACCAACTGATGAGTTGTTGTATTCAGACCATTGTAGAAGGTCTACACTTGCATCCAATTTGGTACCTGGTGATGAGGACATTTCCTCAATAAATCCTTCCACCTTTGCTATGCATCATATAAAGTTTCAGAATCCTACTGATTGAATGACGAGATGTCATTTCTTAGTTTAGCAGTCTTAGATGGTGGAAAATAGTTGTCAAGGAATTGCTCCACCATATTGTTCCATGTTGTTATGGCTCCCAGACCCAATGAGGATAACCATTGTTTGGCTCTTCCTCTCAATGAGAAAGGAAATAGACAGAGCCTCACTGCATCATCTGTTACCCCATTGTTCTTGAATGTCTCACAAATTTCCAAAAATGTCTGAATATGAGCATGTGGATCTTCATCAGGTAAACCATCAAATTGATAGTATTGTTGCAGCATCTGAATCACCACACTTTTAATTTCAAAATTGTTTGCCGCAATGGGCGGTTTCACCATAGTTGGACCAGTACCATCCAGAGTAAGTCTAGCATAATCCAAGTTGGTTTTGGGAACTTGTTCATTGTTGTCAGCCATGAGTGGATCTATCAATTCTCTAGCAACTTCTCTTGTGTTACTCCTCAACCTTCTGTGGAATGTTCTGTCTATCTCCGGATCAAAATCTAGAAGTCTTGAAGAGGAACTTCTTGTCATGCACTGCAGAATATCAGAGATTGGAGTTAGATTTACTTTTTTTTTTTTTTTGAAATAAGATTTAGATTAGCAGAAATAAAGTGTTCCTAATATTGCCCAATTCTCCGGCAACGGCGCCAAAAACTTGATAGGTTCAAAAGACCAAGTTTTAAATTTATAAATTTTCTAAATCGTTTTCTCCTCAACTATGGTCTTACTGGGCAAATGCACCCATCAGATGTAGCATAGAGAAATGATCTAGGTCATATTCCTAAGGAACGTTGATGAGTACTTCTACTCACTCTTTTCCTATTATCTAGCAAAAAAAAAAAAATTAGATTTGGTTTTATATATATAGAAACTAAACTAAGTCTAATATTCATAGATTTCGCAGCAAGCATACAAAAGGATAAATCAATTCACAAGGTTGCTTAGGTTATGCTTCACCTAAGATCTATTCATATGACTCAAGAATTTTCTCAAAAAGTTGTATTGATTATTAAACCATCGAATTCACTAAATTATGCTAATACTTCTCTCAAAGTCAAAAGCACCTAAACCTAAGCCAAACTGCCGGAATGTCTTCCTGACTATTAGCAACTTAAATTTGCATAAAGAACGAGAATCCTTCGTTTTAAAACCAAAGAAATGAATTCAAAACGAGTGACAGAAGATTTCACCTTCCCTATCTCTAGATGATTATGAGCAATCTCATCAATAGCTTTAGATCTATTCATTAAATCAACCTTTCGGTGTATTTTTAACAAAAATCAAACATAAATCCAATGGGATGCACCATCCAATTAGACTCATTCTTTAGGCGCAAGCTATTGAATACAATAAAACCAACACATTTTGAAATTAAGAACAAAAGAATCACATGAAATCAATTAAGGATCCACGATACCCAAGCAATATTAAACTACTCCTCCATAGATAAAACAATATAAATCAATAACAAGGAGAAATCGAAAGGATCTAAAATTATATTAGCAATACAAACGATGTTCCTTGATAAATTGATACACTCAAGCACAAATGCTGCTGTGAAAATACGTAAAAGTGTGCTTTTTCTTGTCTTTGTCTCTCCTTTTCTTGTTCTTTTCTCTTGTTCTTCTCCATCTTCATTTTATAATGATCTTTGCATAAATGGAATTAAATGCTCATTGATGGAGGAAATGGGAAGTTACGGGAGTTACGGGTGTTACTGGTCTTTTGGCTTTTCAAAGTAACACATAAATGGAATTGAATGCTCATTATAGAGGAAATGGGAAGTTACGGGAGTTACAGGTCTTTTGGCTTTTCAAAGTAACACCCCTTTAATGTCCAATAGACGTTTCTTTAATAAACAGGGGGTTACTATTCATTAGAAAAGTTGTTTCTCAAAAAGTAACGGATTTTCAAATCGACAGGTTTGGGGACAGGTCATGTCACTTGAATGTCTGGCTGTTTTCTTCACTATGGAAATCGACATGACTAGGGACACGGCTTGTCCTAGAAATGTCCCTTGCTGTGCACTTTTTTTCTTCACTGACACGACTTGGGACACGGCTTGTCCCAGAAATGTCCCTTGCAAAGTTAATTTTCCAAATTGACACGATCGTGTCTCATAAATGTCTTCCAAAAGCTTGATATTTAGCCCTTAATTTTGCTTCTTTCTTGTAATGGTTGAAAGACATGGCTTGTTCTTGTAATGTTGAGTTCTTCTTAATCCAAACTTTGCATTTTTGACCCGTCTTTGCTTTCAAAATATCTCCTTTAAAGACCTGAAAGCTTAACTCCATTAATTCAAGTGCTAAATTCCCAATAAAAATGACCATCAAACATATGTTTTAGCACTCACAAAATAGGAATAATTTTGGTTCATCAAAGAGCAAGGATAGTAGAAAATGCTCAAAGGAGGAGTCAAGAAAGAAATAACAAGGAAATGGAGTTTTGTGTTGCAATGGCCCCAAGTCTAAAAGTTGGAACACTTCACTTGGATGATGACACAAACAGGGAAGAAGACACAATATTGGATAAGATACAATGTTGGAAATGTAAGAGAAAGCATTATCCTATATAGTGTCCATAACTTCAATTCAAGTGTTACCTCTGTGGGGACCCTAGTCACAAAATTGAGAAGTGTCCCAAAAAGACAACCACCGCATGCTTTCTTTGCACAAAAATGGGACATTCACCTAAAACATGCCCTGAACGTGATAACCCACATGTTACTTCATTGGATCTAACAAGGAAGAAGAGGAAGAGATATAATAGGAATAAAAGCAACAAAGGAAAAAGGAATCGAAGTTCTTTAGGAACATCTTCATCTGGAAAATCTCATCTACAACCCTCACCCATATTTAGAGTATGGAGAAGCTAGTGATGAGGAACTGGAGTCCATAGCCATGGAAGGAAATAAAAATACTTGAAGATATTAGCTAGGTTTTGTGAATTGTCTTGTAATAGTTTGTGTAGTGAAATCTGTGGATGAATTGTAATTGGAGTATAGTGAATTGTATTTCCTTTACATTGTTACTCAAGTTGTATCAATATAAAATGTATCACTCCGACGTGTTTCTTACATATGTTAGACGCCTTGTACATAGTATGGAAGCCTTTGCATGACTAAGGCGGTCATTCCTAGGTTTTAATATTATGTACAGTGGACTGCCACGTTTAGGATACCCCTTTGGTGCGTGACAATAGTAAACTAGACAATTAAAATATCAGTAGTAATAAAATTACGTGTATAAATGTGATATATGTAATTTTTAGCTACCGAAAAATTCTAAAACTAGTATTTTTGGATTCTTATATTTTTACGAGTCTATTTGTATTAACAAATATTTTTTCCATTTGGTGTACTAGGGTACGATTTTCGAAAACTGATTCCGTTCAAATCCGAAGGACATTAGAATTTACGAATCTGATATTTTTAAGCTTCCTTCTATTATTACGAACTATTATCAACAACTATCTCCATTTCGTTGTTTAGGGTTTAAGAGTGCCCGATTGTTAGATCTTAAACACTAGGATTTGTTGTAAGCTTTGTTGACTTTTAAGTTCCGATTTGACTTCTGGTTTTGTTGAGTTATTCGTAAGATCATAAAAATTTGGAATTTTGCCCGTATTATATTTTTAGTTTGATATCTAGGGTTTATCTTATTTTATTTGTGATTATTTAACATTTTTCAATTCATGGGATCATTTAACCGAGTCTAGGGTTATGGGTTGACTCAGTTTGACTTTTAGTGAAAATTGAAACTTTTGATTCTAAAATTCACCAAAGGGTTTAAGATCTTAGTATTTTGTTATCTAGTGTTATTTGGATTCGTCTTTATTTACGTGTTAGAAATTGGATAGATGATTTGATTAGTGTACAGATATTGAACCGATCGATAGTTGGATTTTCCATTTTGTTTTGAGGCTCTCCTTTAAGAATTCATGTGTTTGACCTTATTTAGAATTTGGTTTTAATTGGGTCGATTTTCAGGGTTTCGGTTTCGGTGTTAGACATTTTGGATTATTTTCTAAGAATTATGAAAATTTCAGGGGTTTACATGGGTTGCTAAAAACACCAACGAGGCATGATGCTATATGGGTTATAGTAGATCGGTTAACCAAGTTCGCTCACATCCTACCAATAAGTATGACTTATTCTATGGATAAATTGGCAAAGCTCTACATAAAGGAAATCATTCATTTACATGGAGTACCAACTAGGATTGTATTAGATCGAGACCCAAGGTTTGTGTCCAAGTTTTAGGGGAGCATGCAAAAGTGTATGGGAACTAAGTTGCACTTGAGCACAGAATACCACCCTCAAACCGATGGACAATTTGAGCGAACCATACAAATCTTAGAGGATATGCTTCGAGCTTGTGTGATGGAGTTTAAAGGAAGTTGGAAAGCACACTTACCCTTAGTGGAGTTTTCTTACAACAACAGTTATCACTTGATAATTAAAATGCCATCCTATGAAGCTTTATATGGACGAAAGTATAGATCCTCGTTGTTTTGAGATGATGTGGAGAAATTGGTCCTCGGACTGGATGTTGAACAAGATGCCGTTGATAAGGTACAAGTCATCCAACAATGAATGAAGGAGGCACAAGATTGACAAAAGAGTTGGGCGAATATGAAAAGGAGGGTTCTTGAGTTCCAAATAGGAGATCATATATTTACAGTCGTATGTGTATGAGTGAGTTATTAACTTGTATTTAGTAATTTTGTCTTTGGTATTTTTCACTAGCCAGGGAAATAACTAACCGAATGTTATGCCATAAATGAGTTCAGTCTTATTATGTGATTTTTAATTTCTAGATGTTAAATTTTGAGAAGTTGGGTCGAAGTTGTTAATTGGAAGGGATTGAGTTTATTATAGATAGGAAATTGAAGTAATTTGATAAGTTGAAATGAGTATTTGCGGTGTTGGAATTTCTAATTGCAATTAAGTCCATTTACTAATTAAATCATCTAATTATATTCTATAGTTTATGAAAATCAATTAATTAAACTATCTAAATTCAATTATTAAGTTAAATTTAAAATAAGATTCAAAATTACCTACATTTTCATAGTATTTATTTATCACATTCCTAATTTAGGTTGGTAAAATCGAGGTATTTCAAAAATAAAAAGAAAAAAAATAGATGTATGGGGTGTAGGTGGTGTCGGCTTGGGTTATAGGGGGGGAGAAAGAGATACGTTTTGTATTTTTGTAATGAAAATGAATTAAGATGTGAGGTATGAAAGATGTAAAATAGTATTGGAAATGAAAATGATAAGAAATAGGTATATAGGTAGTAAGAGTAGGTAGTAAGAAAAAGTAAAGATAAGTAAATAGTAATGAATAGTAG
This sequence comes from Combretum micranthum, assembly GCA_024138025.1. Classification (NCBI taxonomy): domain Eukaryota; kingdom Viridiplantae; phylum Streptophyta; class Magnoliopsida; order Myrtales; family Combretaceae; genus Combretum; species Combretum micranthum. The sequence continues at coordinate 398,409 of JAMXBD010000397.1, read as the reverse complement.
TGAATAGTGACATGAATGGTAGACAAGACAAATTAATACCAATTGTAAGGAAAATATACGTAAAAGTGCGATATCTAATATTTTTAGCTACCGAAAAATTATAAAACTGATATTTTTGAAATTCTTATAATGTGTCTGGCGGTTTCATCATAATATTTTTACTATTTCGAGCCCCAAGATACGTTTTTAGAGAACTGATCCCGTTTGGGTTTGGAACGAACTAAATTTTGATTAATCTGATCTTTTTAGGCGTTCTTATATTATTACGATCTATAATCAACGATTATCTCAATTTTATTATTCTAGGGTTAAGAGCATGAGATTACCGGATCTAAACACTAGGATTTATTATATACTTTGTTGACTTTTAGGATTTCCGATTGACTTTTGATTATAGGATTTAAGCATAAACTTAATATAAAATCTAGAGGTTTACATTGGAAGCTGGGGAAGTTGCTAAGGAGGTGGTAGTTATGGCTTCTGGAATCCAGGTGCTAGGAAATTCACCCCTGCACATTCTGATTATTAACATAGGAGAAATTAGGGTGATTTCTCCACCCTGTATTGTATGTATTCTCATATGGGTTGTTCTGATATTTGCCTTGATTGCCTATATAATCAACTTGATCAGAAGCCTTAAGATAAAAGTTCTCAGCACAGGAATTTCCATACTAGAATTGAGGTGTTGGTTGATTCTTTGATTCCATCGCTTGCTTACTTAAGGCATTAATCTTTGCAAGTAGAGTAGTCATCATATCCACTTCATACATTCCAACCACTTTTTGCTTTCCTTAATTGCTACCACATTGGTAGTTGTTCTTTGCCATTTCTTCAAACAGCTTCAAGAAATCCTCATGTGTCTTCATATTCAAAGTACCGCCAGCTACGGCATCTACCAACTGGCGAGTAGTAGTGTTAAGACCATCGTAGAAGGTCTGCACTTGCATCCAATTTGGTATTTGATGGTGAGGACATTTCTTCAACAAATCCTTCCATCTTTGCCATGTTTTGTAAAGTGTCTCAGAATCCTGTTGGTTAAATGATGAGATGTCGTTCCTCAACTTAGCAATCTTGCAAGGTGGAAAATAATTATCAAGAAACTACTCAACTATGTCTTTCCAAGTAGTTATGGCTCCTGGACCTAGTGATGATAGTCGTTGCTTAGCTTATCCTCTCAAAGAGAAAGGAAAAAGATGAAGTCTTACTACATCTTTAGTGAGCCCATTGTTCTTGAATGCCTCACAAATTTCCATGAACATCTGGATGTGAGCATGCAAGTCTTCATTAGACAAACCATTAAACTAACAATATTGTTGTAACATTTGAATCATCATACACTTAATCTCAAAATTATTCACCACAATGGGCAGTCTCACAACAGTGGGTCGAGTTCCCTCGAGTGTAGGCCTAGCATAATATAGGTTGGTTCTCAGAACTTCTTCGTTGTTACCATCCATATCTATATCCTTAGTATCTTATAATTCCTCTTCAAAAACTAATTCTCTGACAACATCACTTGCACTAGCTCTTAACCTTTTGTGGAGTGTTCTTTCAATCTCAAGATCCAAGTTAAGAAGTCTCGCATATGAGCTCCTTGTCATTCACTACTAAAAGATCAAAAATTGGAGTTAGAATTTCTTTAAGCTTTATAAGAGAAGAGAAAAGAGAGTTAATCATACAAAAGCTAAAGTAGTAGAAATCAAGCATTCCTAATATTACTAGGTTCTCGACAATGGCACTAAAAACTTGACATGGATTTTCCAATCACAATCAATCAAATTAAATTAAAACCCTATTCTTACTCTATGATTAATTCTAGGAAAGAGTACCTATCGATTGTAGCATAGGTGTAAGCACAGGGGTCGTTCCTCTAAGGACCTATAACTACTAGTAATTACCCTAATTCTACTATTTAGCTGGGTTAAATCAATTGATGGTGATAATAATTAATTCTAACTAAAGAATTAACCCTTGAATTAAAATAATCACGCCTCTAATAATAATAATGATCAATCACAAAACAATACCCTAAATCTTGATGCACCACTAACCCTATCAAACTTCCTGATAAACATTCATCAATGGAAAGTTATGCTAGATTCATTAACCTCTCCTTCAAGATGATTAAATTCTAATTCTATATGTCTAATGGAAATTTCTTTCACCATTATATTCACACAAAATTGCATTATAGATCATGATTTCCTAAAAAGATTAAATCTTAATGCAAAAAGTTCATGCAATATATCTCTAGAATCACATTCAAACTCCTCTATTCATATAGATCTATTCAACTAGATGAAATTTCTTTCTATCTAAAAGAAATCAAACATGTAATCAATTCTAGCCACAAATCCATCACAAGGCAATAAGAAAATATGAATAGATTCAAGAAACATAAATTTTCATTAACAAAAACATTCAAATCCATATTAGGGTTAGGGTTTCTTAAGACCTATAAAGATCTAAGTTTCCATATGAAGATGATTATAATGATAGAACATGAAAAAATAGATATAAAACATGATTACACCCTAGAAAGGCAAAGTCTTGTGATCTATAAATAAGGTCTAGCGTTTCTCTCTTCAAAGTACCTCTTTTGCTCTCTAAGGTTTGTAAAATGAATATGGAGTTCTCATAAAGACAAGCTAAGGATGCTATTTATAGGAGGGGAAAATTGTCTTTTACATGACCATCCCACACAATCCATGTTCGAGGCCGTGTAGGATGAAAACTGGTGAAGAATTACAACTAGAGCAAGTAAGCCGCCTGGTACATTGCCAGCTTAAATTTGTACGCCACTGGCATTAAGCCACTACACCGCCGGTGTTGAGCCAACGTTCCTTCAAAGCTGTGAAAATCTTTGAAATCCAATGTTGCACGACAATGAACACAACTTATGTAGACAGGCCGTGTACTTTCAAAATCGGTTCTGGTCACTTTCGATCCTCTATGTAAGTATGCTACATGACTTATGTATGATCTTGTGTACTTCTAAAATGCTTGGTGATCATTTTTTATCTCCAACATCAGTATTCTACACAACTTGTGTAGATTCTTGTGTATGTTGTAAATTTTCCAAATCCTATTTCTTCAACAAAATCTTACTTAACTTATCCAAAAGTCTTTATTAAGCTCACAATCTTCTTTTAACCCTGAAATTAACATTTTAACCACATGAATATCCTTTTCTTTAATAATTCACATAAAATCTATATAAAATACTATCAAAACAATGTGAATAATAAGGGTTTTTAGAAACTTATCAATGAGTGATATAAATAAACTTCAATGTAGAACAATGGTGGTAAAACTAATTTGAATTTATGGAAGTGCATATGACATAGTAACATTTGAAGTTTCAGGTCAATATAAGGTTTGAATCTCTAAAATTTAAGGTTGAAACTATAGATGTAATATTTTCAACCATCTAAATGTCAAATGAGGAAGAGGTTAGGAGTTTATGTGCAAGAAAGGTTTTTAACAAGAAAGATGATAAACGAAGGCAAAATTTATGAGGGACATTGCCAATATGTTTGGCTGATATTCTTGAAATGTATCATGTAGATGTGGAAGAAGTGCGCCAAATCTGCATAACAAAAGTATGAGTTATGGAGATATTGATTGATTTGCATAATTGTTGGTAGATATAACCATTTAAGAAAGTAAGGAAAAGAGTTTTGGAAATAGAAGAATTTGGTGTAAGAAATCAGCAATTGAGTAGAAAAATATTTAAAGGTTGAAAAGTAGATGGAAGCAAGGGTTACAGAATTGAAATTAAGTATGTTAAAAGAGTTACAATAATCCAGTAACTTTCAAGGATGAAAGTTTCTTTTAGGGGGGAAGAGATGTAAAATAAAGAAAAAATTTGCTTTATATTGAAAGGAAAAAGTGTCATCTGATATAAAATAAGAAGGTTTTATGGTCCACCCTAATATATAATTAAATGCTTTTTCATTTGGAAGATAAAGAGATGTTGTTAAAGATGAAGAGATGGTATTAAAGATAAAGAGATATTGTTAAAGATGAAGAGACGTTATTAAAGATGAAGCGATAGTATTAAAGGTGAGAAGACGTTATTAAAGATGTTATTAAAGATGAAGACGTTATTAAAGATAAGGAGACGTTATTAAATATGAAGAGATGTTGTTAAAGAAGAAGAAATGTTGTTAAAGATGAAGAGACATTATTAAAGATGAAGAGACATTGTTAAAGATGAAGAGACCTTATTAAGGATGAAGAGTTATTCCTTGTCTACTATATAACCTAGGCTTTCTCTTGTACCAAAACCATTCCTAAATATATAATTCTTTGAAAATCCTTTCTACTAGTGATCTTTGCATTAAGGAAGATCAAGAAACAAGATCCAGGTGAGTTAGTTATCATCAAGCCTTCAACAATCTAAGGAGTGATCTATTCTTACGGTTCTCTTTTGATTTTGAAGAAAGTTTTGGAGAAAAACCCTAAGTCTATTGGAGATTAGTGTTATGCAATTAAAGAGAGACAAGAATCAAAGAATAGGTAAGATTTATCTTTTCTTTTCCTTTGGTGATTTAAATGTATCATCTTTTTCCTAAGTTTTCTTAGTGGATTTTTAAAGGAAATCCAATTCTTTGAGATTTAGAGGAAACCCTAATTTGTAAAGTTTAAGGATTTTGTGGTTTTACAAATCAAAGAAAAAGGTATGCATGGATTTGAGATTTATTATTCTTTTTAGGGTTTTAGATGGTGATGGGATTAGGGTTAACTTATGAAGACATGCTTTGAAATAAGTTTTGATTATGTGATTAGGTGTTGTTGGTGAAATTAGGGTTTATATTCCTAAAAACTTATTAAGGTACATCCTTACTTTATTTACTTCTTGTAATTGTAGGTTTAGAATCTACTAATGAATCTAAAACTATTTGGCTTTAATTTGAGTTTGTTGCTCATCTCTGGCTGGGTTTAGTAGATTAAGAGGACCGTTGCTACTAGGATGGCACCCTGATGATCTATGTATGAGGTTGCCCTAAGTGGACTTGTGTATGGAGATGATTTCGGTTGTCTAGGAGCAGTACAAAAATAGTACCCAAGGTGTGTGAGAGTTCCTAACACCAATATATGTATATATTACCTACTTTCCATACTAGTTGTTTTTACGGAATCATGAGTTACTCCTGGTTTAGGACTAATGGCTAATAGTTCTAAACTATGTTGTTTGCCAGCTAATCAAAGATAATAACCTGTGTTTCCTGTATTAGTTATTAAGTTGTATGTGAAATTGTATCATGACTATTCATGTGCATATGTTTGTGATATGGCGTACTGATATGGCGTACTGAGCCTTTCTACTCATTCCTTTATTTCTCAAGAATAGGAGATGGTCCAGTAGTGTTCGAATTATTTGACTTTGTGGTATATGTGGATTATGGGGAGAACGATAGTGGAGATAACCTTCTTGCTGATTATTAGGTATATTGGAGTAATAAAGTTCCTATGAGGTTTTATTTGTGTTTTCATGATTCTAAAAATATTTATGAGACCTTTCCTTAGGATATGTTTAAGATTTTATTAAGTTGGCTTTTAGTTTATGCCAACTAGATTGTCATACCCCAAAGGATACCCTAAATGTGACAGTTCACCACACTTAATATTAAAGCTTAAGTATGACATCCTTAGTCATCCCATAAGCTTCGATACCGGGTGTAAGGCGTATATTCACAATCATAGAGGACCAACTTTGAAACAAGTTGCTTAAGAAGACATTCATATAGCAGTTTAAGAATGAAATTCATAACATATCATCTGAACTATGGAAATATAAAGGTCTTACAAATATTAAAAGGGTATTCCCCTATCAAAAGATATAGTTCAACAAGGTTTATCAAAGCCTAATCAAAATAATACATTTGGAGATTTACTTAGAAGTCTAAGTCTACACCTAGGCTTTGACTTCTTCCAAAAACTTCTTAGGCCAAAAGGTAGTACCTGAGAGAAATAACCCTAGGGCTTCAACAATAAATAGGGGTGATGTAAAAGATATCTATAAGGAAGTAAGATTCTTACTTAGTGAGAATTAATTCCACAATAAAATACTCAAACAATCAATATTCACACAAGTTATTTAGCAAGCATATGAGACGCAGTCAAACACGTGAGCAAACAATACATACGATTTTTCGGGAATCATATATTTGAATGGATTTACCCTTCCATTTGGTGGTTAGGTGTTCTGGGCAATACGTTCATAGTTCGCAAATAGTGTTTTTGTAGTTTTTATATAGATTCTCACTAACCACTAAATTGTAGTTATTTCAGGTGCCCATCCACCATTTGATTACGGCCAATCAAAGCCATAGAGTAGATTTTCGGGTTTCTCAACCTCATTGCTATGCCCTTGTCCCACCAAGGGTATAGTAATGAATGCAATGTAACTCACTACGTGTCATGCATGAATCATTTTATTTAAGTGATCATGGTATAGTATTAGGCATTTTATAAGTATCATAGAATATGCAGATAAATCATTCCTATACTAAATCATACAATGTTTAATTAATAATTCCCACCTCGATATACTTAACATAATTTCAATAATATAAGTAACGCACATGCATTATCACGTTTTTATCTTTTCCTAATTCTAGCGCCACTAAACTACAAGCAAAATCATAAGTATAAAAATGCGAGAATTTAAACTCACTCGACCATAGTAGCAGAAGCTTCTAATCAAAGTAATCCTCCAAGTAAGGTAGCTCGAACTCAACATCACCTATACAAAAGAAATACCCAAAATGAGTATTTCTTGAAAGTTCTACTTAAACTTGCAATTCTATTTCACTAAGCTCGTCAAAATTCATATGCGGTGAAAGTCCAACTTAAAATGGCCATAACTTGCTCATTTTTACTCGGAATTTCGCATATTACATATCGTTTTCTACTTACTTAAAAAGATCTATTCATTTCGAAGGTTATTTTCTTCATAAAAGGTCATTTGGGTCTCTAAAAGACATGGCACAAAATCAACACGAAAATTCCTACTTTTAAAACATGATTTTTCTAACTTTGTATCAACCAAAAATTCCATAGAAAACATATATATATATATATATAGTTGAAAAATCCTTTGAATACATATATATATATATAGTTGAAAAATCCTTTGAATACATATATATATATATATATATACATATATAGACTCATATTGTATGCAAAAATTAATGGTATTGTCTCAATGATTATTTTTCATAAAACAATTTACCTTATGCTGTTAAAAACTTGAATCTTAATAATTTCTTTTCTAAGTGTTTTAGAGGAACTTTATAATTTTTTAGGTTATTGTAAATGAGTATATTCTTATTTTGTTTTTCCAATTTCTTTTCTAAAACAAATAAATTTTCTTTTAACTTTGGTCTTCTACAAATCTTGCTTCTAGTGATAAAAATGAAGTTTCCAAAGTTTTATTAAGTTATTGGTAACCTATAATGATTTTGAGTTGTATATATTTTCCTTTAAAAATGGTTTTGATAAATAAGTCTTTTCCCTCTTATATTTTTATTTCATAACTTCTTTAAGAATAAGTTTCATTTCTAAAACTTGGTCTTTTAATTTCTTTACCGATTTTTCCTCGGAAAGAAATCATCTTCTTAAGTTGTTGATAATATCCATTTTTTTTAATTGATCATGTTTATACTCTTTTTATTTCTTTGAAAATAAGTTTATCATTTAGAAACTTGGCAACCTTTATTTATTTTTTATAAGTGGGTTATAAATTAATGAGTTGATTCTATCTTAACTTTGAAAACTAGTCTAGTTTTGGATTTTATTATGGAGTTGGTAAAAATACTATAAGCAAGGTTTTTAAGAAAAATTTGCTTATCAAAGAACTATCAACACTAGTTTTAATAAACTTCATGTGGCTTATTACAAAAAGAAAAGTTTAGTTTGTTAGTTAATTCCTTAATAACATCATCTTTAATTTGTCATTTAAAAAAAATCTTGATGAGTTTGAAAATAAGTTGTAAAATATTTTTCCTATGTGTTTGATAAAAATTAGAGACAAGTTATATATTAAAAGAGTTTAGTTTCATTTTCCTTTATTAAACAAAATTCCACTTTAAATTTTGTTGAGATAATATCATTATGATGAGGCATGTATATGAGTATATAGTATGAAATTGATGAAAATATAGGAAAGATATAAGAAGCAAAATAAGAAGCAAGATAATAAGGTCAAGTATTGAGAATCTTAGCTTCATCAAAGTATCCCGATCAAGTATTGGGAGCCTTAACTTCATCAAGGCAACTCGGGACTAAGAATACACTAGTCCCAAAAAAAGAAAAAGAAAGAAAAAGAAAAGCAATAATAATAATAATAATCTTGTTAGAGAGTTAGTGAGCATTTAGGCTATAATCTCCCTAATTTTACGTAACTTGATTTTAACAAATACTAAAAATGTAATATATAATTATATAGAATATTTGGGACAAGTAGTAAAAATCACTCTAAATTTTTCTTTATTTAAAAATGTTAAAGTGTGAATGAATTTGATTATAATTAGAAATATTAGAATCTCTACCAACAAAAATTTCGAAATACAAACTGTAACTTATATGATCTCAAATAATTTATAAAACAATGATAAATCAATCGTTAATATAAATTCCCGAATAATTTTTTGTTAAGACCAATACTTAGGAAATAAATCCTACGCTTGTTAAATAATGAAATAATAATGTTCAAACTATTTTTAATTTGTTAAAAATATTAAATAGCACTAGACAAAAATGTGATGTTATTAACAAATTAGAATAAGTAACTCCTATACTATAAAACATAATATTTGGTAAAATGATCAATAGTCCAACAAGAAATCATAGCTAACCTTAAATTTAAATTATAGTAAAAGATGATTAATTTTTAGAACCTACAAGTTATAAAAATATAGACTAAAGATAAATCACTAGAATTACAAAATATATAATAAGATCAAAAATAGATTAATATCTAAGAATCTAGATCTTAAATAAATATTTAAATTACACTAATATTCTAATTAAAAGATTTAGAGATTTTAGAAATTGAAATCCTGAATTGCTAATGTAACCTTCAATAATTTTCATAACGAGAAAATGAATAAACTAGCAAATGTGAAACTAATATAAAATATATGATCTAACAAAACTCTTAAGATAAACCTAAGAGTTGTAATAAGCTCATTCATAGTTTAAAAACCCGAATAAAAACTTCTTTGACCTTAATAGATACCAAAAATGAGATTTCGTATCTTGAATTGATAATTCAAGATATAATTAGAAGTAACTCTAAATTTCAAAACCGATAACGTAGTCTAATAAGAAAACTTATTGGTATAAAACAATAATCCAAATATGAATTACTAAGATTATAAATACATAATAGATAATAATACCGATCAATAATTACTAATCTAGATCTAAAATGAAAATGTCAAACCTGTTGTTATACTTGTTAGGAAATTCTGAATTCATTAAGACTTGGTTCCTAATTTAATTTATTGAACTAGAAAGATTTAATCGCATAAGTTGAAATACTAAAAATAATTAATCGTGTAAACTTTAAACTAAAAATTTGTATATATAAACAATCTAGAATTTTTATAGGAAATTAGATAATTTTATTTTGATAAACTCTTATTTAACTATTATAATCATACGATTATAAATTAATATTGGTTAAAATATTTTTTTAAACCCCGTTTTTCCTATTAATTAAGTAAACTTCGGAAACTGGAAACCAAAACCCAAAACTGGATTAGTATAAGCCTTGTGAGAGAAACCTAGGAACCGTGGATCTGGCTCTCTTTCGATTTCAAATTAAAAGAACTTTTATAAAATAATTTAATATGAAATATTGTTTTAAAGTATATTTCAAACCATAAAAAGTTCTGATTTTGAAAAATTTTCTATTCCAGGCCTTCCCGAGATCCATTAAGGAAAAGCAAGCCATAGAACTAGAAATTCAGAAAAATATTCCATAATACTCTTTAGAACCGAAATTTAATAAGGATTTAAAAAAAAATTTATAATTTTTCGGGTTATAAAAATTACAGATATAGCATTTTTCTCGTATTTTCTTTACTAGCGGTATAGTGATTGTCTTGGTTACTATTCATTACTATTCACAAGTACAATCTACTACACTGACAAGCCATACCCTAATCTTACATCCTTACAAACACTCAATTATATTTTCTTTTCTAATGAAAAATTGTCTCTTAACAAATTATTACATTCAATACTTTTTATTACATAAATTACAAAACAAAATTTAATTTAACTCTCTGTCTTCCCCCCTCCCTTGTGACCGGCGCACCCCCCTCCCCCCAAATTATGTCTCAATTTGTTTTATTTTATTTCCTTTTCCTAATTGAAACAAACCTTAATTCACTTACTATAAATAATCTTTTATATTCTCTCTCCTTCATTTACTACTTTTGTTTCAAAAAAATTACACAAACCCTCTCTATCCTTCTTCTCCTTGCTGTGACACCCTCCCACACACTACACTCACTCACTTGAGTTCTTTTCTTCTGAAAAATCCTAAACCTTTCTATCATTAAATCTTATAATGGCAAGATTATCCACGGACATTTTCACATTTAAGTCCCCATGATCACTTGTTAGGGACAAGAAAATATCACTACATGAATATCAAGCCATCACAGGAGTAGATCTTGTGTTTAAATGAGTTTTTGTTGGAATATCTTCATGTTCATGCATATAATAGTAGAGTAAAGTAAAGATCTTGCATAAAAATCCTTGTTCATGCTTTCAAACTTCATTTCATACATCATAAGTAGTAGATCTAGTATTTAGATACTCATATTATACTTGATATTCATGATCTCATGAATATTTTGTGTTTTAATACATTAATGCTCATAAAGGCTTTGTCTTGTGTATATAAATATTGTAGTTAGTAGATCTTTAAGTAGATAAGACAAGGAACTTAAAAAGGAAAAGTTTTTGGTTGAAATGTTCAAATGAAAAATTCGTATGACTTCAAAATCATGCTTTAAAAACCCTTTTATCAACTCTAAAACTTGTGTTTTCTATGAAAAATGAAGGGTATAGGTAATAGATATCATTAAGTGATGATTTTATAAGTTGGAATGAGATTTGATAAGAGGAAAATGCAAAACAAAGAGTAGAAACAATATAGAAAATTTTGAGTTACTACTCAATTTAGGAAATTCGTAATTTTGGATTATTGCCATAAAAACACCTATTTTCCAAACTCAAAATGAAAGTTTTATTTAATAAATGAAGTCCTTATGGGATAGGTATAATAGAGCCTTAAATTTTAATGTATTAAACAAGTTTTTCTTAAAGAAAACATTCAAAAATTAAATTTCCAAAAATTCGAATTTTGGAATAAATCCTATTTGAAAACATGTTTACAAAGTATACAATGGGAATTTTTATGTAGAAATGAAGGTCTTAAGTAGTAGACATCATGAAGACTCAATCCTAGCAAAGATAACTAGAAATTTCTAAGAAATAATTCCAAAACAAAAGAGATTTATCAAAGTTAGAAAACTAGTTTTCTTAAAAGTAGTTATTCTTGAAGTCATGCAAAATGAAGAGTTCTAAAATTTTCTTTTAGTAAACATCATCAAGATCATGCATACATTAAACTTATAACATGCCATTCATGATAGGAAATCATTAATATTGCATGTATAATTGATTTATAAAGTAGAAACATTTCAAACATTTACAAAACTATTTTCGGATTTGGAAAATTGTTACTGATAAGAACTGATCCTACTGTTTCGTGACCCAAACATTTTCAAAACTTGAAAATAATATTATAATTAGGTATATTTTTCGAAGTAGATAGAAATCGATATGTAATTTGCGAAATTCCAAGTTAAAATGACCAAGTTATGGCTGTTTTAAGTTGGGACTTCCGCAAATGACGAGAATTACGAATTTATTAAGTTTTGATATATAGTTTGGATTCGTTAAGTAATGAAAGACTTATTAGGTATTTCTTACTTTTAGGTGATCCCGAAACCGACGATTCTCTACCACCGGACTATTATTACTAAAAGACCAATGATCCATGGCCGAGTGAGTACCACTTTCGATTTCAATTATTGTATGTGGTTGTAATGATAGTTACACTAGATATTTGGTAAAGATAAAATGGATATGCATGATGGGGTTGAATAGGAATTTTGTATGGTTGTTGTTGATATGAAAAATGGAATGTAAGAATATTGAAGCCGGGTGATTAACTATTGCTTGAATAGGTGAATTAGGATTGACTGTCTGCGATTATTGATTAATCACTTAAAGAATTGGTATAATTGAATATTCATAATTGAAAATAAATATGGACTCATTCATATCATAAATGGGGATAGAGCATTAGCATTGTTTGGTTGTCCGTGATCCTAAACTATGTAAAAGTTAGTTAATCGTGATCCATAAACGAATTTATGAGTTGGTTCATCGTGATCCACAAACGAATTTATAAGTTGGTTGACTTTGATCCTAAATGGCATATTGAGTAGTACAGCAGTATTTGTTAATTTGCTAACCTAGGATGGAGGGCCCAAGTCCATCCACATATGATTTTCGACTGGTCATACGTTTGTTGATTCCATATGTTTGATGCATATCACTTGTCTAGCTAATTACTTGCTTGTATGATGTGTTATAATTGTGATCTGGAAGTTCTCACTCACTAAGTTAGTGTAGCTTACGTCCCTACAGTTTTTATTTGTTCCAGCACGAATTCATATGGCTTAGACCAAGACAACCTATAGCTCAGGTACATGAGCTAAGCGTTTCCTCTAGAAGTTGTATTCAGATTTGTTTAGACTTTCGTAGGAAACTAAGAGACTTTGGATGACTATAATAGATCTCTAATTAATATTCTTTTGCGGGGAATGCCTCTTAGATTTTGTAACTAATTATATATGTGTTTTAATTTATTTTCTAATGCTATTGAATACCAAATTAAACTCTTTAACTCCATCGGTTCGAGTATTCTATTGTCATAAAAGGATGCCTTACATCTACACAAGACTCCCGAAGGACTTGGGTAGTGATTTGTGAGTCTTATATGGCATGTGGCGGACTGTTACGTTTAGAGTACCCTTTGGGGCATGACAATTTTAGTTAACTATTAAGAAAATAAGGAATAAATAAAAAAAATTGAAATCCGATGCAGAGTTGAACTCACGGAGCAAAGGAGGAGATTCTCGGCTGTTGGGAGATGTAATTCACGTCTAGATTTGCTCAATTTCAACTTGAAAATGACATATAAACCAATACAAAAACTCCACATAAGATCAACATTCAATTCCATGAATTTCAATTCAAAACAAGTTGTATACCAGCTGCAAATTGGACATGAATTCTCGTGGAAAACAGCAGCCATTCACACAAGATACAACTTTGATTTGAAACAAATTATAAGCTTAGTTGAGTTGAATTTTTTGACCAAAAGAGAACCAATTATAAGCCTTCAAATGTACACTTGAAACACCAATTATTAGCTAGAAAATAACAAAAGAAATCTGGTCCAAAACCCATGCAACCACCATAGAGAACAACAACAAAAAACTGCAGTAAAATTCCAATTTCAATCTCAGATTTTAGCTCGATTTGGATCCAATTTTTGTGCAACTTAAACTCAAAATTTACACCTATAAATGAAATTAATTAACTAGCAAACAAACACAATTAATGCCCCTAAAAAACTGCCACAAAGTTTGTACAGATTCATCAAAAATCATCCTTAAAACCGCATAAAAAAATTCCCTCCGAGAAACAACAACTGAAACTTGTATTTATCAAGTCCAAAATACCCTCTCTTGTACCTAAATCTTAGCCTAACATTAGTATATATATAGGCTTAAGTTGGCTACAAAACCAACTCAAAATCTCCTCAAACACAATCCAAAAAGTTGCCCCAAACAGCCACCACGAATTTCATGTATTCACCTTCCTTGCTCACTTGTTCAACCTTGTTTAAACACTTCAATATAAAAGTGTATCCCTTATTTTTACCTTATAGCAATATCTAAACATCAATCCTTATCAACTAAAACTAAAAGCCCACTACAACTATTCCAAATAATAACAAGAAACTAATCCAAATAGCCCTTGAATCCATCAATATACCAGCTGTAAACTCAAGTAAAATAACAAGTCCTTAAGGTAAGTATAATATTAGTTAGCTAGATTAATTCTTTTTCCTTAGTTATTAATCCTCTTATCTTCCTCTTAGATCCTTGTTTCATCAAGAATGAGGAGCTAAATTCACTCTAGCATCCAACCAAGGTAAGGATCATATTAAGTTCAAGTGTTCATTATGGTTAATCTATAGAAATTTGTCTTATAAATTTATCAAAATTGATCTAACCATATATTGATGTTATTTAGACTATTTAGGATATAAATACATCAACTTTAAGATTTTTAAGTATAGAAATTCAAATTTTAGAAAGAAAAAAACCAAAACCATATCTAAACTGCAATAAAACTAAGTTGAACTTTAGATAACTTATGTAAATGGCTGGGAAGATTGAATAAACTGTATTGATGTATTTGTTATAAGCCAAAAATGACCCCACCAATGGAAAGAACACAAAATGTCCTATGAAACCGATTATTTATTTGCTAAAAATGGAAAAGAAACGACTTAGATATCGTAAAAACAAAAATTTAAACATTGTTGTTAGATTTACATGGAAATAGTAGAATTTTCTTTCATTTTTTGCTCGCTTAATGACCTTGTTTAATGAAAATAGCCCCATTAATGGATTATACTAGGAAAATACTATGGAAATGACTATTTATTCATAAAAGACGGAGTAGAAATGAGTTAGATATCATCAAAACAAGTTTTGACTACAATTATCATGATTCACTTGAAACCTGTACATGTGTTTCATAAATTTAAAAATTGTACAAGTCTCTTTTCTTGAAAATAAGTCCACCACTAGAAAGTACTCGAAGAGTACTACCAAATCGACTATTTATACAATGAAAGCGGATTCAAAACGAACGGGAAATCACAAAATAGAAATTCACTTAGTTTTAACTCTTAATAGACCAATATTAATGTTACTGTTATTCCTATTAATATGATTATGATTATTACTATTATTATTACTACTGATTATAGTACTCAGTATTATTAATATTTTCATCAAGAGTCATTAGAATTATTAATATTGTTATTATTTACGTTAAGGTCACTATATTTTTATTATCTTCAATTCTATTATTATTTTTGTCACTAATATTATTATTTACTAATAGTATGAAAATTGTTGTTATTATTATACCTTTATTTATTACTAATATTGATATTAACATTTCAAAACTAATATTTCTGATAATATCATATTATTAAACTTAGCTTGTTTTGCAATAAAAATAAAATTAAAGCATAATAAAAATTTGATATATCTAAACTCTATAAACATACAATTTTATTAAAATAATTTTTAAAAGGTATAGATACTAGAACATACCCCTAAATAAATAAAAATATTAATTTAAGAGACAAATAAGGTTGACAGGCAAATAATTAATAAATAAAAATCTTCTACTAAAAGCAGTAGGACTTAAGAAAAAGACAAACCCCTTAAATAAAAATATAGATAGCAATTAAAATCAAGTCAAGTAAAATGAAAACAAATAATAGATAAATATTCTTCACTATAGGGGTTAAAACCTTAAAAAGCTTTATACAAATAATAAAAACCATATCAAATATCGATATAGAATAATTAGGCACCTATAAGGATTCAATTAAATTACTAAACGATGCAACAATTAATATAATGGGCTTAGTTTAATATTCGATGATTGAGATCAGTGCATTTAATTCTAGGAAGACTTCTCTTATAGAAACTAGGGATGTAAACGAGTCGGGTTCGGGTCGGGTCATTTTGTCCCAAACCCGACCCGACCCAATTTTTAAGGAACCCGACCCGTTTAATCTATTACATAATTAAAAAATGAATTATTATATAGAGTTATTTAACTTTTGAATTTTCTGCTGGCAAGTTTATGATGAGAATTTGAAATAATGAAATATGACCATTCACCTTTTCTGTATGCGACAACAGAAGCCACAATTGATAATGGCTTCAGCCATACATATAGTACGAGGGATGTTAATTAATTCAATTTCCATTTATATTCTATAATTTACTCTCCTAAAATGACTATGCTATTGCTTTAATAATAATATTAATATATCATAGGTATTGTGGAAACTTAACATGAGGGACATAGTTATTTGGCACATTATACGTTACATTAGCAGTCGGCACATGATAATCCAACTCAAAATAATAATAATAATAATAATAATAATAATAAATGATGACACTACACGACGATCTATATATTCTTGATTTATTTGTCATTATATATATATAATATCTATTTTTCTGAGAAAATTAATTTTTATACTTTGTTGTGTTGCATGGGAAAGAAATAAATTTTGAAAAAGTGGGGAAGGTTGCATATGGAAATCGATTTTCTCTGGATAATTGGTCAGTGATTATTAATTGTAAATATAATTTATATCTTATCATGTGACTCAATACATGAATAACAAAATGATTATATGAAAAGCATCATTCAACTAATGAATAAGTAAATTCCTTAAACTAAAATTTTTAATTTTTTTTAATTAAATCGGGTCGGGTTTTCCCAACGGGTTATGAGTACAACCCAAAACCCGACCCTAAACCCTATAGGGTTTTTAGCTGGGCGGGCAGGCGGGTACCCTATAATGACCCGCCCCGGTTGCATCCCTAATAGAAACAGTGCAATAATAAATCTCTATTATTTCCTTTCATAGGAAAATAGATCAATTTTTGGACTTCTAGTAGCATATTTTGATAGTTTAGCGAAGACCATAGGTGAGTTACTTGACTTTATCACATTTTTTGTGCTTGTAGTATAGCTGCATTTGGAATAATATATATTCAATTGATATGCATGTGTGATTGGGGATAATGCATGATGCGTGGTGTATGATTGAATGTTAAATTCTCATAATATAAGTGATAATTCTATTATATGATAAATATTGTATTACACATGTTGATGTTTGTCTGTAAATCGTATGATCGCCTTAAACTTGATTAACAACTACCGGTACTATAAATGAAATGGACATGAAATAAATAATTTGCATAAACTGCATTTGAGTATGTGGCAGCCTACTACGTGTTAGTATTTCGGTTCTCTGGTAATGCTTGGTTTTTCTAGGCAAGAGGCTATTAGTTCTACACAAGATTACCTTTGTTTTGTTGGTTCCATAGGAACTAACCGGTAATGAAGGACGCCGCCCATGGTATCGCTATGAAATGACTAACACTCAGTGGAGTTTCTAAAGCTTAAAACAGGAATTGAGTACCTAAAGTATAAATAACATAAAAGATAACTATATTGAGAAATGTGGCTTTCTTGTATACTTAGTCTCTCTTGGGTAGGTGGGTCATAGTATTGTGTTCCTTCAACCCAATGAGAGGGCATAAATCTCCATCCTGCTTTGGATTTTAGATCATCCAAGCTTGTAATGTGCATATGATTGATTATTATATTGCATATGATTGGTAATTATACTTGTTTAATATTGTTTGATATGTGGTTTAGTTAGGTTATCTCACTGAGCCCGTGTGTAAGGCCCTAATTTTTAGGGTAATATCAAGTTTAAACCCTAAACCGAAAGTCAACTAAAGATCTTAAGTCAACAAATTCCCAGGAAACCTTAGCAATTTAGAATCTGAAAATCCCATGTTCCTAAACTAAGAGTTGAAATATGAGTGAAGGGTGTAGTTTTGTTCGTAATAATACTAGGATGCTTAAAAATATAAGATTAGCGAATTTTCGATCTATTTCGAAACTGTCAACCCCCAAAGTTTTGCGATCAGCTTAGTTTAAACCCTAATTGGAAAGTCAACTAGAAACCCTAAAGTCAACAAAACCCTATTAAGACGAAATGGTTTAAGTCCAGCAATCCCATATAAGCAATCCTGAGAAAGTAAGTAAGAGATTAGTATGTAGAATAGTTCGTAATTACATAAGGAAGCTTAAAAAGATCATATTAGTAAAACCACGAATTATTTTGAACCCGAACGAATATAGTTCTTGAAAAATGTGTTCTAGGGCTTGGAATAGTAAAAATATTCTGGATATACCGTTAAACTCGTAAAAATGTAAGGTTTTCAAAAATATCAGTTTTATAATTTTTCGGTAAGCAAAAATAACAGATACCGTAATTATACGCGTATTTTCTTACTACCAGTATTTTATTAGTCATATCTACTTTACATTACACTATTCTACACTATTCGCTACTATTCTACACTATTCTTTTATCTCTATTTTTTTCTAACACTTATTCTTACACCTATACCTCTATTTACTTTACTTTTTACCTTTCCCATAACTTTATTTCACATTTACCTTACTTATTACTTCATTTAATCAATAAAAATACAAAATAAAAACTCTCCCCTCTCTCACTCATGCTAAGGCCGGTGCCTCCCCTTCTCTCTCTCCCTCATTTTTGTTTCAATTTTCCTTCATTTAAATATCACAAAATTTCACTCCTTGTTTCCTATAAATACCTCCTCCTCGTTCACTTCTTTCACACAATTACTATCCATAAATTTACTATCAAAACTCTCTAAAAAATTTCCTCTCAACAATCTCTCAAAATAATCTCAAACTATCTTCTACATACACAAAACCCATTCCCACATAATACTTCAAAAACCCTCTTTAGGTAAACTAGTCTACTTCTTAGTCCCAGGAGCCTTGAAGAAGCTAAGACTCCCAATACTTGACTTTATTTATTATTTATGTTATATTTGCTTGTTCTTATTTCTCATAATGATGCCCATTAAGATTGTTGTCCAAATCTTTAAAGCTCTAATAATACTTTGATAAAAAGGAGATTTTATCACCTAAGAATGGTTTTATATGAAATATAAATTCTATGGTTTAATAAAAGTAAAGTTATTCTTTTCTAAATTTTAAGAAGAACTCACCATAATTTTAAAAATTACTTTTGTCTTGAAAAAGCTTTTTAAATCATTTTTATATTACTTTTTTTCTTAAAAGAATATGTCTTTGGTACTAAAATATTTTCATAAATACATAATATAAGGAAACCCCTTAAAATGAAAATGAGAGTTTTCAAAACCAAGATTTTTCAAATAAATAGTCAAAGAAAACAAATAGGAAAAGTAGCATATAGTTAAGAATTTAGAAAAGAAGAAATTTATTTTATCAAAAAGTCAATTAAGAAAAAATAGTAGGATGAACATAAAAGTAATTCTTTGAAAACAAAAGAATCAAAATATTCATTTCAAGGATTTCCAAAATGGAATCTTTGTAAACTATAGTTTTCTACACTCTTGATTTATATTGTTTTACTCAAGAAATTTGGTTGGACAACAAACACTTGAGTATGGAAGAAATATGAGTTATATATCTATGAAAAAGGAATTTTTCAACTATATAGATAACTAAGTATTTATCAAAGCAATTTTTGAATGATTTAATGTTTGAAACAAATCTCTTTTGGGATGGGAAAATTCGTAGTGAATCTGATTACCCCTGTTTCGGAGCCTAAATGATTTAGTATGATGAAAATAGTTTTAGAAATGGATAGATCTTTTCAAGTAGGTAGAAATCAGTATATTATATGCGCGATTCCGAGTTAAAATGACCAAGTTATGGCTATTTTAAATTGGAATCAGCCTTTATACGAACTTTGACGTTCTTATGACATTGTTTTGTCAAAATTCAAGAAAGTCATCAAGAAATACTCATTTTGGGTATTTTCCTTGACTAGGTGATTCCGACGAAGGATACCCATACCTCGAGGATTATTTCGACTAAGTGGATTGTGTGAACGACTCATCCGTTTAGAGAAGTGTCGACATGGCATCGTGAGTTTATTTCCTTAAAGTGCTTTAATTGATTGTGCTTATAGTTTAGTCGTATTAGAATTAAGAAAAGACAAATTGATATGTATGCGAAAAAATTGTTGAAAGGATCCTAAGAATATCGAGGCCGGAATTGATTAAATGTTTGTTTTAGTATAGCACTTGAAATGTATGTGTAATGCCCCGAAGGGTACCCTAAACGTGGCAGTCCATCGTACACAATATTAAAGCCTAAGAATGACCGCCTCAGTCCATCGTACACAATATCAAGTCCGTAATTCTCATCCTATGTGAGAATTCAAACTTAAAATGGCCATAATTTGATCATTTTAACTCAGAATTTAGCAAATTATATACCGATTTCTATCTACTTCAAAAGATCTATCTAATTCTAATATCATATTTAGGTTTTGAAAACTTTTAAGCTTTGGAAAGATCTGATCAGTAGAGAGAAAATCAAATTAGAAAATTGATTTTGTGAGAGTTTGTAAAGTTTCTACTATCCAAGACAAGTATGCCTGCAATATGAATAAGCTACTGTCATAAATGGTATGTAATGAGATATATATGTACATGTCTTTGATGATATTCAATAAAAGAAATTTTTAGAAAACTTTTTCCTTGTAAGACTTTATGAAAAATCAACTTAGAAAGGCTAGTCTTGTATTATGGACAATTCCCACTTATTTTTAAAAAAACTCCTTGATAAAATTTATTTATTGTTATACCCCATAGAGGTATCCTAAACGTAACAGTCCACCACATACTATATAAGACTCTCGAATTACTATCCGAGCCCTTCGGGAGTCTTGTATAGATATAAAACGTCCCTTATGACAATAGAATACTCTATTCAATGGAGTTAAGAAGTTTAATGTGGCATTCGATAGCCGTAGATAATAAACCAAAACACATACATAAATTACAAAGTCTAAGAGGCAATCCCTCGCAAAAGAATATTAAGTCCATTACAGTCATCCAGAGTCTTTCGGTTTCCTATGGAAGTCTAAACAAAATTGAAATAAACTTCTAAGGGAAACTCCTAGCTCCGGTACCTGAGCTGTAGCCTGTCTTGGCCTAAGCCAAATGAATTCATGCTGCAATAAGTAAAAACTATAAGAGCATAAGCTAACTAGCTTAGTGAGTGAAAACTTTCATATCACAATTAAGACAAATCATTCAAGCAAGTGATTATTCAATCAAGTGAAATGCATCAAACAAGTGAATTTAGCAAACATATGACCAACCGGAAATCATATGTGGATGGACTTGCGCCCTCCATCCTGGGTTAGTAGATTAACGAATCCTGCGGTACGACGCCGTTTAAGTTCACGGTCAACTAAACAATAATTTGTTTTATGGACCACGATTAACCAACACATTCGTTTTACGGATCATGATTAACCAACATTTTCGTTTTATGGATCATGATTAACCAACATATTCGTTTTATGGATCACGAAAAACCAACAAATGCTAATGCTCCGTCCCCATCGTGATATGAATGAGTTCAAATTTATATTGAATGTCCAATAATTGATTAATCCAATTCTTTTAAGTGGCCAAACAATATTAGCAGACAATCAATTCTAGCTTCTCTATATACAAGCAATGAATTATC
Source organism: Combretum micranthum (assembly GCA_024138025.1). Lineage (NCBI taxonomy): Eukaryota > Viridiplantae > Streptophyta > Magnoliopsida > Myrtales > Combretaceae > Combretum > Combretum micranthum. The sequence goes on along the minus strand of JAMXBD010000397.1, from coordinate 376,821 downwards.
ACCCAGCTTTGATAATCTTTAAATTCAACTTCACATATCAACAACAGACAATTATAATTCCCGACTAACCCCATCATGCATAATCATTCTTTTTATCTTTACTTAGCAACTAGTGCAACTATCATTACAATCACAAGCAATAATAGAAATCGGAAGTGATACTCACTCAGCCATGGTACGCCGGTCTCTTAGTAATAGTAGTCGGGTGGTAGGGTATCGTCATTCTCGAGATCACCTATCAAATAGGAATAACCTAATGAGAATCTCATCACTTAACTAATTCAAACTATACATCTAAACTAAATAAAATCGTGATTCTCGCTATTTGCGGAAGTTCCAACTTAAAACGGCCATAACTTGGTCATATTAACTCGGAATTTCGCAAATTTTATATCGATTTCTATCTACTTCAAAAGATCTATCTATTTATATTATTAATTCCAAGTTTTGAAAACATTTAGGTCACATAACAGAGGGATCAGATCTGTTATGTAACTTTTCCATATCCGAAAAATTGTTTTGCACTTAATTAAATTGTTCCTAGTTGATGATTCATGTATAGATAAAATATGAATGAATTCCTAATATGAATGACATGTAATGAGTTCAATATATGCATGATCTTGATGTTTTTTGATAATGAAACTTTAAGAACTCCTAATTATTACAAGACTCTACAATAGTTACTTCTTGAAATCCATTTTTCCAATTTTGCATCTCCTAGTGTTTTAGGATTTTATTCTTAGAATTTACTTGTTATCTAAATAAAAATGAGTCTTTATCATCTATACTATCCAAGGCCTTTATTTCTACATAGAAATTCACATTTTTTACTTTGCAAGTATATTTTTAAATAAGCTTTTCACAAAAATCCGAATTTTGGAAAAAATTCATTTCTTGCATGTTTCCTTTGAGAAAACTTGTTTAATGCATCAAAATTTAAAGCTTTACTATATCTACTACCTAAGGACTTCATTTAACACATAAAACATGCAATTTGAGCTTAAATACTAGGTGATTACATATGCATCATCTCAAATTACGAATTTGACAACTTGAACACTAACTCAAAATTTTCCATCTTAATTTCAATACTTGTTTTACACATTACTCATGCCTAAACTCATTTCAACTTGTAGAAATCATTCCTTAGAGATACCTATTACATATACCTTTCATTTTTCATGTAAAATATGAATTTCAAAATGGTTTCAAGGGTTTTTAAAATAGGTCTTGAAGTTCATCCGAATTTTCCACTAGACATTTCTAACAAAAATCTTTTCTTTTCAAGTTCCTTGTCTTATATTCATAAAGATCTATCATCTAACACATTTATATATATGCAAGGCTAAGCTTTTATGATCATTAATGCATGAAAGCACAAAATATTCACATGAACATAAATATCAAGAAAGATATGAATGTCTAAACACTAGATCTACAACTTATAGTGCATGAACATGAGTTTAAAGACATGAACATAAATTTTTCATGCAAGATCCCTACTTTTATATGCATGAACATAATATTATTTCAACAAAAACTCATTAAACACAAGATCTACTTCTTGTGATGGCTTGATATTCTTGTATTAGTATTTTCCTATCCCTAGCTTTTGCTCATTGGGATTTAAGGTGGAAAACACTCAAGAATGGTCTTGCCATTACAAGATTATGTAATAACAAGGCTTGGAATCATCACCTAACTGAAGATTTGAAGAAGAAAAGAAGGTGAAATGAGCTTGTGAGTGTGTGTGTGGGAGGGGCTTGGTCACAGCAAGAACAGGAAGGAGAGGGAGAATTTTGCTCCTTTGTAAAATTTTGAAATGAGTAAAAATGAGGGGAGAGAGAGAGAAAATGAGCTTATATATTAAAGGAATTAGGGTTTAGTTATAATAAAAGAAGCAAAAATGAAACAAAAAAAGGCGAATTGGAGAGGGGGTGCGCTGGCCAACAAGGGTGAGAGAGAGAGAGAGATTTGAATTTTGATAAAATTTGTAATTTAAGTAATAAAATGTAATAAATGTAATAATTAATTAGGAAACAAAATTTTATTAGAAAAGAAAATATAATGAGTAGTTGTAAAGATATAAGAATAGGGTATGGGTAGTGTGTAGTGTAGTTTGTACTTGTAAATAGTGGTAAATAGTAGACAAGACATCTACTTTACCGGTAGTCAAGAAAATATGGGAAAAAGGTTATAACTGTAATTTTTATAGTCCGAAAAATTATAAAATTTATATTTTGAAATCCTTATAAAATTTCGGTTCTAATGAATATTTCGGAGTATTTTTCTGAGTTTCTGATCCCGGGGCTTGTTTTTCCGTAACTGAGCTTGGGAAGGCCCGGAATAGAAATTTTTTCGAATTTAAAACTTTCTAAGGTTTAAAGTATACTTTAAAATAATAATTCACATTAATTTATTTTATAAAACTCTTCTATTATGAAACCGAAGGAAAACCGGATTTAGGGTTTCTTAACTTCTCTCACGAAGCTGGAACTAGACCGATTTAGGGTTTTGCTTTTCGATTTCTGGAGTTTACTTGACTACTAAGAATACCGGGGTTTACATTTATTCTTATTAAAATTAAGTCCTCATTATGTATATTCCTTAAGGCCTTAATTCTTCAATAAAAATTTTTATTTTATACTTTGTAAACATGTTTTTAAATATGGTTCATCCCAAAATTCGAATTTTGTAAAAATTATTGTTGTGGTGATTCCTTTAAGTAAACTCATTTGATACTTAGAAACTTAATGCTCAACCATACCTAGCCACTAAGGACTTCATTCCTTTAGTAAAACTCTCCTTTTGGGTTTGAAAGATAGGGGTTTTCATATTATTATTTCCTAGATATGAATTTCACAAGGTTAGGATAAAACTCAAATTTCATATTTTGTAATCTCTTCCTATTTTGAGAATCTCTATTAGTAGATCTACCATTTACTTATCAAAAACATCTCCTATTGATATCTATTCCATAAGCCTTTCATATTTTAAACAAACCCTTCATTTTGGTGTTGGAAAATAGGTTTCCAAAATTGGTCTTAGTTTAGATCCGAATTTATAAATTTTTTTTTTGGATATATCTTTTGATAAAGCCTATCTAAACTTATGAAAACTCATCCTTTACATATCCTATCTTAAGAGTTTTCCATATCTTGAATAAAATCTTCATTTTTTAGTTGGAAAACATGTTTTTAAGTTATGCCTTGGTTCAGATTTGAAAATAGAATTTTTGTTTTGAAAAATAGTCTTTGAAAATCACCTTTGAATCATATAAAATGAAGTCTTGATGATATATACTCATTAAGCCTTCATTATTTCAAGTAAAACTTCCATTTTGACACTTGGAAAGTGATTTTTAAATATGCCTCTTGCCTAGATACGAATTTCACTATTTTGGTTTGAGTTCAAAATCAAGATCTACACCTACTATGAACGTAAATATAAGAGAAATCCATGGTAGTAAGCTATAAACTCATAGATCTAAACATAAACATAATCAAAATTACATAAAAGTGAGATCTACAAAATATAACCATTTCTAACAAGAAAATAATAAGATCACAAGAGAATAATCATGGGTAAGATGAGTGTTTCATTTTGGCATCATCGTCCTTAGCTTTTAAGCTTATGGAAAGTCATTTGATGCATGAAACTCTCACTATACTCTACCTACATCAACTATGGAAGCTTTGAATAAGAGTTTTGCCTAAGGATCTTCAAGAAATATATGTGGAAGCTCACTTATATGATAGGGGCAGCAAGTTTCTCTTGCAAGAACAAGAGCAAATGAAGAGAGAAAGAGAGGAAATAGAGAGGAAAATTTGCAAAGGATGGTAAAGGGTTAAAGGTGTGAATGAGAGAGGGTATATATAGAAAGATAGGAGGAGTTAAAGACACTCAAAATGAAGTAAAAAAAAAAGGCAGCCTACACATCTACCATGGCTGGCGTGATTTTTAGGAAGAGAGAGGGAGGGGAATTTAGTTGATTTTTGACTTGAAGTTGTAATGTGTAATCAAGTATATGTGTTGCTAATTAAAGAAGGATTGAAATAGGTTTATTTTAATCAAATTTGGAGTGTTTCAAAGGAAAAAGGGGCATAAAAAAGAGCTTTAAAATCTGCCATGAAGTGATAAGTGAAGTGTAGAAAGAGTAAAAATGAAAAAGAGGTGATGTGTGAAAAATGTACTATAGGTATGGGTTCGTAAGAGTACTTTTTTTATAAATAAAATAAAAAAATAGAAAAATGCATTCCAAATTTTTGTAGCAGAATTTTCATAATTAAAATAAGATAATTTATTTATTTATTTTAGTGAATTATCAAATGAGTTACCAGTATGATCAAAATATGCGAATATGAGCTATAATTTATATTTTTATGATCCAAAAAATTCTAAATTATTACATTAATTTATTTTATTTTTAGTATTGGGTCTCAAATAGAAACTGATTCCGTAAAAACCCGAAACGAACTAAATTTTAGAAAAATATAATTTTCTATGATCCATAAAATATTTATCTAAAAATATAAGGGTTTACAAGAGTAGTGTAAAATTGTGTAACGAGTAGTAGTGAATAGTATAAAAGACTAGTTAATTACCGGTAGTAAAGAAATACGACTATAATTGAAAAATCAGATATTTCTAGTTATCGAAAAATTATAAAACTGATATTTTGAAATCCTTATGAAAATATGGGTCTAACGGTATTAATGGTATATGTCACGCCCCGAGGGGTACCCTAAACATGGCAGTTTGCCGTACACAATAATAAAGTCTAGGAATGACTACCTTAGTCACGCAAAGGCTTTCATATCATGTACAAGGCGTACATCACAACCAAGGAAATGCGTCGGAGTAGCGCAATTCATATTGATAATAAATAAGTAACAAGGCAAAGAGAATACTTATCATAAAACATACATATTACATTTCAATTCTTTGGGGTATATCCCTCTATTATCTTCAAATAAATATACATCACTAATCATATAGGTCATTACATATAAAGAACCTTACAAAATTACTTCATCTTATGATTCCATTTCCTTCATAGAAGCTTAATCATCCTTCCATGACTTCCTTAATGTCATGATCCTCAATTTAAGCCACGGGTATACCTGTTTCAACAAAATTTATAGGGGTATAAGCTACAACTAGCTTAATGAGATATTCTTTTTCATTCGCACCATATTTTCAAACAAGTTTATTTATATTTTCACACATATGCAATGCATACAATGCAATAATCACATGATTACGCAAATATATATAGTTATCCGGAAACCATATATAGAACGGATTTACCCCTCCGTATCAAAGGTTAGGGAATCGAGGTTAAAGGTCCTCGACCTTTTACTACTAGTCCCTAAGTCCTCACCTACAGCGTTCGGTTGGCTCGGCTTCGAACCTAGAGTCGCTTTCCCCGAGCGATTTAGATTCTCCAAGAAGGAACATGGCCCGTGGCACCGCACGATCACAGCCAATCCAACTCTATGCGTAGGAGTAGCAGCCTTTCGAAATAGATGTGATTCGATGGATGCTATGCGTGAACGTTTTATTTTTTTTAAGCCAAACCTTATTAAGGTTTTGTAAGCCCCAGAAAATTTCAATAAATAATTTCAAGATGAACTTCGAAAACAAACCCTAAAAATCACTCCAAATTAAAACCGAATCTCAACTAGTCCTAAATTATGAATGAATTCAGAAACTTCTTAATCTTGAGAAAATGAAAATCCTTAAAAACAAAATAAGAAATCAACAGTCTTCAAATTCAAAACCACTACGTACGAAAAATTCCATATTTAAAATCCGACTTATAAAAACGGGTAATATAAAGCCCAAAAACAAATTATTAAAAAAAAGTAAATAACGATTGAGTTTCGAAAATATAACTCAATTCAAGAATTCCGAAAACATTAAGAGATATTAAATACTTACAAAAATAAAATTTAAAATAAATTTCTCAAATTAAATATGTTGTATAAACATAAATATCAGTTTCAAATTGGCAAATCTAAACCGGAAAATCACCGGAAACCCTAACGGAATACAATAGTGTAAGTCCGGCAATCTACGCCCCTAACCCTAGAGGCCGAGATGTAGTTTAAATATATAGAATAGCTCATAGTAATATAAGTTTGTTTAAAAATATCAGATTGGTAAATTTTTGACCTATTTCGAACCCGTTCGGATACAGACTTCGAAAAGCGTGTCCCGGGCTCGAGATATCAAAAATATACCAATAGTACCGTTAGACTCGTAATTTCATAAGATTTCAAATATATCAGTTATAAATTTTTCGGGTTATAAAAGTTACAGTTATAACCTTTTTATCGTATTTCCATTATTACGGTAATTGATTAGTCTTTTGCACTATTCATTTTTATTTCATTAAAAATTTTATTATTCTTATAAAGTTATATTTTTAGATAAATATTTTATATGTTATAGAAAATTTTGTTTTTCTAAAATTTAGTTCGTTTCGGGTCTTTATGGGATCAGATTCTGTTTAAGACCCGATACTAAAAATAAAATGAATTAATTCAATAATTGAAAAATATTTTAAAAATATTTTTATTTTCATAAAATAATTTATTAGAATTTTCGGGTTATAAAAATATCATTTATAGCCCATATTCGCGTATTTTGATCATACCGGTAACATATTTGTTAAATTACTAAAATAATTCAAATAATTATTTAAATTTAATTATGAAAAATCTGCTACAAATATTTGGAATAAATTTTCTAATTTTATTTTATTTTATTAATAAAGTACTTTTACAACCCATACCTTCAAGTACACCTTACACATATCACTTCCTTTTCACTTCAATCTTTCTACACATTATCCCACAATTCATGGCAGATTTTTGACTCATTCATGGCTGTCATTGTCCTTTAATTTATCCTATTTTGACTAAAATTAATTATATTTCAATCCTTCTTCAAAAAGTTACATTACACATTAATTATACAATTCAAATTTGAGTCAAATTTCAACAAAACTCTCTCTCTCCCTCCTATACAATTCACGTGCAGCGTTTGGCTGCCTTGTTTTATTTTTTTCTTCTTTTCTTACAATTAAAACACTCATTTTCTCTCACTCCTTCATTTACTCACTTTCCTCTTTCATTCTTTAACTTTTTCTCTCTTTTTCCTCTCTTTCTTCTTCTTCTCTTGTTCTCCATAAAACAAGCTGCCCCCTTCTTCTTCTATGGCTTCCACACTTCATTTCTTGAAGATTTTCTAAGCAAATCTTCATCTCAAAGCTCCATAGGTGATATAGGTAAAGTGTAATGAAGGTTTCATGCATCAAATGACTTCCATAAGCTTAAAAGCTTAGGATGATGATGCCAAAAATGAAACTCTCCTTTTCTCTACTTTTATTATCTTGTATTTCAATTATTTTCTTGTTTAAAGTTGATATATTTGTAGATCTAACTTTTATGCTTTGATTTTTGTTTATGCCATAGATCTTGTTATTTAAGTTGTTTTTGTTATTTCTTATGATTTATGCATAGATCTAGCATCACATGTCTATCTTAGTGATTCATGCATGTAAAACTAGTTTAGAAAACTAGATCTAAGTTTTGAGTTCATAATGCATTAGATTTTTTTATGTTCATGAACAACTTGTATAGCATGATGATGGTAGGAAAGTTGTAGGAAACTCAAGATCTATTTTATTTTCAACAAAAATCAATTTTGAAAATTCGGATGAAAATGGAACCATATTTAGAAAAGTGGTTTTTCAACTTCAAAATGTGTATTTTTCATTTAAAATGAAGGGCTTAGGGTATAGATCATAAATGAAAGATTTTGATAAGTAAAGTTTAGATCCATGATGTTTATAGCTTATTACCATGCATTTGTTTTATGTTTATGTTCATATTAAGTATAGATCTTAGTTATGAACTCAAACAAAATTGTGAAATTCGTATTTTGGCAAGACCCCATTTAAAAACCACTTTCCAAGTGTCAAAATGTAATTTTTACTTAAGAAAATGAAGGCTTAATATATGTATATCATCAAGACTTCTTTTTACAATAATCAAAATGATTTTCAAAAGTTATTTTCAAAATAAAAATTCTATTTTCGGATTTTGGCCAAGGCCTATTTTAAAAACATGTTTTCCAACTCAAAAATGAAGTTTTTATTTAAGAAATGAAAGGCTCTTAAGAATGATATGTAAGGAATGGATTTTCATGAGCTTAGATAGATTTTATCAAAAGATATGACCAAAAATAAATTTTGTAAATTCGGATCCCAACCAAGACCAATTTTTAAACCCATTATCAACTCCAAAACTCATGTTTTATGTGAAAAATGAAGTATATAGGTAATAGTATCATTAAGAATGATTTTTACAAGTTAAAATGAGTTTAGGCATGAGTAATGTGTAAAACAAGTAATGGAATTAAAATGGAAAATTTTGAGTTAGTGATCAATTGTCAAATTCGTAATTTGAGATGATGCATAGTAATCACTTAGTATTTGAGCTCAAATTGCAAGTTTTATGTGTTAAATGAAGTCCTTAGACAATAGATGTAGTAAAGCTTCAAATTTTAATGCATTAAACAAGTTTTTCCCAAAGGAATCATGCAAAAAGTGGATTTTCTAAAATTCGGATTTTTGAGTAAATCATATTGGAAAACATATTTGCAAAGTGTAAAATGCAAATTTTTGTGTAAGAATGAAGTCCTTAGTAGTTATTATGGTTGAGCCTTAAATTTCTAAGTATCAAATGATTTTTACTTAAAGGAATCACTCAAAAACTAATTTTTAAAATTCGGATTTTGGAATCAACCCCACTTGAAAACATGTTTACAAAGTGCAAAATGGAAATTTTTATGTAGAAATGAAAGTCATAAGTAATATATAATGAAGACTCAATTTTAACAAAAATAATTATATTTTCTTAAGTAATAAATCCAAAAAAATGGAAATGATCAAAGTTAGAAAACTAGATTTTTCATAAGTAGTTGTTATATGGTCTTGCAAAATAAAAAGTTATAAAATTTTCTTTTAGCAAAAATCATCAAGATCATGCATACATTAACTCATCTCATGTCATTCATGTTAGGAAATCATTCATATTGCATGTATAGCTAATTTATATAGTAAACATTACAAACATTTACAAAACTATTTTTCGGAATCGGAAACCGTTACTGATCAGATCTGATCCCTCTGTTCCGAGACCTAAATGTTTTCAAAACTTGAAAATAATATTAGAAATAGATAGATCTTTCGAAGTAGATAGAAATCGATATATAATTTGCGAGATTCCGAGTTAAAATGACCAAGTTATGGCCGTTTTAAGTTGGAATTCCGCTTAGGACGAAATTACGAATTTGATAGTTGTATGAGATAGCTTGGATTAGTTAAGTGATGAAATACTTATTAGAGTATTTCTTCCTTTTTAGGTGACCCCGATACGACGATTCCCTACCACCGGATTACTTGTACTAAGAGACCGGTGATCCAATGGCCGAGTGAGTATTACTTCCGATTTCATTTATTGTATGTGATTGTAATAATAGTTGCACTAGATATTTGGTAAAGATAAAATGGATATGCATGATGGGGACGAATGGGAACTATGTATGCTTGTTGTTGATATGAGAAATGGAATGTAAGAATATCGAAGCCGAGTGATTAACTATTGCTTGTATAGATGAATTAGAATTGATTGTCTGCGATTATTGACTGATCACTTAAAAGAATTGGTATAATTGATTATTCGGAATTGAAGATGAAATTGAACTCATTCATACACGATGGGGATGGAGCATTAGCATTTGTCGGTTTATCGTTGTACCTTAAACGATTTTATAGTTTATAGTTGTCCGTAAGCTGAAACGGTTCGGTCGTACCGCAGGATTCGTTAATCTGCTAACCCGGGATGGAGGGCGCAAGTCCATCCACATATGATTTCCGGCAGGTCATATGTTTGTTGAATTCACGAGTTTGATGCATATCACTTTTCTGACTAATCACTTGATTGTATGATGTTATAAATGTAATCCTGGAAGTTTTCACTCACTAAGCTAGTATAGCTTATACCCCAATAGTTGTTTAAATGAACATGTTATTTCAAGGATGCTAAGTGGGGACTAAGATGGTTGAAGTAGAGAATGACTTCAGGATTCCGGCAAGACATAAGAATGTTTGAAGTTATTAGCCAGGTCTTATTAGTTGCCTTGTAATAGTTTATGTAATAGAATCTTTTGATGAATTGTAATTGAAGTTTAATGAGTTGTATTTTGAAGAATAGTGAATTGAATTTCCTTCACATTGTTCTCAAGTTGTATCAATATAAAATGCATTACTCCGATGAGTCTCCTCCATGTGTTAGTCGCCTTGTACACAGTATAGAAGCCTTCACGTGACCGAAGTGGTCATTCTTAGGCTTTAATATTATGTACGGTGGACTGCCACGTTTAGGGTACCCTTCGAGGCGTGACAGGTTTATTAGGGCGATTAATCAATTTAGCAAACAATAAACAGGCATACAAGTAAGTAAACAAAATTATTTAAACAAACAGTTCGAAGTTACGATATTCTTAATTCTCATTTCATGCATAAACATAGAATCACGTATATACACATAATCCCGAATTCCCCAAATATATATCCATTTTTATCTTTTCTTAGTATACTAATGCTACTAATTTACAAGCACAAGCAAGGTAACGAAATTAGGAGGAATAATTCACTCGTCCATTTCGCGATCTTCTTAGTCGTAGTAATCATCGGGTAGGGTAATCTCGTATCTTTCGTCACCTAGACAAAAGAAATACCCGGGATAAGTCTTTCATGAATTTTCTATTCTTGGAGATTCTAAACTTTTCTTAAAATCGCGGTAAAATCGTATAAGAGGAAATTCCAACTTAAAATGGTCATAACTTGCTCATTTTAACTCCGAATTTCGCACGTAATATACCGTTTTCTACCTATTCGAAAAGATATATCCATTTCTAAGGTTATCTTAGTCATAAAAGGTCGTTTGGGTTCCAAAAACGTTAGGTACAGATTTAAAACGAATTTTTCTAAACTTTTGCAAATCCATTTTCTAACTTAACTTCACTCAAAAATCCTTTAGTAAACATATAGATATATATATATATGTATATATAATTGATAAATCCTTTGAGTATATAGATAAGCTCACTTTATATGCAAAATTTCTAATAGTAGTGTCTCAACAATTTATTTCATAAAAGAATTCATTTTGGTTTGTTAAAACTTTGGCTTTGACAATTTTTGTTTCAAGTCTTTTGAAGAAACTTTATATTTTCATAGGTTGTTATAATTTGAGTATATTCTTATTTTATTTTCTTCATTCCTTTTCCAAAACAAGTTAAATTTTTCCTTTAACTTTTAGTCTTGCATAAATTTTACTTCTAGTGATTAAAGATTAAATTTATCAAAAGTATATTAAGCTATTGAAAACCTTTTCATAATTTTGTATTTAGGATGGTTTTAGAAAATGAGTCTTGTCTTCTTATATTCATTTCTAAAATATAAGTTTTTGTTTTCCAAAACTTGTTCTTTTATTTCTTTTGAAAAGAATCATCTTTATTGATAAAATCCATTATTGTTAATCTTACTTTATTTGTATTCTTTTGAAAATGAGTTCCTTCTTTTAGAAATTTGAAAATCATTATTTTTCCTAAGTGGGTTCATAACTTTATGAGTTGATTATTATCTTAACTTTGAAAACTAGTTTGTTTCTTGTTTTTGTCATGGAGTTTTAAAGAGTTTAAATGTTAAGCTTTTTGTAAAAACTTTTAATATTAACAAATTATTTTACTAAAACTTAGGTTAACATAATATACAAAGAAAATATTTATTTCTTATATTTCCTTAGTAATCTATCTTTGTTATTTAAGAAAACGTTACGAAAACTCTATTTCTATGTTGTTGATAATAACTTCATGATTTTGTGATAAATCACATAATCGAAAATCTAGTTTTGAGTTCCTTTAGTAAAGTAAAATTCTATTTTTTAGATTAGTTGAGACATTAACATTATGTAGATGCAAGTATCATGAGCATATAAAGTAATAAGACATAAGATAATACTAGAAACAAATAATAAGCAAGAAAATAAAATATCAAGTATTAGGAACCTTAGCTTCATCAAGGTATCCCGGTCAAGTATTAGAGCCTTAGCTTCATCAAGGCATCCCGGGACTAAGAATGGACTAGTCCCAAAAGATTAAAGAAAACAAATAAAAGATTGTTTTGACTTGATATGGACAAGTCTAAGACTAGAAAGACTAGTCTTAATAATAACATGAAATAAATAAATTGTATAACTTGAAAGTAAATAAATAACAAATGAGCTTATATGCTCTAAATAAATATATATACATAATATACATAATACTTTATATAAGTTAGATTAGAAGCAAATAATAACAAAAATAATAACAACATAATGTTAACATAAAGGAAAGAGTAGAAACATGAACAAAAACAAAACGTGAATAAATTGTTGCTTCTTTAACTCTCATGAGTCTAAGAAATACACTAAACTCATGTTAAGTTATATGAACATGATAAGTGAATATGAGAATTTTTACCTAAGGTTTATGTGATATGAAGATGGTAGATGAAAGGAGTATTATGTGAGTAGTGATATGTGATAGATAGTTTATGTATAAGGAATGATTTTTATGAGAAGTTGGTTTAAGAGTGTTTTGGTATAGAGAATTCTTGAAGAGAAGATTTGTGGAGAGATTTTGAGAGAGTTTTGGTAGTGAAATGAATTGTGTGAAAGAGTAAAAGAGGAATGGGGTATTTATAGAATTTTTGGAGTGAATTTTAGATGTAATAAAATAAATTGAAAAAGAAAAATAAATTGTTGGAAGAGAGAGAGGGGGGCCCCGGTTTTGGTACTTTAGAGGGGAAGAAATTGTTTTATTTTATTTGTTGTGTAATAAAAGAAGTAATGTGTAAGGTTGATGTGAATAGAGTTATATTGGAAATATAAAAAGTAAGAAAATAGATATGTAGGTGTAAGAAATAGGTGTAAGAAAAAGTAGAGATAGTGAAATAGTAATGAATAGTAGAAAAGTACTATGAATAGTAGACTAGACAATTAAAGTACCGATAGTAATAAAAATACGCGTAATGGAGCTATATCTGTAATTTTTAGCTACCGAAAAATTCTAAAACTGATATTTTTGGAATCCTTATCTTTTTACGAGTCTATTGGTATAAATGGAATATTTTTAATATTCCGAGCTCCGAGACACGCTTTTCGAGCACTGATCCCGTTTGAGTCCGAAGGATACTCGAAATTCGCGAATATGATAATTTATGTTACCCTATATTATTACGAACTATTTTAGGCCATTAACTTAATTTCGTTTTCTAGGATTTGAGAAAGCGGGATTGCCGAATCTTAAATACTAGGATTTGTTATAGGCTTTGTTAACTTTTAGGGTTCCGGTTTGACTTCCGGTTTTGTCGAGTTATTTGTAAGATCATATAATTTTCGAGTTTTGACCGTTTTATATTTTTAACTTGATATCTATAGTTCATCTTATTTTATTTGTGATTATTTAATAGTTTTCAATTCTCGGGATCGTTTAACCGAGTCTAGGGTTATGAGTTGACTCAGTTTGACTTTTGGTAAAAATTGAAATTTCTGATTTGAAATTTACCGAAGAAGTTAAGATCTTATCATTTCGTTGTTGAGCGTTATTTGGATATATTGTTTTGATTTGCGTTTTAGGAATCGGGTAGATCATTTGATTGGCGTACGGATGTTGATTCAATCGATAGTTGGATTTTATATTTTGTTTCAAGGGTTCTCATTTTATCAAGACTAAGAATTTTCGTTTTTTACTTGACTTACAATTCGGTTTTAACTTGAGTTGATTTTCGGGATTTAAATTTTTATATTTAGACTTAGGATTATTTTCTAAGAATTATGAAATTTTTGGGGGTTTACAGTATATTTTTTATATCTTGAGCCCCGGGACACGCTTTTCAAAGTCTGTATCCGAATGGGTTCGAAATAGGTAAAACATTTATCAATCTGATATTTTTAAGCGACCTTATATTACTACGAGTTACTCTACACACTTAAACCATATCTCGGCCTCTAGGGTTAAGAGCACGAGATTGCCGGACTTAAACTACTATATTCCACTTAGGGTTCCCGGGTGACTTTCCGGTTTAGATCTTTGCCAATTTGGAAACTGAGAGTTTATGTTTATACAACACATTTAGTTTGAGAAATTTATTTTAAATTTTATTTTTTGTAAGTATTTAATATCTCTTAACGTGTTCAGAATTCTTGAATTGAGTTTTATTTCCGAAGGGTTATCATTATTTATTTTTTAATAATTTGTTTTGGGTTCTATATTACTCGATTTTACAAGTCAGAGTTAAGTATAGAATTTGTCATACGTAGTGGTTTTGGATTTAAAGACTGTTGATTTCTTATTTTATTTTTAAGGATTCTCATTTTGTCAAGATTAAGAAATTTCTAGATTCGTTCGTGATTTAGTACTAGTCGAAGTTTGGTTTTAATTTAGAGTCATTTTTAGAGTTTATCTTTGATGTTTATTTTGGAATTATTTATTGATATTTTTCGGGGCTTATAGTGGGCACATGTATCAGCCACAATAAAAAGTGAGACAAAAATTTAAATCGTTGGTCGTATGGGCTTGAAACACCTAACTCCGAATGGAGGGCGTAAATCCATTCAGCATAAGACTTCCGGATGGTCTTATGTATTGTATGCTCATGTGTTTGTGCATTCATATGATTGTTAATAACTTGTTTGTTATATATACTGTTGAGAATTAAATTTTGGAAGTAGAACTCACTAAGCTCGTAAGCTTATACCCCAATAGTTTTCCTATTGCAGTATGAATATTTATGGCTATCTCTAAGAAGTCACTTTCCTCAGGTACAGCTTTTGGACTCTAAGGAGCTTTTTGAAGAAGTCGGGACCTAGATGTAGGCGTAGACTTCTAGTTGAATCTCCTAAATTGATATATATATGATGGTTGTTGTAAGAGACTTTTGAGAACTTAAGAACTCTTAATATTTTGACGGGGTTATGCCTCTTAGATCATGTAATAGATTAAATCTAGATAGAGCCGTTGTGATTTACATTCTTATTACTATATATGTCTCCTTAAAATATTTCGAATCAAAGTATGGTTCCTTATATGTTGAATGTGAACCTTACACTCAGTGTTGAAACTCATGGAGTGACTAAGGTTGTCATACTTGAGTTTAAATATCGAGTATGGCGGACTGTCACGTTTAGGATAACGTTTGGGGCATGACAGTTTAAGTTGCTATCAGAGCATGGTTAAGAATCTATAATCATAGCTTTAATTAATAGACTTAAGGAGAAATAAAAAGAAAAGACTAAGCTAGGGTAAGGATAAAATAAAGAAGGCTTAGATAAGAATAGCATGGGTAGAATGAGTTTTACAAATCTAATTCTTTCTTCTTTTGTGAATAGCTTACTCTTGGTGAAGTCTGCATAGCGGCAAGACAAATGCGTAAGCAACCTGATGAGTCATTAGTTGAGTACCGTTTAAGAATTAGGGTCTTGTGCGAAGACTTTGCTTTACCTAGCCGCCTTATCCAAGAGATGTTTAATATGTGGAAAAGAGGGTTGATGAATACTGAATGGTATAAAGTAGTGACTAACAAACCCTATAAGGAAGAAATGTTAATCGGAGCTTGAAGTGATTTATGCATTGGAAAGGATTGTTGTTTATAAGATAGGACAACCCATGTTACAAGAAGCTACTTTTATGTTAAGGAATGAAGGGAAACTAACCTTTCCCGATTTTTATACACGGAACCTAATTGGATATCTGTTTGTTTATGCTTATGACTTGTTAAGGGATCACATCGATAGGCTTCGAGCGGATGCTTAGAGTCACTTCTTTTGGTAGGGAGTGTATGAGGAAGTACTACCTCCACCCACTGACATGGCCCAACTACCTCCACTAAGTAAAATTGAGTACCAATACCATGAGGAAGAAGTGGATGAGGTTGTTACCCCATATGATGGAAATAAGGATAGAGAAGGAGAAGAAGTAGTTTACAAAAAGAAAATATGAGAATTCAAGGGAGGAAGTGAGACCCATGTTTTGACCCACAAGTCCAAGCTGAATTTTGTAGTTGTGACCTTGAAAGATATGTCATAGTAGCTTTTGTTGTTCTGGATATTGTTTAAGGTTGTTGTTTGTTGTGAAGTTTTGAATCAGAATGTTTTGATTTCAATTCCAATGTAAAGGTCTTTGTACCTGCAGTTGAAGTTTTAATGAAAAGTTATGTTATGTTTTATGAAGTTGAGATTTCTTTATTTAAGTTCCTTAAATTATACTTTGCTTTTATATTACTTGCTTATATAAGAATTTCTGATATTTCCAAATCTCAATAGAAAATGTTAATAATGATACTGGAAGATTACTTAACTAAGTTAATTAAAACGTAACACGACCATGGCAAAGGAAGGAGACGCCAAGAGCAAAGTGCGTCAAATGAACCAAATATAAGGGGGAGTAACAAGCGACACCGCCGCTAAACCCACCCATGGCCGATGCTCAAACCGCTTTACAAGCGACTTTAGGGCAACTGACACAGGTGCTTGAGGCCATTAGACAAACTATGCCTGCTACTACTCCTGTTCCCACTCTTGCTCCAACACCTACTCCACCACCCTCAGCGCAACAGGCATCTATAGCCATGTAAATGCCTGAAAATGTGCAATCCTACACTGTACCCTTACCTCCACCATTACCCCCAAGGCCGTACAAGAGCTCTTTACCCGAGTTCATAGGTAGTAATAGATACTATGAGGGAGCCTTTGGAATACCTGATGAGGTCAAGGATTTGTTGGCCCAAATAGAACGGTCGTTTGATGCATTCGAAATACCCCACTACTTAAGAGTTAATTATGGCACATATCTTGCTAGGGCTGAATGCAAGGGTATGGTGGGAATTTAAGAGGAGAGAACTTGTGCCACCTGTTACATGGGAAATGTTCTGCTACGAATTCCTCAAGCCTTACTTTCCTGGAAGTCTCTGGGTACAGTAAGTACAGATTTTTTGCACATATCACAAAGAGGCCTCACAATGGAACAATATGAGACCGAGTTTAGTAAGCTTCTTCAATATGTCCCTGACTCGTACAAATATAGTGAGGAGCTGAAGAGACAAGTAATTCTGAATGGCTTGGATGAGGATATGAGAGTGAGACTTGAGGAGTTCAATATCAGGACTTTTAGAGAATTGGTTGAAAGAGCCCAATTGTTGAAGGGGCCAAAAAGAGAAAAACAAAGGCCGCAGATAGAACATCCTTTGTGTTTGGAAGAAAGTTTTATTGGGGGTCTAGTTCAAGGTATCCCTAGAAAAATTTCAAGCCGCTTTATGGCTTCAAAGGAAATACAAGCGGGGGAAATGGAGGAAAGAACATCCCTAAAACCCTAAGTTGCTGGAAATGCAAGGGAGAGCACTACCCTAGGAGATGTCCGCAGTTAAGATACAAGTGCTATTTCTGCGAGGAGGCAAGTCACAAGATCTCCGAGTGCCTTAAGAAGGCCACCACCACTTGCTTTATTTGTAAGCAAGTTGGACACTTTGCCAACGAATGCCCACAGAGGATAGATGCCCCAACCAGGACATCTGGAGAATCATCCTCAATAAAACCCAGATATGGGAATAGTGAAAACCCCGGCAGTCGTTCTGGATCGGCTATGCATGGCATGAGGATATATAATTTAGAGGGACAATGGGTTTATGAGAAAGCCGAAGATGAAGGATATGAATTGGTTGCCTTAAAGGAAGACGATGGCTAAGATTTTGGACTTGTAACAGGTTAGTCTTCCAATCCTTATCTCTGTTTTTTTTTTTTCAAACGATTATAAATTGCTTAGGATCTAAAGGTTATAGAAATGAGAAGTAAGTATCGTAATCTAAGATAAAGTTAGGAATGAACTAGAGTGGTTTGGGATAGGGATTAGTCATGTTGAATACAGGACACATATTAGTAGATAAGACGACTGCTTACACCTTGTTTGACACTGGAGCCACACACTTCTTTATCACCACCAGTCTAGCGAAACAAGTCGGATAACCAATAGCCACCACCACCTCCAGCTTTCGTATCGAGACTCCAACTAGAAATGTAGTAACAACTAATGAGGTGTTGAAAGACTGCCCACTAGTGATTCAAGGACATCACACAAGATGTGATTTGATTATTTTGGAAATGAGTAAGTATGAAGTGATTTTGGGTATGAGTTAGTTGACTATTGCTAAAGCTGTTGTAGATTGTAGATGGAAGAAAGTGGAGTTTAAGGACTTAGATGGAAAATATGTCGAATTTAAGGGACAGAACAATTTCAGGAGGAACTGAATTGAGTTCGTTTGAACTACTTGTAAATGAAGAGGTCGAGACCAAAAAGGAAATTTCTTTTGGTGCAATAGAAAATAAGGAAGAGTTGCCTCGAGTTGAGGATATACTAATTGTTAATGAGTTTCTGGATGTTTTCCCTAATGAACTACCAAGGCTACCCCCAAAGTGAGAGATCGACTTGGCACAGAACACAG
Organism: Combretum micranthum; assembly: GCA_024138025.1. Taxonomy (NCBI): domain Eukaryota; kingdom Viridiplantae; phylum Streptophyta; class Magnoliopsida; order Myrtales; family Combretaceae; genus Combretum; species Combretum micranthum. Next base: position 358,205 of record JAMXBD010000397.1, on the reverse strand, counting down.
AACTGATATCTAAAATGCCTTACTGCATGGCTCATGTTGAGTTAAAGGAGATAAAGAAACAATTACAGGAACTTTTGGATCAAGGATTCGTAAGGCCAAGCGTGTTACCATGGGGTGCACCGGTTTTTTTTGTTAAGAAGAAAGATAGATCAATGATGTTATGTGTGGATTACCGGGAGCTAAACAAAGTCACAATCAACAATAGGTATCCACTCCTTAGGATTGATGATATGTTTGACCAACTACAAGGAGCAAGTGTGTTTTCAAGGATTGATCTTCGATCAGGATACGATCAGCTAAGGGTTAAGCTGGGAGATGTACCTAAAATGGCATTCCGAACTCGATATGGACATTATGAATTCTTGGTGATGTCATTTGCATTAACAAATGCTCCTGCTGCATTCATGGATTCGATGAACCGAGTATATAAGCCTTTATTAGATAAGTGTTATAGTATTTATTGATGATATCCTTATCTACTCGAAAATGCGCAAGCAACATGAAGAACACTTGCGCATGGCATTACAAACCTTAAGAGAACACAAGTTATATGCTAAGTTTTCCAAGTGTGATTTTTGGTTAGATAGGATTTCATTCTTGGGACATGTGGTATCAGGAGAAGGTATATTTGTGGACCCTGAAAAGATAAAAGTTGTAATGGATTGGAAACCACCCAAGACAATAACAGAAGTAAGAAGCTTTTGAGTCTAGCCAAGTATTATAGGAATTTTGTTAAGGATTTTTCCAAGATAGCTAAACCTTTGACCCAATTAACCCAAAAGAATGAAAAGTTTATATGGACGGAAAAGAGGGACTAAAGCTTTCAAGAACTTAAGTAGAGACTTGTTTCCGCTTCGATTTTGGTACTACCAAATCCTGAGAATCCCTACACAGTTTATAGCGATGCATCGAGAAATGGTCTCGGATGTGTACTCATGCAAGAAGGGAAAGTGATTGCCTACGCTTTAAGATAGCTAAGGCCATACGAATAGAATTACCTTACACATGATTTGGAACTAGCCGCAGTGGTGTTCGCTTTAAAGATATGGTGACACTACCTTTATGGGCAAAGGTGCGAGATCTATACTGATCACAAGAGCCTTAAGTATTTGTTCACACAAAAGGAGTTGAACATGAGACAAAGGAGATGGCTTGAGTTAATCAAGGGTTACGATTTAGGGATTAATTATTGCTCGGGGAAAGTGAATGCGTTGTTGATGCTTTAAGTCATAAAAATCACCGAGAAGTAGTAGCCTTGCTTACTGATCAAAAGGAATTAACGAAGGAGTTTGAAAGGTTAAGTATCGAGTTCACAAGAGGAGATACTTAGATGAAAATAGCAAATTTGGTGATGGAACCCACTTTAGTGGAAAGAATCAAGGAAACTCAGCGTTACGATGAGATAATACAATGAATAAAGAGGGAAATTCAAGAAGGAAAATATACTGACTTTGTAAACCTCTGTTTTTTAAGCCTTAACCTTAAACCGGAAAGTCTACCGGAGACCTTAAGTCAACGGATCTTGAGTAAAACCCTACAGTTTAGGTCCGACAAACCCGAGTTCGTAAATCAAGGAGTCGAAAAATAATTAAAGTGTTTAGAATAGTCCGTAATAATATTTGATTTATTAAAAATATCATATTGGTTTATTTTCGGCTTATTTCGAACCCGTTTGGATACTGCTTTGGAAAGCGTGTCCCGAGGCTCGGAAAATTAAAAATATATCTTTAATGTTTTAAGACTCGTATTTTTATAAGGATTTCAAAAATATCAAGTTTAAAATTTTTTGGATTTTAAAAATATCAGTTATAGCTCATATAAGCTTATTTTACTCTTACCGGTAACTTAATTGTTAAATTTCTAAAAATAATTTATTTGATTATTTTATTTAAATAATAAAAATTCTGCCATTTAAATAAAAATATTTTTCTTAATTTATTTTATATATTTTCTTAGTCAAAAAGCCACTTTATCAACCCATACCTCAAGTACATCCATTATTATCACTACACATTATTATGTTTTCTTTTGCTTTTTCTTACACTCCAATTCCCCAAGATGGCAGCTGACCATCCCCAAAAATTAGCCACTTTTCATTATTTTTAATCATTTATTTGATATTTTAAAGTCTCTTTTAGTTAGAAATGGAAGCTACAAGTTACACTTTCAAAATATACAAGTTAAAATCAATCACCCCTCCACACTACAAGGAATCACGCCAGCCCCCTTTGCAGCTGCTTGGTTTTATTTTTTTTATCATTATTTAACACACTTTCACTCTCTATTTAAGCATCTCATTCCATCTCTATTTCACCTTTACAAACCCTATATTTTCCTCTCTCTTTTTCCCTTTCTTTTCTCTTCTTCTTTGCTTGTCTTCTTAAGACAAGCTCCACCATTTCTTTCTTGCTCCCACATACTTTTCTTGCAAATATTGAGGTAATCATCTCTTTTAGCTCTCATAAGATGTTATAGGATGATATTATGGATGTTTCATGCATCAAAGGACATTCCACAAGCTTGAAAAAGCTATCTGATGATGATCTCTTTTGTTCTTAGTATTTTGTTATCTTGAAGGCTTGTTTATCTTCTTTTTGTGATAACTTGTAGATCTAGAGTTTTACAAAGCTTTAGTTATGTTTATGTGTAGATCTAGAAGTTTAAGGCCTACTACAAGTTTTTCTTATGTTTTCATGGTTGTTTTGAGTAGATCTTAGATTGAGTTGAATGAAAAAGTAAAATTCGTAACTTGTCAAGGCACCATTTAAAAACCCTCTTCCAAGTCTTAAAATGGAAGTTTTTGTTAAGAAAATGAAGGTTTGATGGATGTATATCATCAAGACTTCATCTTACAAGAATCAAAGTTGATTTTCAAAAAAACAAAAATTGTATTTTCGGATCAAGACAAAGATCTAAAATAAAAACATGTTTTCCAACTCAAAAATGAGGATTTTATTCAAGAAATGAAGGGTTCTTAAGATATAATATGTAATGGGTTGTTTTTCATGAGTTTTGATGAATTTTCTCAAGAGATATGTTCAAAATAAATTTATGAAAATTCGGATCTAGACCAAGACCCATTTTTGGAACCCATCATTCAACTTTAAAATGAAGATTTAGACAAAAATATAAAGGGCTCTTGGTATAGATATCTTAAGGAATGAATTTTCATAAGTTTAAATGAGTTTTCCTAAAAAGTATTGCTTAAATCAAGTGCTTTGTAAAAGACAAAATTTAGGTCTTGTTTTCATTGTAAATTTCAAGGAGAAAATTCGTAATTAAGGGGAGACCAATTTTGAAAACCTTCTTTTAGATCTCAAAACAAGTATTTTATATTGAAAATGGAATGCTTTGATGATAAATAATATAGGAAAATTATTTTCCTTGAACTAAGTAAGTTTTAGTAAAGGAGTTACTCAAAACAAAACAATGAGTTTCAACTTGTAAATTTTGGTTTTATGAAAATGGATTTTTAGAAGTTTCATTTGAACTTTATGTTTGGGATTAGATAAGTATGTAATCTCTTAAATTGTTTTGAGAATCTCCTTGCAAGTTTAGGACAAAAATAAGTTGGTCTAAGTAGTTAAATAGAGTAGATATGGCAATTTTTCACAAAGGCTCAAATCTTGGATTTTCGCAACCCTACTGTACAGTAAGTTTCCGACCCCAAAATGACCTTAAATGTTTGAATTAACTTTAGAAATAGATAGCTCTTTCAAAGTAGGTAGAAATCGGTATATTATAAGCTTAATTCTGAGTTAAAATGAGTTAGATATGACCTTTTTAAGTTAAGAATTCAACCTAGGCGAAAATTGACGAACTTAGTAAATAAAATTGTTAAGTTTAATAGAACTTCTTAAGAGATACTCATTAAGGGTATTCCTTGTACTTAGGTGAATTGGAGGACAGGTTACCACTTCCCGAGGACTATTACGACTAGTGGATTTCACTACATGGACAAGTGAGTTCATTTCTCAATTAATTATGCTCTTGGATGTGCTTGTAGTAGTAGTGGCATTAGACTTAGGAAAAGATAAATTTGTGATTGAATGGTGATCTAAACTTGCATGAATGAACGATAAGTATATCGAGGCAAGCTTTGTTGTAATAACCTTGTATGAGCTAGTATAGATTTAGAGTGTCTGAAATCTGTATGGTCACTTTTAAATTATCTAATTAATATACCATGATTATATGAATAAATTGCACATGCATATCACGTAGTGAGTTACATATCATTGTCGAGTATGCCTTTGGTGGGACAAAGGTGTATTTGGGAGGCAGCAGGTCTTTAATGAAGGGGACTAAGGTTGCATGACTTATGGACCACCCCATTCAAATAATGAAACTATGGTTGCATGACTTATGGACTAACATTAAAAAATTGTGGTTGCATGTCTTATGGACCACCCCACTTAAGATTGGGACTATGGTTGCATGTCTTATGGACCAACATTGGAACTGTAGTTGCATGACTTATGAACTACCCCAAACCCCGAGTGAAGGGTGTAAATCCATTCACATATGACTACTGGAAAGTTATATGCTTGCTTGCTTATTTGCTTATGCATTCATATGGTTGCTTAAATTATAACTTGCTTGTATAGATATTTTAGCTTGGTCGAGTATGTTACTTAGAAAATGAATCTCACTAAGCAATTAGCTTATACCCCAATAGTTTTTGTTGCAGTGTTCCTATTTTTGGATGTTCCGAGAGGACACTTTGTGCAGGTTTATCACATTGGATTAAAGAGCTTTTGAGGAAGTCGGGACCTAGTATAGGCGTGGACTTCTAGAAAAATCTCTTTAATGTAGATTCAGATATATGTAATTGGAGCTAAACGATGTAGACTCCTATCATTTTGGCGGGGGTATGCCCCCTTGGCTTTTGTAAAGTTTAACTATTTATCTTGTTGTGATTTATATTCTTAATGCTATGTATGCTTTCTTAAGACTACTCGAATCAAAGTGTGATCCTAAAAGTTGTGTAAGTACACCTTACACTCGATATGTAAACTTATGGGATGACTAAGGTGGTCATACTTAAGTTTGAGTATCGGGTGTGGTGAACTGTCCCGTTTAAGGTACCCTTTGGGGCGTGACAGACTTCACGGTAGATGACGAGGATGTAATAAGAATGACGGGACGACTATGTGTACTAAATGATGAGGGGATGCAAAAGGAGATCATGAGTGAAGCTCACAATTCTGGGTATATGGTACGCCCGGGAGGAACGAAAATGCACCAAGATCTCAAGGGACATTAGTGGTGGAATGGAATGAAACAGGACGTAGCCGAATTTGTGTTGAAATGTCCGATTTTCCAGCAAGTAAAAGTAGAGCATCAAAGGCCGGGAGGATTGTTGAAACCGTTGCTGATACCGGAATGAAAGTAGGACCAGATTTCCATGGATTTTGTGTGTGGGTTGCCGAAAACGTCAATAGGGCATGATGCTATATGGGTTATAGTAGATCGGTTAACCAAGTATGCTCACTTCCTAACAATAAGCATGACATATTCTATGTATAAATTAGCAAAGCTCTACATTAAGGAAGTCATTCATCTATATGGAGTACAAGCTGGGATTGTATCAGATCAAGACCTAAGGTTTGTGTCCAAGTTTTAGGGAAGCATGCAAAAGTGTATGGGGACTAAGTGGCACTTCAGTACAGCATACCATCCTCAGATCGATGGACAGTTTGAGCGAACCATACAAACCCTAGAAGATATGCTTCAAGCATGTGTAATGGAGTTTAAAGGAAGTTGGGAAGCACACTTACCCTTAGTAGAGTTTGCTTACAACAACAGTTGTCACTCAACGATTAAAATGCCACCCTATGAAGCTTTATATGGATGAAAGTGTAGATCCCCGTTATTTTGGGATGATGTGGAGAAATTGGTTCTTGGACCAAATCTTATACAAGATGCCGGTGATAAGGTACGAGTTATGCAACAACAAATGAAGGAGGCTCAAGACTGACAAAAGATTGGGCAGATGTAAAAAGGAGAGTTCTTGAGTTCCAGCTACGAGATCATAGGTATTTAAAGGTAAATCTTATCAAAAGTATCCATCGGTTTCGCTCACAAGGGAAGTTGAGCTCCTGGTATATTGGTCCATTTGAAATACTTGAGTGAGTTGGGGAATTGGCGTACCGCCTTGCTTTACCACCAAATCTGTCTGGGGTACACAATGTTTTTCATGTCTCTGTTCTTCGAAAGCATATAGCTGACCCGGATCAAGTTGTGGAATTGGAACCGGTATTGTTAAAAGAAAACCTCACTTATGAAGAGCACCCGGTGCAGATTCTAGATCGAAAGGTTCAAAAGTTGAGAAATAAGGAAATCAAATATGTTAAGGTTCTTTGGAGGAGTCACTCATACAGGAAGCAACTTGGGAAGCCGAGAATGAGATGCGATAGAAATATCCCAATTTGTTTAAGGAATCAGGTACGTGCTTCAAGTTTTGAGGACAAAACTTTCTTTGTAGGAGGGGGGGGGGGGGGGGGGGTTTAGGTTGTAAGCTCCGAATTTTTAGGGTAATATCAAGTTCAAACCTTAAACCGGAAAGTCAATTGGAGACCTTAAGTCAACAAATTTCCAGGAAACCTTAGTAGTTTAGAATCGACAATCCCGTGTTCCTAAACCAAGGAGTCAAAATATGACTGAAGGATGTAGTTTGGTTCGTAATAATACTAGGATGCTTGAAAAAGATAAGATTAGTGAATTTTTGATCTATTTCGAACCCGATCGGATACAGACTTTGAAAAGCGTGTCCCGAGGCTCGAGATATTAAATATATGATATTAATACCATTAGACTCGTAATTTCATGAGATTTTCAAATATATCAGTTATATAATTTTTCAGGTTATAAAGTTACATATATAACCTTTTTATCGTATGTTCATTACTACCAGTACTTTGAATGTCTAATCTACTTTTTGATTTTTTTCACACTATTCACAAGTACAACCATCCATAACCTATTTCTTACATCCTTATATCCTATTCTTACAATTTCATCATTTTTCTTACAATTTACTTTTCCAATATAACTTTTAGTATTTACATTACTTAATTAATGTTGAAACTTACATAACATAACTCCTCCTCTCTCTCTTGTGAAACCGACGCAACTCCCCTCCCTCTTCCCTCTCACAATTTGTTTTATTTCTTTTCTTTTATTACACAAACCCTAATCCATTTTTCTATATATATCCCTTTATACCAACTTCACTTCACATTTTCACTTTTTCACTAAACTAAACTCTAGCAAAAAATTTTCTTTCTCTCTTCCTCTCCCTTGCCAAAATCGTAACCCACATACACACACACTCACATATATTTCTTCAAGTTTCTTGTTCCAAACATCCAATAGGTAATAGATCTACACTTTACAACCTTAGAAACATGTAATGACAAATTCATTCATGTGTGATTGCACTTAAAAATCCCCACGATCTTCAAGCTAGGGATGTGGAAATACGTGAACATGAGATCCTTGCCTATGTTATAAATCTTGTTATTTGAATTATTTTGCTATTATCTTGTTTTATTATCAAGTTGTGTTGTTATTATTAATGATTTATGCATATATCGATCATCTATTCATGTTCACATAACCATCATAGTGTTCATACATTTATGACTAATATAGTAAACTAGATCTAGTTATTTTGAGCTTATAAATGCATCAGACTTTTGTTTTATGCATATAAATAACTTATAATAGTTTGATAATAGTAGAAAAGTATTAAAAAGCCCAATATCTACTTTAGTTTCAACAAAAATAACTTTTGAAAATTCAGATAAAAAAGGAACCATATTTAGAAAACCTATTTTTCAACTTCAAAATGTGTATTTTACATTAAAAATGAAGGGCTTAGGGAATAGATATCATAAATGAGTGTTCTTGATGTGTAAAGCTTAGATCTACTAAGGAATATTTTCAAAACAAGGAAAAGTTTACAAAAGTTATGTTTCAATCTCAAAAACAAGTTTTAAATTCGTAATAAAGAAAGCTTGAAATGTAAACACCCATTTTTCAACTCCAAATAAAAAAATTTTATTAAATAAATGGAAGCCTTAAGGGGTAGGTTTGATTAGGAAATGATTTTTGAAAGACTAAATGAGTTTTACAAAGAAAATAATCTCAAATGAAATTTTTAAATTCGGATTTGAAAATGGTCACTATTTAAACACCTATTTCCAAAAGCCAAAATGATGATTTTTATTAAAAAAAAAAAAAATGGAAGTTCTAAGGGATACCTATAATAAAGACCTAATTTTGACAAAGATAAAAGAGGTTGATCAAAGTATAATCTTAGAACAATGAATGGTTTCCAAGAATAGATTAAACCATGTTTTCATTTTCAAAAATTTTGTAAAATTCGTAATTAGGTAAACCACCTATATAAACATCTGTTTTCTAACCCCAAAATGAAGGTTTTTATTTAAATAATGAAGGTGATGGCTATGTAGGTCATCAAGGTTGAGTTTTGATAAAAGCAAGTATGATTTTACAAGAAAAAAAAAAACTATTTTTCTTAAGTCTAGTAAATTTCAAAAGTCTTGCAAAGTAAAAGTTTTTTAAAAAGAATTCTTGGTACTATATATATACATATAGATAGATCATCCCATAACCTTCATGACAATAGCTTGTAAGTGTTGCATATATACATGATGCACTTGTAAAAACAAAGTTAGGAAAGTAATGTCATATACTTCTTATTTGACATTATCTAAGTACATGAGAAATTAGAAATTTCCAACACTCATGAATCATGCATGGTATTGAGTTATATATGTATATAATAGAGTCTTACAAGATATAATGATAGCTAAGTATCTATCAAAGCTTTAGCATGATGTTTGTTTTGAGGTTAGAAGTTGAATTGTGGAATGGGAAATTCGTGTAGTATTATGTACCCTACTGTTCATGGACCAACCAACCTCTTTTGTTGGAAATAATTCTATAAATAGATAGCTCTCGTCAAATAGGTAGAAATCGATATATAATTTGCGAAATTCCGAGTTAAAATGACCAAGTTATGGTCGTTTTAATTTGGAATTTTCTCTTGGACGAAGTTTGATGAACTTGTTGGAATAGAATTTATAAGTTCATTCAAACTTCATAGAAATACCCATTAGAGTTATTTATTTTGGCTAGGAGACTTGGGAGACGGAATAGACCTTCTCGAGGACTGTTACGATTAAGTGGATTTTCGCGCCATGGCAAAATGAGTTCACTATCTTTAAATTATATGCTTGTGATTATGCTTATGTTGTTAGTGGCATTAGAATTATGACAAGATAAAATTGATTGTATGAATATGATTTCTACATGGGTGAATTGACAATAAGAATATCGAAATGAGCTTGTTGTAATTATTTGTATGACTCAGTATAAGATTAATATGTCTGCAATCTCTATGATCACCCATAAATTGTTTAATTAATATGCCATGATATTATAATCAAATTGACCATGCATACCATATGTAAGTCACATTGTATAGGTTATTATACCTTTGTGGGAAGAAGGCATAATAGCTAGGCAACAAGGGGCCTGTAAACTCAAATGTTGGCGTAATGGCCAGAAATTAAATGTTGGCGTGTGGGCCGAATTGAAAATGTGTGTGGGTAGGCACCTGTATCAACCACAGTATAAATTAAAAATGTGTGTGGGTAGACACCTATATCAACCACAATAAAAGTGAAAAAAATTTAAATCGTTGGTATAGGCCTGAAATACTAATCCGAATGGAGGGCATAAATCATTAGCATAAGACTTCGGATGGTTTATGTATTGTATGCTACATGTCTGTGCATTTATGATTGTTAATAACTTGTTTGTTATATATACTGTTTAGTATTAAATTTTGGAAGTGGAATCACTAAGCTCGTAAGTTATACCCCATAGTTTTTGTTGCGATATGGAATTTTATGGTATCTCGAGAAGCCATTCCTTAGGTAGCTTTTGGACTTAAGGAGCTTTTTGAAGAAGTCGGGACCTAAATGTAGGCATAGACTTCTAGTTGAATCTCCTCAATTGATATATGTGTGTATATATATATATATATATATATTGATGGTTGTTGTAAGAGACTTTTGAGAACTTAAGAACTCTTAATATTTTGACGGGGTATGCCTTAGATCATGTAATAGATTAATCTAGATATAACTGTTATGATTTACATTCTTATTACTATGTATGTCTCCATAAACTATTTCGAATCAAAGCATGGTTCCCTATATGTTGAACGTGAGCCTTACACCTGGTGTTCAAACTCATGGAGTAGCTAAGGTTGTCATACTTGAGTTTAAATATCGACTGTGGCGGACTTTCGGGTTTAGAGTACCTTTTGGGGCGTGACACCATGGTTCGCTCACCCCCAACAGTTTTTGTACAGGATTAATACTATCTGGGATTGGGCTAGGAATATGTGAAGAGAGCTTCTCCAACGAACTTTATTGAAGATAGAGATATAGGATATGGTAAACTTAGAATGTAAATTAGATAAATTTTATAATAATTGAAATTTGTAAGTTGTAGTTTGAACCATTTTCATCATTTGGTAGAGAATACCGATTCTCTGCGATCTTAGTAGAAATTGGAAAATCGGATTCCATAGTTGAAATCCAGTAATATAATATATCATTTATATAATAAATATTGATAAATAAATAGATTCTTATACACTCTGATTTAAAAGACGGCTCTCATATTACGGGTGCATACGTGATATGAAAGCTTTAGATTAATCATACTAGGCCCCCTTTTGAGGCATGACATAGGCTATGAGAAATATATAGATGATAATAATATATATACAAAGTTAAGTTAGGAGCATAATAACAATAATAACAACATAACATTATAATAATAACAAAATAACAAAATCGAAATTCGTGGCATGTGCTAGAACAAAACATGAACATGCTGTTGCTTTTACAACTCATATGAGTTTTTGAGAAACAACACCATAGTCATACTAAGTTACATGACATGGAAAATAATTGATAGAAAGATACATGTGAGAATATTTACCTAATGTGAGAATATGAGAATGGTAGTGTAAGAGTGGCTTTGGGTAGTATGTGTGTGTAGAAAGAATGTAGGAAATGGGTAGTAAAGAAAAAAAAAGAAAAGAGATTTTTGGGAGAGAGGATTTGTGAAGTGAATTTGAGAGAGTTTTGGTAAGGTAAATGAGTGTGTGAAAGAAATGGAGGGAGAGGGGGCATTTTATAGAGTTTTGAAGAGGGGAATTTGTGTGAATTAAATAATTGAAAAAGAAAAAATTATTGTAAGTGTGTGAGAGAGGGAGGGGGTCGGCGTGAACTTGAGAAGAAGAGAGAGAGTGAGATTTATTTTGTTTTGTATTTTTTTAATTAAAAATAATAGGTTGTAACGTTTGATGTCAATGAAGATGTATGAGAAATGTAAAAAAGTAGAGAATATGTATGTAGAGTGTAAGAATATGTGTAGAAAAAGTATAAATAAGTGAATAGTGGTGAATAATGTAGAATAGTACTATAAATAGTAGATAAGACAAATTAATATCGGGTAGTAAAGGAAATACACATAATTAAGCTACATCTGATATTTTTAGATACCGAAAAAACTATAAAACTGATATTTTTGAAATCTTTGTATTTTTACTAATCTAACGGTACTATTGGAATATTTTTACCGTTGGGTATGCCAGGATATGGTTTTCGAAAACTAATCCTGTTCGGATCTGAAACACACTAAAAATTAACGAATCTAATATTTTATGCTTCCTTATATTATTACAAACTATTATCTATCATTATCTCAATTTTATTATTTCGAGTTTAAGATTGTGGTATTTGTCGGATCTAATTCTACTAGGGTTTTGTTATAGGTTTGTTGACTGTAGGGTTTGTGATTGACTTCCGGTTTAGAGTTTAAAAATAAACCGTATCATAAAATCTAGGGGATTTCATAGGTTGTTAAGACTTTTTATCGTCTTTGCTTAATATTTCTAAAGGTACCTTATATGAGAGATATTGATGTTATATGTATTTTATAATTGTGGATTAGTGAAATAATAGCCTTAGTATGTCCATCTCAAGTGAGGACACGTGACGGGTTGTACTGCCTTCAATTTTGGGCGTTATAGTATCACATGCAAATTCCTTTACCAATTTCTCCATGCAAACAAGTAAATGGGTGTGTGAGTTATATAACTACAAAATGAAACACAAATTTGGATTCAAGAATCAAAACAATAGACTTCCAAATAAAGAAAGTAGATGCACAACTTGCTTTTAAACATCTTAGCATGTCAAGGATATGATTATAATGCAACCTAAGATGCAATAAAAGGATTGATCAACACAAATTCATCAAGAAACAATCAATCAAAAGTAAAACTCAACACATAATATGTGAAGCAGAATCGAAAGAAGCGAATACTAGTAAAAGAAAAGAATGTCTTTTATCTATTTAATAATTCATTGATTTGATGATGATTATGTAATTGATGTTATGCACCTCACTCATATATTATCTATAAGCACCAAATACGTGACTATTGGCTAGTTAAACTAATGCATTTAATGAGTCTTGCTCAAACTTCTCCAACATTGATGAAGTTGTCACTCTTTTGTGTTTGCCTGATGGAATTTACTAAAACTTGTTTATAAATGAATTTAAGTTACCATTGATTGCTAACATTTCTTGCCTAATTTTATTGTAGTTACTGTATTAAGGTAAAATGTAAGAGGAGATTAATAATTGGAGTCATGAAAATGACAGATATTTATTACCGAAGCTCAAATCTGATTTAGGCAAGAGACTATTTCCAATATTAATTGAAAAATAGATATGGAGATCAAGTAATGGTGATGGGGAAGATGTACTAAGGTATTTTGACTAACCTTGTAATATCTTTCAAATATAAGGTATCGAAACTCTAATTATTGAAGAGACTTTTAGTATAATGGCTTGGATTCATCAAAACTTTAAAGTTAAGCATACTCAATAGAGAGTACTCCTATAATGGGCAACCCCTTAGGAAGTAGTTGGCACAAAAAACAAGATTTTGCGGTATTTTACTAAAGCGGATAATACTTCGATAGGTATAGTTCTAATTCATTATAGGTAGTACTATAATAGCTTACTAGTCAGAAATGGATGAGCTAAGTGCTATAAAGGGAATAGTGCCTTAGAGTGAGGGCACCTCTTGTGCCTATATGAGAGCACCTCTAGGATCATTCCAACTTCGTGTGGTTTTGGACTTTTGGCAAAATGACAAGAATGTTATTTTTGTAAGTGGAAGAAAATGTGATATCCCACAAATATAAGGTGGCGTAATTCTAATCATTAAAGAGTTTTGCCAAAAAAAATAGATTTGCTTATACTAATAATAGTAAAAAGAACAAAAAAAAAAAAAAAAAAACCTAAATGCATAATAGATATAAGAATATGAAGAAACTAGGCTATTGATTTAGAAATAACTCTCCATATTTTAACATGTACAAAAAAATTGTACACGGAATGGAAACTAGATTTTTTTTTTTTCTAGTTATTTTATTTGAGAAGGGTTCTAAATTGTAGGAAATCAAAATTTTCAACTTATTATATAAATGAAGTAAATAAATTTTCTTATGAACTTTGAAGTTAGAATTTATAGTTAAATTAATTTTAAAAATGTCAGGCAAGAGTTGGGGAAAAGAGAGACAAGAGTTCAGGCAAAGAGAGAAAAGAGGAAATAAAAATGAACATGATAGAAAAGTTATACCATCCTAATAATTGATGACATTGCGATTTGCGAGAGCATTTATGTATTGTTTTATATACTTGCTCATTTAACTCAAGTAAGTAGAATCAATAGATTATATAAATTTAGAGTATGGACTTAATTAACAGGGTAGAATTCCACGCAAAAATGATTATATAAATGTCTTAATTCAAAATATTTTTTAAAATCGTAAACTTGTTAAATCGTACAAGTAATGTCACAATTTTGACAATTATGTTGCTGCAATCAATTTCTGCCTAGATCTCTTGGAATGACAAGTTGACAAGAGAGATACACGAAAGATATTGTATGGAACATGGTAGATGTTAGGTACATCAAATGAGTCTGACAAGAGGGTAACATTTCTACCTGCAGAATTCTTAACTGGTTGCCTCATTTGCCCTGCCTCTGGCTCATAGTTAGTCGCCAACCAGGATGGGGAGAGCCCTTTGTATCCAATATGAACGACAATTTCATTCAAATTTGGGATGAATTATTCTTGCAAAGGCAAAGCTTGATTCTCTAATTGCATTAATTACTATTAATGAGATTAATCTTTAATCTTATCTGTGAATCTATGTCAGCGCTGCCTGTGCTAATAAATATAGTGCAGCTTCAACTCAGCTAAACTGCTGAAAGCATTGTGCTCTCCACTCTATCCGTTGCATTTTTTGCCTGCAAAAGGTGTGGTTGAAGACTATTATGCGTCACTCTTAAATAAAGTCAAGTATTTGAAGATAAAAGGTATTACTTCTTTTTCCCAATTGGTGCATAGCGTTAACATTGCTAGAAAGAATCCTTGTGCAAATAGTGCAACAACAATGCCTGTCCAGAGTCCCTGTCGGATTTGATCACAATAAAACCTATTATTAGTTTAAATTAGTAATACGAGGTTGAAATGGAAGTGAATGTAATGGAATAGATGGAAGAATCAGATGTTTGCTAGAAGAGCCCAATGCAGAGTTACCTTTCCGCCCAGATGAAGAACAAAAGCTAATACCACAGAGACTGGAATACCAAGAAGGTAATAAGCAGCCAAGTTGACAAAAGCTCCTACTTTTTGCCAGCCACATCCTCTGCAAGTTCCTGTATAGTGAAATCAGGAATGGTTTCTGCCATCAGCATGTTTCAATGGTAATAACTATTTTGAATCAGCTGAATTCTATCTTATTCTTTTGCATGGTTCATTCACTACACATTTTTGCAACCAAGCAATCTGGGAAAGATACATCTCCTAAGATTATTAAAGGAAGAGGCTGAAGAAGTGCACCAATTGGACTTAGAGCTAAGATAACATGCTTGATTGAAGGGGTTCCAACATGTGTTGATTTAAATTGCCCACCTGAAAGCACCGACTGAATGCCATCAAAGAAGTGGGATAGAGCAATTATTGGTAACATCGCTGCCACATATCCAACTACTTCTTCCTCCGAACTGTAAAAGTATCCCCATGACTTACGACCCAAGATTATTGCAGCTCCCATTATTATCCCTTCAGATAAAACAATACCAAGTGCTGCGCATACTGCCAAACAAGCTGCCTGTGGTCTTCCCGCTCCCAGTTCATTTGAAACTCTGACGCTGAGAAAAGAGAAAAAGAGGTGGACTTAGGAATGAGAAGTGAAAATAATTATATCAGCAAGTGCAGCATAGTTAGCATTTCCCAACCTTATTGCACCACTGAGTCCGAGTGGTATCATGTAAACCAATGAGCATGTGTTCAGACTGGTTGAAAGTCCAGGTAAATTAGTATGATTACCACATATATTAGAAACGAGTAGAATGTACACAGGCTGGTCATAAGAGTTGACATTACAAATTATGATCATACCATATTGACAGGACTGAAGTTTCAAGCTTTGGGTTCGGAAGAAGACCTGAGAGTAAAACCATCATCTCAAATGACCATATTTCCAAGCTGTTCACAGAGTGAGAAAGAGAATTAATCAAAACTAGGTTGATGCATCAACAAATGAAGCGTCTTATTTAAAACTTAGTCATGAAAAGTAGCATTTTATTTAAGTGAAATTCACACGTGGTAGTAAGATGACAAGACTTGCAAGAAGACCATATCACAAAGAAACGAAGATAAATTATTGACTAGATATCCGTCCACTATATTTCCCCCTCAAATTTTTCCAGAGTTTATTTCTATTAGTTGGGAAAAGAGACTATTTCTTGTTTCTAGGATGGTCAAGAGCATGTTATCTCATTTGGATATCCCTGAAGAATGGCTTGGAAAGCCCAAGCTAAAAGGAAAGGGAAAGATATTGACATACCAGAGCATGACAGCTGAAGGGATTCCCAGCCTTAGAAAGCTGAGAATCCCATGAAAAGCTTCCTTTGAGAACCCAGTCCATGTTTTCTTGCAAGAAGGAGAGACCCGGACATAAATCGCCAATAACAGCACATTAGTCCAAAGAGATATTGCGTTCGCCAAGGCAGCACCTTTATTCCCCAGTCCTGACTTAAACACCAAGGTCCAACAAACCAGGATGTGCAGTAATGTGGTGATTCCTGTGCTAACCATCATAGGAAGGACATTGTTCTGAGCTTGCAAAAATCTGATATGACATTGTAGGAGCCCATAGGCGAAAATGCTAGGTGTCATGAAACGAGCATATGAGCCGGCTTCCATTGCAATTGCAGGGTCTTGTCCAAAAAATAAAAGAATCCTGGCAGCGTTTGTCCATATCACTGCCATGGGAACACTAGTCATAAGAAGGACAATCATGGCCCTCTGCTTATGTACTCCAAGCATGTGGTACTGTTTCGCTCCATAGGACTGACCACAAAAAGTGTCCAATGCACTTCCCATTCCAATCTGTAGACACAAGACAAACAGAACATGAGTCTTCATCAAACAATATCATGGTGAAGTAAGAAAAAGGGTAGTAATTTAGGAGATAAGACCGTGGGCATAGCTAAATAATCTCAAAACAAATTTTTGAGCTTTAGGTTGCAAAATCTCTCACCAACAAGCTAAAACCCGTGACGGATGCAAAGGATGTAGCCATGGAAGCACCTGAAAGAGCCAACTCCCCCAGATGACCCACAAACATGACCGAAATCACCTGCAAACAATTTATCAGCAAGTTAACCGAGACTAAGGGCCCTGCCAGAAGCAGCTGTTTCTTAACTTCCGCGAAAACTTCATCCTTGCCAAATTGTCTCCTCGGTATGGTTCCATTTTCATGGGATATAGACAACAGAGACTCCTCTAGAGATTGCTTTTCATCAACAAAATCCATTACGTGAAGCCTTTTCCTCCAACAATACCAACCAAACCTAAGAAGTTACAGATATTTGAAGTTGCCCAAATTTTCATAATCCTTCCATAGTTTTATGCATATCGTCCCGAAGTAATGGCTTCAAAAAGCTCTATTTAACGACAACTTGATGTTTGTTTCTTCTGATGTGCATGGAATATCTTGTGGAAGGAATAATATCTTGAATCACGATGCTCCAATTCACGCGCCTGATTAACTTGCTAAAACATGAATCAACGAAGGCTAATGGTATTGATAAGAACCATAGGTTTGGAGCTGTGACATCTGGTCCCACACGAGAATGGAATTCTTGAAAGTTCAACATAATGAGATAAAATGTTTGTCTTCTTAGGTCTGTCTGTTTCGTTATTCTTGGTCTTGGGCTTTATCGTTTTGTTATTTTTAAATAGACATTTTATCAAAACTAGATATCTATGAAAATATTCATATTTACTTATAAATCGATCAAACAAATTAAATATTGATATGAAATAAATACCGATGCAAATACTAATAAAAAATAAACCATCCAATTAATGAGTTCGGATAAACTAAATGATGAGAATTAGTGGTCCTTCAAGTACAAGATTCAAGGTCTAAATCAGGAATGCTGTTTTATTGGTCATAGATGACGCAGCACCACCTTTGCAAACCATGTGTTAATGAACCTTTCATTTCATCTTCCTTCGGCCACTGATTGATCTAAAGAAACATGATAATGGTCCTTTTCACCTACTCAATTAATGGGTTCAGGTGGCAGCTTATGTACCTTTATTTCAGTGTTTTAGATATTTTATTTGTAATTTTACCAATATATTTCAAAATCCATCTAGTAGAAAATGAATTACGATAGGTACTAGCAGACGATGCATCTGTAATTGTAGAAGAAAAAAAAATTAAACATTGATATGTATTCATAAGTAACAAAAACATTTCAGTCAAATTAAATGGTACAACTAAAAGTTCGAATTACTTATTTACTCAAAAAAATATAGATATATAAATATATATATATACATATATATCAAAAGAGAAATTTTGTTAATGACATATAGAAGTAATGAATAAAAAATATATGAAAAAGAAGTTAAAAAATTATTGAGAAATATTAAAAAAAACTACATAAACAGTTGTATTTGTTATTATGTCATTCGATAGTAATGTCAATTACAATTGAATTTGTAAAGTACAAATAAATAATTCATAATAAAGGGTAGAATTGTAATATAGTGATATATAAAAGGGTATTATTATCCTTGAACAGATGAATTTGGTTACAAAGAAGTCACGAACGAATGATTGGACGAATTTAACTTAGGGTGGCATCTAAGCTGCTAGCTTTGAATCTTAAGCCACCGACCTAAATATAATGGATGACAGCCTAAGCTTCAACGTTGAAGTTTTGAAATTTTGTAAGAAAAATTGAACTTATGCCAGCAAGATAGTCGCCGGTGTATCAGGGAAGGTCGTCGGTGTATCATGTAGGCCATGGGCGTACTAACCTGTCTATAGTGGCATTTTTCCTAAGCTAGGGTTGCATTTTTTCCAAAGCCAACCCCCTCTATAAATAGACCCTAGACCCTACAAATTTGTCACAATTCTTCCTTAGGCAAAATCAAGGTATGTGGGTCTAATCTTGGTCTTTTTCAATTCCTTTCCTTAGATAGATAAATCTAATCCTAGTTTTGTATACTTTCGAAGGAGATATAAGAGCGAAACCCTAAATCAAATTTAGAGGACTTCGGTTTCTGATCAAAGTAAAGGTAAAATTATTATCCTAGTCCTGTGATATTTAAGATTTATAGATTATAAGAACAAAATTATAGTGATAGTATATTATTCGGTGACAGGAGAATTGATTAAACAAATTAGGGTTTCCATTACGAATAGGATCTGAGCAATTTAAGTAAGTATGAATCTATTCTTCGTCTGTGGATTTAAAGTTATGAACTTTCATAATTTTTTTGCTCATAAAGGATTGTATATATATGTGTGTATATGTCGCGAAGGGAATTTGTGGAAATTGTTAAGAACTTTGGAGAAAGTTGAGAAAAGGGTTTTTGTGAAGTACAAACGGGATAACAGGTGTGTTGATCTTCGATTAGGTTTATGGAATTAGGGTTAGGGTTTGATATTGTTATTACAATTGGAATTGACTGCAATATATGTATTGTTAAACAGGAGTATTGTGAGATTAAGGTTCCTACTTTGTTAATAGTTACTGTTCGAGAGATTTGGATTGAAAGCAAATCCAGGTACGACCTTACCATGTTTGGTTGTATGTGCTCGTAGGATTAGTTGTTAAATTAACTTAATAATTATTGGACTTTAATTAAACAAATGTTTCTTGCGCTTGGCTGCGGTTAGTAAAAACCATGACGTAGTGTGATACTAATGCTGGCAACCTTATGATCCTTGTGTGGCGGTGTCCCTAATGGAGTTGCACCTGGAGATGATTCCGGTAGATTGGGAGTCGTTACCAGCTTAATTGTGGAACATATATATATGTTTATTAATATAATATGGTTTTTTATCGAGATCATGAGTTACTCCGGGTTTAGGATTAGTGATAAATAGTCCTAAATTGTGTTGATTGCACGCTAATGAAAAGATAATTAATTTGTGCTTGTTGCATTAGAATATAAGTTGTATGTGATATTGTGATTTGCATGTTCGTGTTCGTGTTCATGTTCATGTTCATGTGCATGTGCTTTTGGTTTGGTGTAATTGGCGTTTTCGCTCAATCCTTTTTTTTTCCCACAAGTACAAGTAAAGATTCTACGATTTATAACTTGACGGGCTATGACATATTTGTTAATGATGGGGAGTGCGATAACAGTTATGACTATCCTGCTGACAATTGAGAGTTGGCTATTAGTGATTTGAGATGAAGAAATATACTTTTGATTTAGTTTGTAAGCCTCTAGTTTTCAGGGTAATATCAAGTTTAAACCTTAAACAGGAAAGTCAACTGGAGATCTTAAGTCAACAAATTCTCAGGAAACCCTAGTAGTTTAGATCCGGCAATACGAGTGAAGAATGTAGTTTAGTTCGTAATACAAGTGAAGAATGTAGTTTGGTTCGTAATAATATTAGGATGCTTAAAAAGATAAGATTAGCGATTTTTCGACCTATTTCGAACTCGATTGCATACAGACTTTAAAAAACGTGTCTCAGGGCTCAAGATATTAAATATATGATATTAATACTGTTAGACTCGTAATTTCATAAGATTTCCAAATATATCAGTTATATAATTTTTTGGGTTATAAAAGTTACAGTTATAATCTTTTATCGTATTTCTTTTACTACCAGTACTTTAAATGTCTAATCTACTTTTTGATTTCTTTCACACTATTCACAAGTACAACTACGCATAACCTATTTCTTACATCCTTACAACATATTACTACAATTCCATCATTTTTTTTTACAATTTACTTTTCTAATACAACTTTTATTACTTAAATTACTTATTTAATTTTGAAACTTATACAACACAACACACTTCCCTCTCTCTTTCTATGGAGCTGGTGCTACTCCCTCTCCCTCTTTTCTCTCCTAATTTGTTTTATTTATTTTCTTTTATTACACAAACCTTAATCCACTTTCCTATATATACCCCATTATACCAACCTCATTTCATTTTTTCACTTTTTACTAAACCAAACTCTCGCAAAATTTTTCTTTCTCTCTTCCTTTCCTACTTGCAAATCGTAACACACACCATACACACATACTCATATATTTTCTTCAAGTTTCTTATTCCAAACATCTAATAGGTAATAGATATATACCTTAAAAAAAAACATGTAATGGCAAGATCATTCATGTGTGATTCCACTCAAAAATCCCCATGAGCTTCAACCTAGGGATGTGGAAACACTTGAACATGAGATGATTGCCATCACAATGTTATAGATCTTGTTATTTGAGTTGTTTTGCTATTACTTTGTTTTATTATCAAGTTATGTTGTTGTCATTTATGATTTGTGCATATATTCATCATCTAATCATAGTCACATAATCATTATAATGTTCATGCATTTATGACTAGTATAGTAAACTAGATCTAGTTGTTTTGAGTTCATTAATGCATTAGGCTTTTTTTTATGTTCATAAATAACTTGCAATAGCATGTGATAGTAGGAAAATACTAGGAAGCTCAAGATCTGCTTTAGTTTTAACAAAAATGATTTTTGAAAATTCGGATAAAAAAGGAACCATATTTAGAAAAACTATCTTTCAACTTCAAAATGTGTATTTTACATTGAAAATGAAGGGCTTAGGGAATATATATCATAAATGAGTGATCTTGATGAGAAAAACTTAGATCTACTAAGGAATATTTTCAAAACAAGGAAAAGTTTACAAAATTTATGTTTCAATCCCAACAACAAGTTTTAAATTCGTAATAAGGGAAGCTTGAAGTATAAACTCCCATTTTTCAACTCCAAAACAAGATTTTTATTAAAGAAATGGAAGCCTTAAGGAGTAGGTTTGATTAGGAAATGGTTTTTAAAAGACTAAATGAGTTTTACAAAGAAAACAACCTCAAATGAAAATTTCAAAATTCGGATTTGAAAATGGTCACTATTTAAACACCTAATTCCAAATGCTAAAATGATGATTTTTATGGAAAAATGGAAGTCATAGGGGATACATATAATAAAGACCAAATTTTGATAAGAATAAGAGAGGTTTATCAAAGTATGATCCTAAAACAATGAATGGTTTCAAGGAATACATTAAACAATGTTTTCATTCTTTAAAATTTTGTAAAATACGTAATTAGATAAACCACCTATTTAAACATCTATTTTCTAACCCCAAAATGAAGGTTTTTATTGAAATGATGAAGGTGATGGCTATATAGGTCATCAATGTTGAGTTTTGATAAAAGCAAGTGTGATTTTACAAAAAGAAAAACTATTTTTCTTAAGTCTAGTAAATTTCAAAAGTTTTGCAAAACAAAAGTTTTTCAAAAAGAATTCTTTGTACTATATCATTAAGAATATACATATAGATAGTTCATCTCATAACCTTCATGACAATAGCTTGTAGGTATTCCATATATACATGATGCACTTGTAGAAACAATGTTAGGAAAATAATATACTATGCATCCTATTTGACATTATCTAAGTACGTGAGAAATTAGAATTACCAACACCCATTAATCATGCATGATATTGAGTTATATATGTATATAATAGAGTCTTACAAGATATAATGATAGCTAAGTATCGATCAAAGCTTTAGTATGATGCTTGGTTTGAAATTAAGAGTGGAATTGTGGAATGGGAAATTCGTATAGTATTATATTCCCTATTTTTCATGGACCAAATGACCTTCTTTATTGGAAATAACTCTAGAAATAGATATCTCTCGTCAAATAGGTAGAAATTGGTATATAATATGCGAAATTCCGAGTTAAAATGGCCAAGTTATGGCCGTTTTAAGTTGGAATTTTCTCTTAGACGAATTTTGACGATCTTGTTAGAATAGAATTTATAAGTTCATTCAAAATTCATAGAAATACTCATTAAAGTTATTTCTTTTGATTAGGAGACTTGAGAGACAGACTAGACCTTCCCGATGACTATTAAGATTAAGTAGATTTTCGCGCCATGGCTGTCACGCCCCAAGGGATTTCCTAAACGTAACAGTCTGTCACACTCAATATTAAAGTTTTAGTATGACAACCTTAGTAATTCCCAGAAGCTTCGATATTAACTGTAAGGCGTGCTCTCACAAATTTAGAGGACCATACATGAAATCATGAAGCTTCAGAAGATATAATAACAAATTAAGAAAAGATGAGTCATAATATTCATTTATTCATAACAATAGTCTTACAAATCTTAGGGGCATTCCCCAGCCACAATTAACTATAATCTATTATAAGAATACTTTTATGAAGTCTACATCTTATCCAACACTAAACTTCATCTAGAAATTCCTTAACTAAAAAGGAAAATACCTGGTTGCAGGGTCCACGTGTCCTCAACCACAAATACGTAAACTGCAAAAGTTATCTATAGGGGAATAAGCTAATAGACTTAGTGAGAATTATTTCCATAAATAAACTTCTTGTATAATGAAATTCAAACAAGTTGTTTAAGCAATCAAGTGAAATGTAACATACATGGGCAAACAAGGCATATAGTTTTTTGGGAACTATATGTTGAATGAATTTACGCCCTCCATTCGGGGTTTGGTGATACGTAACCCCAAAACGAGAAGTTTTAGTTAAATTATGCTTTCGATCAATACCGCCAAGCGTATTAGATCTACTCGATTTGAGCCATGCTTCCAGATTTCTGCCAAGCATTTAATTCCATGTCGCCAAGCAATCACTTTCAATCATAACCGCCAAGTGTTGCTTTTGACCGAGCTACCATCATTCTCACTTAAGGATAATAACCCTATGCAATGAGACTCATTTCATGGTATGCATGAATCAATTTATTTAAATTATCATAGCATCATTATTAACAATTTTAAGGTGATCATAAAATTTCATACATATCAAGTATTATACTAAAACAAATAATTACTTACAATAAATTCTTGTCTCAAATATTCTTATAGTACTTTCAAAAAATTTCACATCCATATCAAGTTATCTTTCCTTAATTCTAATAAAACTAAACTACAAGCACAATCAAGTAAAGCCTTTTTAAGGAAATAAACTTACATTGCCATGTTGACACTTCTTCTAAGTGGATGAGTCGTTCAAACAATCCACTTAGTCGTAATCATTCTTGGGGTACGAGTATTCTTCCTCGGAATCATCTAGTCAAGGAAATACCAAAAATGAGTATTTCTTGATAACTTTCTTGAGATTTGACAAAACTATGACATAAGAATGTCAAAGTTCGTATAAGATAGGATTCCAATTTAAAATGGCCATAACCTAGTCATTTTAACTCGGAATTGCGCATATAATATATCGATTTCTACCTATTCCAAAAGATCTATCCTTTTCTAAAACTATTTTTATCAAACTAGATCATTTAGGCTCTGAAACAGTGTTGATAAATTCACCACGAATTTTCCCAACACAAAAGCATTTTGTTTCAAACATTAAACCATTCAAAAATTGCTTTGATAAATACTTAGTTATCTATAGAGTTGAAAATTTTCCTTTTATAGATATCTAGCTCATATTTTATCCATGCTCAAGTGTTTGTTGTCCATTCCAATTTCTTGAGTAAAACAATGTTAATTAAAAGTTTAGAAAACTATATTTTATAAGAAATCCATTTTTTGTAATTCCTTTCAAAAATGAATATTTTGATTCTTTTGTTTTCAAAAATATATTTCATGTTTATCTTACTATTATTCTAAACGACTTTTTGATAAAGTAAATTTCTTCTTTTCTAAATTCTTAATATTAGTGTTACTTCTTGTTTTGACCATTTATTTGAAAATCTTTTGGTTTGAAAACTTCCATTCTCTTTTGATAAAATTTCCTTATATTATGTTTTTATAGAAAATATTTTAGCACCAAGAGTTATCTTTTTAGGATAACAAAGTAATATAGGAATTATTTAAAATCTTTGAAAAAGTAGCTTTTAAAATTGTAGTGAGTTCTTTCTAAAACTTGGAAAAATGATAAATTTACTTTTAAACCATAGATTCTACATTTCATAAAAAAAAAAAAAAAATCATTCTTAAGTGATAAAATCTCCTTTTTGTCAAAGTATAATTGGAACTTTAAAGATTTGGACAACAATCTTAATGGGCGTGATTATGAGAAATAATAACATAAATAATAAATAAAGTCAAGTATTGGGAGTCTTAGCTTCTTCAAGGCTCCCGGGATTAAGAAGTAGACTAGTCCCAAAAAGAAAGAAATAAAATAAAATAAATTGTTTTGACTTGATGAGGACAAGTCTAAGACTAGAGACTAGTCTTAAAATAATAAGATATAAATAAATTGCAATTGAAGAAATAAATAAATTACTTTTCATAAAAGTAAATAAATTGTAAGAAAGCTTATATGCTCTAAAGAATATATATATATATATATATGTAGATATATAATAATACTTAGCTAAATATAATAACAATAATAATATGAACAAAATAAAGTAACAACAAAAATAAATAAATAGATATTCATGAACAAGAATAATACATAAACATAGTGTAGCTTCCATAACATTTAGTTTTTGGAAACTCAGACCATGATCATGTAAAGTTACATGACATGAGAAAAAGAATTTGGTAAAGGAAATTTTTACCTAAAGAGTGTTTTAAGATAATATGTGTATTTACTAGTGAATTTATGGGTAGTAATTGTGTGAAAGAAGTTAAAGAGGAAGGGGTTATTTATAGGAAATGAGGAGTGAATTTTTGTGTGATTTAAATAAAAAAAATAAAACAAAAATGAGGGAGTGAGAGACAAGGGGGTGCCAGCCACTACATGGAAGAGACAGAGGAGAGTTTTATTTTGTATTTTTGTTGATTAAATATAATAGTAAGTAAGGTAGATGTGAAATAAAGTTATGAGAAAGGTATAAAGTAAAGGTAATAGGTGTATAGGGTATAAGAATAGGTATTAGAAAAGTAGAGATAAAAGAATAGTGTAGAATAGTAATGAATAGTGTAATGTAAAGTAGATATGACTAATAAAATATCGGTAGTAAGAAAATACGTGTATAATTGCGATATCCGTTATTTTTACCTATCTAAAAATTATAAAACTGATAATTTTAAAAACCTTACATTTTTACGAGTCTTATGGTATTCGGAATATTTACTATTCTTAGTCCCGGGATATGTTTTTCAAGAACTGTATCCGTTCGGGTTCCAAATGATTTGTGGTTTTACTAATCTGATCTTTTTAAGCTTCCTTATGTAATTACGAACTATTCTACATACTAATCTCTTATTTTCTTTCTTAGGGTTGCTAATATGGGATTGTTGGACTTTAACTATTACGTCTAACTCGGGTTTTGCTGACCTTAGGGTTTCCGATTGACTTTCCAATTTAAGGTTTAAGCTATATTGATTTACAAAACTTTGAGGGTTTACAACCTACCCCACTTAAAGAAAGTTTTGTCCTCAAAACTTGAAAACTTGTATCTGAAGCTTCAAACAGACTTGGGTACTTGTGCCGTATCTTATCCTCGGCTTCCCAGGTTGCCCCATAGTGGGAAATATTTCTCTATAGAACCTTGACATACTTGATTTCTTTATTTCCCAACTTTTGAACTTTTTGGTTAAGGATTTGTGCTGGGTGTCCCTTATAGGCGAGATTTTCCTTTAAGAGCACTATCTCTAATTCTCAAAACTTGTTCTGGGTCAATTGTTGCACAAAGATGTGAAACACGTCATGTACTCCAAATAGGTTTGGCGACAAGACTAGATGATAAGCTAAATCTCCAACTTGTTTTATGACTTCAAAAGGTTCAAAGTATCATGGGCTTAACTTTCCTTGTGAGTGCACACAAGGTATGCTTTTTATTGGGTTTATCTTTGAGTACACATGGTTTCCATTGAAATTCCAAAGTCCTTATCTTTTGATCAATGTCACGTCTTTTGTCTATCTTGTGCCTCCTTCATCCTTTGAAATCCATGACACCTACTCTTAATGTCTCTCCAAAGTTTGAATTGTTCGTTCTGATTGTGCATTAGTCTGAGGATGGCATGCTGTGCTAAAGTATAGCTTCGTCTCCATACTCTCTTGTAGGTTAGTTCAACACTTAGATATAATTCTTATGTCTCAAGTTGATATGATTTCGACTCGTACTCCATGCTATCATACTATTTCCCTTACATAAGGCTTTGCCAGCATGTCCATGGAAAAAGGTCATATTGATTGGTATGAAGAGAGCCAACTTAATCAATCGATCAACTATGACACAAATGGCATTGCTTCCAGTCGGTACTTTTGGTAATTCATATACAAAATCCATGAAAATTTGATCTTAATTCCACTCATGTATTAGCAAAGGTGTTATTAATCCTCCCAGCCTTTTGGTGTTCTATCTTTACTTGTTGGCAGATTGAGTATTTCTTCACATAATTGGCTACATCTTGTTTCATCCCATTTTGGCAATAATGATTCTTGAGATCTTTGCACATTTTTGGTTTCTCCTAGATGTACCGTATATCCTGAGTTATGAACTTTGCTCATAATCTTCCTTTCTTATTTCCTTATCCTCACGCACACAAAGTCGTCCTTTCATTCTCGCGACATCATAATTGTTGACCATGAAATCCATATACTTTTCTTCTTGTATTTCCCTCTTTATCCTTTGCATCTTCTCATCATAGCGTTAAGCTTCTTTAATTCTTTCTACCAAGGTTGGTTCCAATACTATATTAGCTATCTCCACTTCCACATTTTGTCCCGTAAATTCAATGCTCAGCTTCTCAATTCCTTTTATCAACTCCTTCTGATTTGTAAGCAAGGTAGCTACTTCTCCCTGACTCTTGCGGCTTAATGCATTTACAATGGTGTTTTACTTTCCCAGGGTAAATATTGATCCTGAGATCATAGTCCTTGATTAACTCTAGCTATCTCCTTTTCCCTTCATGTTTAGTTCCTCTGTCTTAGAATAGACCAAGATATCGTCAATTACATACTTATCCAACAAAGACTTATATACTCGATTCGTGTTGGTCAACCTAAAAGGCATTACTAGAAACTCGTAGTGTCCAAACGAGTTCGAAAAGCAATCTTCCGAATCATATTTTAATTTGATCCATACTTGGTAGTATTCTATCCCTTCATTAATGCGAGAAAACATGTTTGCTCCTCGTAGTTGGTTAGAGAGATCCTCAATCCTAGGGAACGGGTACTTATTCTTGATTGTGACTTTGTTCAATTACTGATAACTAATGCATAAACTCATGGATCCATCCTTTTCTTTCTTGACAAACCAAACTGGTGTATTCCATGGTGACAAACTTGATTGTATAAAACCTTGATCCAAAAGTTCTTGTAGCGGTTTCTCCAACTCTTTTAACTCCATTGAGGCCATTCGATATGGTGCCTTAGCAATTGGTTCCGTATTAGCAATTGGTTCAATCTTGAAATCGATCTTTCTCTTTGGAGGTAATCCAAGCAATTCATTTGGAAAAACATCTGAAAATTTATTGACAACAGGGATATCTTCCAAGATAGGTTTCTCTTTTCTTCTTTCATGTCATCAAGGTAGTTATCCATTTCCTTTGGAACTTCCTCCTGTAACTCAAACAAATATAACTCCTCTTTTCTTGCAATCGTGGATTCTCCAATGAACATTACCTTCCTTCCTTCTTAGTCCACGAATTCCATGCTCTTAACTTATTGTGGCTTTAATAAGAGATAATCAACTTATACCAAAGATTACTTCATATTTGTTTAGTTCCATTAGGAAGTCACAGGTGGATGGATATCCTTATATCCTTATTGGACGATCCTTCAGCACTTCTTAGGTTTCAACAACACTTCCCATGGGAGTTTTGTCCTTAAAGTTAGGAGTTGTCGTGGTTATTGGTAGTTCCGAACTTCTTAGCTAAACTAGGTGTAACAAAAGAATGTGTTGCTCTGGAAAAGAGCAAAAGCATTCTATCATCTTACTCATATGCTTCCTACATATCTAATAGGGGGATTACTACTTCTATAAAACTTTGAAATCTTGTAACAAAAGAATAACAACGAATAAGGTTTTAGGCTTACCGATTCCCAAGTCACAGCTATAATCTTCACTGCAGTCCAAAGCAGCCAAGTCTCTTTCCTCTTTATCTATCTCTTCACTCATCTATTGTCTTTCCCTGCTGTAGATTATGATTCTTGAAGCAGCGAATCCTGATTTGCTTCCATTTCTATTTCTATTTCCATTCCTGATCTTATAGGAACAACTCCTCCGGAAGACCTTATCAAAACATTCCTCCCCTATGGACATTCATTAGTGAAATGCCCTACTTGCTTGCAGACATAGCAAGTATTGTTTGTTTTTTTTTTGAACATTTTGACATCTTATATTCTGCATCTCCATAGAAGAAGCACTTCCCAAGCAACTGAGGGCAATTCTAGGGGCAGTGTGCTCTATTGCACTTCCAGCAATTGATATATTTGGGTAAGAAACTCCCACTGTTAACATTGCTTCTATAGTTGTTGGAGAACTTGAATCTCATTTATGGTGTGTGGAACTGGATTCACCATAAAACTTTTGCCCAAAAATCGGGGCTTTCTCCTCTTCAATTCTTTCCCTTCTTTTCCTTGATCCTTCTATAATTCAAGCTCTTTCCACAAACTCTCGGTAACTTCCGATGTCAAATTCTTCCAACCTCATTCTCAGATCCTCGTCCAATCCTCTTAGGAAGACATGTCTTTTTAATTCCTCGTTGTACGTGTAAACCCCTGAAAATTTCATAATTCTTAGAAAATAATCCCAAGAGTCAAATACTGGAATCGAAACCCTAAAAATTGAACTAAGTTAAAAATTAATTCTAAACAAGATCAAACACGAGAATTCCTTGTCTTGAGAAAATGAAAACCCTCGAAACAAAATATAAAATCCAACTATCGGTTGAATCAACATCCGTACGCCAATCAAATCATCTACCCGATTCCTAAAACACAAATCAAAATGATATATTCAAATAACGCTCGACAACGAAATGCTAAGATCTTAAAACACTTAGTGAATTTTGGAATCAGAAATTTCAATTTCCATCAAAAGGTTAAACTGAGTCAACTCATAACCCTAGACTCGGTTAAACGATCTCGAGAACTGAAAACTATTAAATAATCACGAATAAAATAAGATAAACCATAGATATCGAACTAAAAATATAATACGGTAAAAACTCCAAAATTATATGATCTTACGAATAACTCAACAAAACCGGAAGTCAAACCGGAACCCTAAAAGTCAATGAAGCTTACAACAATCCCTAGTGTTTAAGATCCGACAATCCCACGCTCTTAAACCCTAAATAACGAAATGAAAATAATTGTTGATAATAGTTCGTAATAATATAGGGAAGCTTAAAAATATCAGATTCGCAAAATTCTAGTATCCTTCGATTCCGTACGAGATCAGTTTTCAAAAATCGTACCCCAGTACACGAATGGAAAAAATACTCCGTTAATACCAATAGACTCGTAAAAATATAAGGTTTTCAAAAACATCAGCTTTAGAATTTTTCGGTAGCTAAAAATTACAGATATCGCATTTATACACGTATTTTTACTACTACTGGTATTTTAATTGTCTAGTTTACTATTCATAGTACTTTTCTACTATTCATTACACCTATATACCTATTTCTTACAATTTTCTTTTCCTATAAAAATTATACACCACATATTATCAAACTTCTCTTATACTTTTTTTCTAAAATTATTTTTTATCACTTCTCTCTCTTTCCTTTGATGTTGCTGTCCCCTCTTCCCTCTCTCTTCATCCTCATTTAATTTCTTTTTTAATTAATTTAATTACATCTAATTTTCACTCGAAAATTCTATAAATACCCCATTCATCCTTCATTCTTTCACATAATCCATTTCACTACCAAAACTCACTCAAACCAATTCTTCACAAAAATCATTCCTTATACATAAACTTTCTATCACATATCACTACTCACATAATACCCCTTTCATCTACCATCTTCATACCACATAAAACACTTTAGGTAAACTTTTTCCAATCATTTTATTTACCCATGTCATATAACTTAACATGACTATGGTATTGTTTTGAAACTCATATGAGTAATAAAAACAACAACGTGTTCATGTTTTGTTCTTGCATGTGAACTTCCTATTTTATTATGATGTTATTATTCATATCTAACTAAATATATTTATGTATTTAAATATAATTTTTAGAGCATATAAGCTCACTTGTTATTTATTTAATTTTATACTTTGCAATTTATTTATTTCATGCTATTTCTTTAAGACTAGTCTTTCTAGTCCTAGACTTGTCCATATCAAGTCAAAATAGCCTTTTCTTTATTTTCTTTATTTTTTTGGGACTAGTCTATTCCTAGCCCCGAGATGCTTTAATGAAGCTAAGGCTCCCAATACTTGACCGGGATATCTTGCTGAAGCTAAGGTTCCTAATACTTGATATTTTCTTGCTTATTATTATTTGTTTCTAGTATTTTCTCATATTCTTATTATTTTACATGCTCATAATACTTGTATCTACATAATGATATTATCTTAACTAATTTAAAAGTAGAATCTTACTTTATTAAAGGAACTTAAAACTAAATTTTCTATTATGTGACTTGTCACAAAATAATGGAGCTATTATCAACATAGAAATAGAGTTTTCTCAAAGTTTTCTTAAATAATAAAGATAGCTTTACCAAGGAAACATAAAAAATAAATACTTTCTTTGTATATTATGGTAACCTAAGTTTTAGCAAAATAATTTGTTGGTTTTCAAAATTCTCACAAAAAACTTAAAGATTAAACTCTTTTCAACTCCATGACAAAACCAAGAAACAAATTAGTTTTCAAAGTTAAGATAAAATCAACTCATAAAGTTATAAACCCACTTAGAAAAATAATGATTTTTAAGTTTCTAAAGAAGGTACTTATTTCCAAAGAACACAAAGTATGATAAGATAAAAAAAAAAAAAAACAAAGGATTATTATCAATAAAAAAGATTCTTTCTAAATAAAATAGAGGAAATGAAATATCAAATTTTGAAAAACAAGAACTTGTATTTTAAACAAGAAATATAAGAAGAAAAGACTAATTTTCTAAAACTATTCTAAATACAAATTTATAAATACGTTTTCAACAAATACACTTTTGATAATTTTAATCTTTTATCACTAGAAGTAAAAATTATAAAAGACCAAAGTTAAAAGAAAATTTTCTTGTTTTGAGAAAAAAATGAAGAAAATAAAATAAGAATATACTCATTTATAATAACCTATGAAAATATAAAGTTTCTTCAAAATACTTGAAAAGAAATTGTCAAAGTTAAAGTTTTAACAACTCAAAATGAATTGTTTTATGAAATAAATTGTTGAGACACTACCATTAGAATTTTTGCATATAAAGTGAGCTTATCTATATACTCAAAGGATTTATCAATTATTTATATATATATTTACTAAAGGATTTTTTTAATAAAGTTGCGTTAGAAAATGGTTTTGCAAAAATCTAGAAATATTGAATTTAAATCTATACCCAACGTTTTTGGAACCCAAATGACCTTATATGACAAAGATAACCTTAAAAATAGATAGATATTTTCGAATAGGTAGAAAACGGTATATTACATGCGAAATTCCAAGTTAAAATGAGCAAGTTATGGCCATTTTAAATCGGAATTTCATTCTATACGAATTTGACGAACATAGTGAAATAGAATTAGAAAGTTTAAGTAGAATTTCTACGAAATACTCATCCATGGTATTTCTTTTGTCTAAGTGACAAAGGATACGAGAATACCCTTCCCGAGGATTACTACGACTAAGAAGATCGCGAAATGGACGAGTGAGTTATTCCTCTTAATTTCGTTATCTTGCTTGTGCTTGTAAAGTAGTAGCATTAGCATACTAAAAAAAGATAAAAATGGATATGTATGGGAATTCGGGGATATGTATATATGTGATTCTTTGTTTATGCGTGAAATGAGAATTAAGAATATCGCAACTTCAAACTGCCTGTATAAGTGTTTTTGTTTAATTACTTGTATGACTATCTATTATTTGCTAAATTGATTGATCGCCCCCTAATAAGCCTTAATGAGGTTTAGTTTAAGAAAAATAAAATACTCACGCATAACATCCATTGAGTGACACCTCTTTCGGAAGGCTGCTACTCCTACGCATAGAGTTGGATTGGTTGTTATCGTGCTGTGACACGGGCTATGTTCCTTCCTAGAGAATCCAAATCACCCGGGGAATGCGACTCTAGGTTTGGACCCGAGCCAACCCATCGCTTTGGGTAGGGACCTGGAGACTAGCAGTAGAAGATCGAGGATCTTCATCACCGATTCCTTAACCTTCGATACGGAGGGGTAAATCCGTTCTATATATGGTTTCCAGATAACTATATATATTTGCGTAATCACGTAATTGTTGCATTGTACGCATAGCATATGTGTGAAAATTTAAATGAACTTATTTGAAAACATGGTGCGAATGAAAAGGAATATCTCACTAAGCTAGTTCTAGCTTATACCCCTATAGATTTTATTGAAACATGTATACCCGTGGCTTAAATTGAGGATCATGACATTAAGGAAGTCATGGAAGGATGTTAAGCTTCTATGAAGGCAATGGAAACAAAAGATGAAGTTATTTTGTAAGGTTCCTTATATGTAATGTATGCCATGTTAGTGTTTTAGAAATTCTAAGAAGTGTATTTATTTTGATTTGAAGACAATATGATGAGATCATCTAGCATCGAGAATTCAAGAGCCAAAGTCCAGTGATCCACTCCATGGCATTGGAGGACCAATGACAAGAGCTAAAGCTAAACGAATGAAAGAAGCTTTGCACGATCTAGTGATGGAAGTGATGGAGTTACAAGAAAAGAAGTCAAACTCCACCAAAGAAGAACCGACATTAATTTACATTATTCAAGCTTCCAAAGAGATGGTCAAAGGCATGGAGAACCCCGAGATGAAAGTTACATTGAATGCTGAAGACTTCAAGAAGTGTGATAAAGCTTGTTGGACCGGTTATTAATATTTGGACTTTTCCAACGCAACTTTTAGTCTCCAGCAATGTTTTTTAAGTTTTTTTTTATGTCGGGTTTATTATTTGTTTTGGGAATTGTTTTATGTCTACATTTTGGGTCTTTTCCCATGTGTCTTTTAGTATTTTTCTTTTATTATATAGAGACATATATGGTTGTAAACAAGAGAATATCATTAAATGAAAAGCAGAATTTTGAGAGCACTCTTTCTTTTGTTCTTTGCAAAAGAACTCCTATTTCGATTTCTTCAATCTAAGCGCTTGGGGAAATCATCTTAATAACTCAGGTTTCAATCAATAGGTGTGGTTGGGGTCTAGTTCCGAATCCAATCTTGTTCAAGAGGATCTTTGGGGTTTCGATTTCAAATTACGATCGCCGGGTTCTAGGTTTAAAATACCTAGGGTTCGCATCATTTGGTATCAGAGCTTCGGCTTCTTGAATCAAGTAAATCTATCCATTATCTTAATTATTCTTTTCGAATATTTGTTCTTGTTTCATCTCCTTGGAATTCGTATTAAAAATAATTGCGACTTTCGTAACATTCTAGTTCGTTCATTCCAATTCGTGATATTTTTTTTTCAGAGTTGCGCAAATACAAAAAAAAGAAAAAAAAAGAGGAATTAGTAAAAAAAAGAAAATTCATCCAAAAAAAAAGAAGAGAGAAGATTTCGGTATATTGTCCTATATCATCTTTCCATTCTGGTTTATGTCATTGTGTATTTGTTGGAGCCTTTGTTATCGTTTCTGTTCATCTTTTGTTGATTTGGAATCATTTGTTGGTTAAGTTGAATTCCCTTAGTGATTTATATTGAGGAAAGCTATTAAAGAGAGTTCTGATCAAAGAACCTATAAGAGCGAGTTGAGAGGAATATCTACTTGTGGAGTGAAACATGAGTGAATCCACATCTGTGAGTGTAAACAGGCGAGGGAGTGAATTGTGAGGTTTATATTATTTGTGTTATTACTAACCTTTTTGTTGCAGCAATGTGACTGATCGAAGTCCAACTGGCGGAGAGAAGGGAGAAGTAGATAATAAATTGTTGATTAACGCCTTACTGGGTGAGATGAGAAAAATGTTAAGTGTTGAAATGGAGCAAATCCATGGGAGGATGGATAAGATGGAGTAGTCTAAGGAACCATCAGGTAGTAATTTTATAGGGCGAAGAACCAATAGGCCTTCAAGAGGGGGAGTGAGGTTAGAAGAGAGGGAGGATACTGATTCAGGGGAGTATAGTTTCATGAGGGAGAAAAGGAATGCCCAAAGGTGAGATAGTAATTTGGGTAGTATTAAAATGAAAATACCTTCCTTTTAGGGGAAGAATGATCCAGAGCTATACTTGGAGTGGGAGCGAAAGGTGGACCATATATTTGAGTGCCACAATTACACTGAGGAGAAAAAAATTAAGTTAGCTGCAGTTGAGTTTTTTGACTATGCCAGTGTATGGTGGGATCAGTTGGTGCGTAATAGGCGAAGGTTTGTTGAGAGGCTTATTAGTACATGGGATGAGATGAAGACAGTCATGCAGAAGAGATTTATCCCTAGTCACTATTATAGGGATTTGCATAGGAAGCTACAAGAATTGAGACAAGGGTCTAGGAGTGTAGAGGACTATTTTAAGGAAATGGAGATAGCAATGATCCGAGCTAAGGTAGAGGAGGATGATGAGGCTACTATGGCTAGATTCATCAACGGGCTAAATAGGGAGATCTCTGATATAGTAGATCTACAACATTATGTAGATATTGAGGAGTTGTTGCATAAAGCGATCAAGGTTGAAAAGCAGCTAAAGTCTAAGGGAACTTCTAAATCTAGTACGATTTCTAACTCTTCATGGAAGTCAAACTGGAAGAAGAATACTATAGACTCAAAGCTAAAAGAGGATGTGAAGACCAAGAGCCCAACTACTTCTTCTAAACGTAAAACTGATACTAAACCATTTGCTAGAACTCGTGATATTAAGTGTTTCAGGTGTCAGGGGTTTGGACATATTGCATCTCAATGTCCAAATCAAAGGGCCATGATCATGCGGGATAATGGAGAAGTGGAGAGTGTTAGTTCCAGTGATGATGACATGCCTCCATTGGAGGATTGTAGTGATGTGGATATGGAGGGACCCGTGAGTGGGGAATTATTGGTCACTAGGCGAGTCCTTAGTACTCAGCCTAAAGATAAGGGTAAAGAGGTACAACGTGAGCACATCTTTCATACCCGGTGCCATGTGTAAAAGAAGGTATGTACCCTGATCATTGATAGTGGTACTTACACTAATGCTGTTAATACTTTGTTGGTTGATAAGTTGAGATTGAAAACTGTGAAGCATCAAAAACCTTACAGGTTGCAGTGGTTGAATGAGTGTGGGGAGATGAAAGTGACCAAGCAGGTTCTTATTTCCTTTTCCATTGGGAGTTATCATGATGAGGTGATGTGTGATGTAGTTCCCATGCAGGCTAGTCACCTATTGTTGGGTCGACTATGGCAGTTTGATAGAAGGTTGACGTATGACGGGTACAAGAACCAATATTCATTTGTTCTAAATAAAAGGATTGTGGTTTTAACTCCCCAGAAACCGTAGGAAGCTTGTGAGGACCAGGTGAGGATAGTAAAAGAGTTTAAAGAAAAATGCCTGAGTGTACCAGAAAAGAGTGAAAAAGAAAGGAAAAGTGAGAGACAAACACCGGTGAGCCAAGAGAGAGAAGGATCCAAAACACTGAGTGAGAAGGAAATTGTAGAAGAGAGTGGAGTTGCAAAACAAAGTGAAGTTAAGAGTGCAATAGTGGCTAGGAAACAACTACTTGTACTCATGTATAAGGATGTATATTTTACTACTACCGACCTTAACTCTTCTTTGCCAAGTGTAGTTATGTCTCTTTTGCAGGAGTATGAGGATTTGTTTCCTAAAGAAGTACCAAAGGGATTGCCTCCACTAAGAGGCATTGAGCACCAGATTGACTTTATCTCAGGTGCTTCAATTCCTAATAGGCCAGCTTATCGAGCCAATCCGGAGGAAACAAAAGAGATCAAGAGGTAAGTTGATGATCTGATAAAGAAAGGGTTTGTGAGAGAAAGCCTCAGTCCATGTTCAATTCCTGTCATCCTGGTTCCAAAGAAAGATAGGAACATGGCGTATGTGTGTCAACTGTTGAGCAATCAACAAGATCACAGTTAAGTATAGACATCCCATTCCTAGACTTGATGATATGTTTGATGAGTTACATGGTGCTTGTTTGTTTTCCAAAATTGATTTAAAGAATGGCTATAACTTAATTCGCATGAAAGAGGGAGATGAGTGAAAAAAAGCTTTTAAAACTAAGCATGGTTTATACGAGTGGATAATAATATCTTTTGGATTAACAAATGCGCCTAGCACATTTATGAGGTTAATGAATCATGTTCTTCGTGCTTTTATTGGAAAATTTTTTGTTGTATACTTTGATGGCATCTTAGTTTATAGCAAGACTTTAGATGAACATGTTCAACATTTACAACTTGTTTTCGCTATGTTGAGAGACAATAAGTTTTATGCCAACTTGAAGAAGTGCACCTTTTGTATGGAAACTGTGGTTTTTCTTAGGTTTGTTGTAGGTACAAATGGGATTACTGTTGATGAAGAGAAGGTGAAGGCGATCAGGGAGTGGCCAACACCAAGGAATGCAAGTGAGGTTAGAAGTTTTCATGGATTAGCAAGCTTTTATAGGAGATTTGTTAGGGACTTTACTTCTATAGCTGCTTCTCTAAATGATCTTGTTAAGAAGAATGCTGAGTTTAGATGGACTGAAGTGCATGAGAATGCTTTTAATGCTTTGAAAGGTAAGTTGAGTAATGCATCATTACTTATTCTACCTAATTTTGAGAAAGTTTTTGAGATTGAATGCGATGCTTCTGGGAAAGGTATTGGTGGTGTTTAGATGTAGGATTCCAAACCAATCGCTTACTTTAGCGAAAAACTCAGTGGTGCGGCATTAAACTACCCAATCTATGACAAGGAGTTGTATGTTTTAGTGACGACCTTGCAGACTTAGCAACATTACCTATGGCCCAAGGAGTTCATCATTCATTCAGATCATGAGAGCCTGAAGTTTCTAAAAACTCAAGGTAAGTTAAATAAGAGACATGCAAAGTGGCTGGAGTTCATTGAAACATTCCCTTATGTGATTAAATACAAGCAAGGGAAGGAGAATGTGGTAGCTGATGCACTTTCTTGAAGGTATTCACTCTTGACTTCTCTTCATACTAAGTTGCTTGGGTTTGAACCCATTAAAGGATTATCTGAGACCGATGTTGATTTCAATCAAATTTGGGCTGCTTGTGCTGGATCTGGTTATGCTGATTACTTTAGGCATGATGGTTATTTGTTCAAGAAAGATAAATTGTGTGTGCCTAAGAGTTCTATGTGTGAGTTGCTTGTTAGAGAAACGCATGGGGGTGGGCTAATGGGACACTTTGGTGTTAAAAAGACTTTAGATGTATTGCATGAGCATTTCTATTGGCCTAAAATGAAACATGATGTCTAAGTTGTTTGTGACAATTGCATTGCATGTAGACAGGCTAAATCCAAAGTAATGCCTCGTGGAGAGTATACCCCATTACCTGTGCCTAATCAACCCTGGAATGACATCTCTATGGATTTTGTGTTAGGGTTACCATGATCTCAGAGTGGTAAAGATAGCATATTTGTTATTGTTGATAGATTTAGTAAGATGGCTCATTTCATTGCCTATTCTAAAACTAATGATGCACAACATATTGTTGATTTGTTCTTTAAGGAGATTGTGCGTTTGCATGGCTTGCCTAGATCCACTGTGAGTGATAGGGATGTGAAATTCTTGAGTCATTTCTAGTGTACCTTATGGAATAAGTTGGGCACTAAATTGTTGTTTTCCACTATTGCACATTCTCAGACAGATGGCTAGATGGAAGTAATCAATAGGACTCTTTCAACCTTGTTGTGTGCTGTGATTCATAAGAACTTGAAACGACGGGAAAAATGTCAGCCACATGTTGAGTTTGCATAAAATAGGACTGTGCATTCTACTACATCTTATTCTCCATTTGAGATTGTGTATGGTTTTAACCCATTGACTCCATTGGATATTTTACCTTTGCCTGCTAATGAATGTGTTGATCTTGATGGAAAGAGAAAGGCAGAGTTTGTTAGGGAGTTACATGCCAAAGTTCGGGCTAACATTGAGAAAATGAATGAGCACTATGCTCGCCAAGTTAATAAGGGTCGTGTGAAGATTGTCTTCCAACCGGGAGACTGGGTGTGGGTGCATTTGCGGAATGAGAGGTTTGCTTCTCAAAGGAAGTCTAAGTTGCACCCAACGGGAGATGGACCGTTTCAAGTGTTGGAGCGCATCAATGACAACGCTTACAAGATCGACTTACCAAGTCATTATGGTAATGTAAGTGCTACCTTTAATGTTTCTGATCTCTCTTTATATGATGCAGGTGATTCAAGGACGAATCTTTTTGAGGAAGGAGGGAATGATGAGGATCATCTAGCATCGAGAATTCAAGAGCCAAAGTGCAGTGATCCACTCCATGGCATTGGAAGACCAATGACAAGAGCTAAAGTTAAATGAATGAAAGAAGCTTTGCACGGTCTAGTGATGGAAGTGATGGAGTTGCAAGAAAAGGAGTCAAACTCCACCAAAGAAGAACCGACATTAATTCACATTATTCAAGCTTCCAAATAGATGGTAAAAGGCATGGAGAACCCCGATATGAAAATTACATTGAATGATGAAGACTTCAAGAAGTGTGATAAAGCTTCTTGGACCGGTTATTAATATTTACATTTTCCAACGCGAATGTTGAAGACTTCAAGAAGTGTGATAAAGCTTCTTGGATCGGTTATTAATATTTAGACTTTTCCAACGCAACTTTTAGTCTCCAGCAATGTTTTTTAAGTTTTTTTTTATGCCGGATTTATTATTTGTTTTGGAAATTGTTTTATGTCGATATTTTGGGTCTTTTCCCATGTGTCTTTTAGTCTTTTTCTTTTATTATATATAGACATATATGGTTGTAAACAAGAGAATATCATTGAATGAAAAACAGAATTTTGAGAGCACTCTCTCTTTTGTTCTTTGCAAAGGAACTCCTATTTCGATTTCTTCAATCTAAGCGCTCGGGGAAATCATCTTGATAACTCAGGTTTCAATCAACCGGTGTGGTTGGGGTCTAGTTTCGAATCCAATCTTGCTCAAGATGATCTTTGGGGTTTCGATTTCAAATTACGATCGTCAGGTTCTAGGTTTAAAATACCTAGGGTTCGCATCACAATAGATGGATACACCTTTAAGAATTGTATTTTACCATGTTTATATTTTATGATAAGTATTCTCCTTGCCTTGTTACTTAATTATTATCAATATAAACTGTGCTACTCCGATACATTCCCTTGGTTGTGATGTACGCCTTGTACATAATATAGAAGCCTTTGCGTGACTGAGGTAATCATTCCTTGGCTTTAGTATTGTGTACGACGGACTGCCACATTTAAGGTACCCCTTGGGGCGTGATAGTACTTGCAGGAGTCAGGGACGTATTACAGTAATCTACTGAACTTAGTCTCATACTGCACGATAGTTCTTCCTTTCTGAGCAATTTGCAAGAAGTCTGCACTATACCTCACTCGTAAGCTTCTCGAGAAATAATTTTCCAAGAACTCATGTCTTATCATTTCCCATGTGATTGGGGTCATTAGCTCTCTTTTCTTTGATTCCCACCATATTCTAGCATTCAAATGAAGCATGAATGTCCCATACTTGATTTATAGGTAATGCAGGACCTCATATGCATCAAAAGACCTTTTGATCTAAGCAAGCCAATCTTCGGCCTCATCTAGCTTATCGTAAGCTCCATGAAAATAACAGTTACTTTGGATAAAATCAGGCAAAGAACTCTTGTATGGACTTAGTGGTGGGGGTGGAGGTAACGGTGCATTTTGGGAGTACATGCTCCTTTGTACAGATGCTTTAGTTGATACTTGTTATTGTGGCGGAGTTGGTGCAGGCGCCGGTGCTGGTGTGGGTTCTGGTACGGGTGCAGGTGCAGGCATGTTCTGCCTAATTGCTTCCAGCACTTGGGTCAGATGTCCTAGTGTAGCGTGTAAGTCTACTTAAGGTGCTATGATTGCTTGAGCAGCAGGCTGCTCTGCTTCAACTTCCAGTTGGTTGGAGGCACTTTGCTCCGCCTTACTTCCTCTTCTACTTCGGCTGTTTTAAATTTTTCTAAGTTAGGTTTATCATTTTGATATCTTAGTTAAATCTTTGATGGAATTTTTTTGTGGATATAACGGAAAGTCACTTACATAAATAGTTATTGAAATAAAATTTAAATCAAGGTAAATTCTAAGATCATAAATAAATCATAAATTCATTAGAAAATAGCGGGTAGAAGACCCTTACATGGAAATTGAAATAACTACAAGTTAAATCACAACAATCACAAAGAAGACAACAAAACACCGTTTCGAAAACTTTAAAAGATAGACTAAGATCGCTGATCTAGTCTTTAATTACAAAATTTGAGCTGGACTAAAAGGGATATGCTCGGTTTCCTCCTTCCTTCCTTCATTCTTCGGGCGTATCTCCAGGGTTTCTGTTAGACGATCCTGGGTTTCTTTTCCTCATAAATTGTTGAAAATATTTCTTCCTCTTTCTGGCTGCTTCCCTCAACCTTTCATGTATATTAGTAAGTTCTGCTTCAGTCAGATCCAACACTATATCATGAATGGTTCTCCAGGTAACATCCTCCTCAGCTTCTATGCTATCATTCTCATTTGTCATTGATGGGGTATCATCTACGTCCATGGTTAAGGTTGCCTCCTGTCTCCACCGAACCTGCTGCTCTTTCAAATAGCGGATGATTCCTACTTCCTCACTATTCTAGGGTTCATCGTTTTCAAAAGTGGTATAATTTCCTGCTTCTTGTTCCAGTGCTTCTTCTTGGCCCTCATCCAAATCTTCCTCAGATTCTTCACTTGCTTCTCTCATCTGCTCCTCTCTTATTACCATTCCTGCTTAAACATAGAACCTCGTTCCTTCTTAGTTGAACTCCTGTGAAGATTGGCGGCTCGGTGGATACTTCAGTTGGTGGTCACAAAACTTCTTGGTAAACTCCATGCTGGTGGAAAGCTTTGCTGAGATCAGCTCTCATCCATTCTAGGTAATCCATTAAATCATCGTGTGCATACACGAACACTGGTCCTATTGGTGTCTATGTCACACCCCGAAGGGTACCCTAAACGTGACAGTCCGCCGTACACAATATTGAAGCCTAAGAATGACCACCTCAGTCACGCGAAGGCTTTCATACTATGTATAAGGCGTCTAACACATAAAGGAGACACATCGAAATGATACATTTTACGTTGATACAATTGAGTAACAATGTAAAGGAAATACAAATTTACTAACTTCAGATACAAATCACTACACTTCAAAATACAAATCATTCAACTCCAATTACATTCATCCACAGACTTCCCTACATAAACTATTACAAGACAAATCATAAAACTAGCAGATAACTTCAAACATTCGTATTCCTTGCAGAATCCCAAAGTCATTCCCGGCTCCAACCAATTCAGTCCCTACCTTGCATTCTTGAGATAACCTGTTCATTTAAACAACTATTGGGGTATAAGCTACACTAGCTTAGTGAGAATTCCCTTAATTCCGTACCATGACAAGCAAGTTATAAGCCATCACATGCTATGCATGAACAAACACGTGAGCAAGCAATTATGCATGGGTATCCGGAACCCATACACAGAACGGATTTACGCCCTCCATATCTTGGGTTAGGGATGGTATTGAAGTCTACACGACTGCTGCTAGTCCCCAAGCCCTCAGCTCATAGCACTCGCCTCGGCTAGGCTCACACATGGAATGCATTCCCGATGCACCTTAGTTTCCTATGAATGAGCTCTGATCCCGGGTCTCATTATCCAAACGAGTCCTCGGACCATACCGATCGACCTGCGTAGGAGTAGCACGCTACCAAATGCAATATGTTCGATGCGATGCATGATCAATTTACTTTTTGCTTAGGTCAAAATATTTATACATTCTTTAGAGTGACCAGCCAATATCATACACATAACAAAATAATATGAACGGTGCAGTTATCCAATCAAATCATGGTTTCGATATGCTTTAGTATTCTTTGGCATACATTCATCACAGTCTCAACATATATCCCATCCCCATTCATATCGATTTTTATCTTGTTCCTATAATTCTAATGCGACTAACTACAAGCACAAACAAGGTAACAAAATAAGGAGAAGACTCACTCGGCCATTGGATCACCGGTCTTCTAGTAATAATAACCCGCTGGTAAGGAATCGTCGAATTCAGGATCACCTAAAAAGGAAGAAATACTCTAATAAGTATTTCAACTCAAACTAATCTAAACGATCTTATACGAACTATCAATTTCGTAATTCTCGTCCTAAGCGGGAATCCCAACTTAAAACGGCCATAACTTGGTCATTTTAACTCGGAATCTCGCAAATTATATATCGATTTCTATCTACTTTGAAAGATCTATCTAATTCTAATATTATATTTAAGTTTTGAAAACATTTAGGTCTCGGAACAGAGGGATCAGATCTGATTAGTAACGGTTTCCAATTCCAAAAAATAGTTTTGTAAATATTTGTAATGTTTTTATTATATAAATTAGCCATACATGCAATATGAGTGATTTTCTAACATGAATGGCATGAAATGAGTTTCATGTATGCATGGTCTTGATGATTTTTGGTAAAAGAAAATTTTGAAACTCTTTATTTTGCAAGACTTCAACTATAACTACTTTTTGAAAAATCTAGTTTTCTAA
This sequence comes from Combretum micranthum, assembly GCA_024138025.1. Lineage (NCBI taxonomy): Eukaryota > Viridiplantae > Streptophyta > Magnoliopsida > Myrtales > Combretaceae > Combretum > Combretum micranthum. The sequence continues at coordinate 314,633 of JAMXBD010000397.1, read as the reverse complement.
CTTTGGTAATTTCCATTTGTTTTGGATTTATTACTTAAGAAAATATAATTATTTTTGTTAAAATTGAGTCTTCATTATATATATTACTTATGACCTTTATTTCTTCATAAAAATTTCCATTTTACACTTGGTAAACATGTTTTCAAGTGAGGTTGATTCCAAAATCCGAATTTTACAAAAATTAGTTTTTGAGTGATTCCATTAAGTAAAAGTCATTTGATATTTAGAAAATTAGGGCTCAATCATACATAACCATTAAGGACTTCATTCTTACACAAAAATTTACATTTTACACTTTGCAAATATGTTTTCCAATATGATTTACTCAAAAATCCGAATTTTTTAGAAAATCCACTTTTTGAATGATTTCTTTGGGAAAAACTTGTTTAATGCATTAAAATTTAAGACTTTATGGTACCTATTACTTAAGGACTCCATTCATTACATAAAACTTTCATTTTGAGCTTGGATAATAGGTGTTCTTATGGCCTTCATTCAAAATTACGAATTTCACAAATTGACTACTAACTCAAAATTTCCCATCTTGATTCTATTTCTTGTTTTATACATTAATCTCATCAAAACTCATTTCAACTTATAAAAATCACTACTTAATGATACCTATTACCTATATACTTCATTTTTCGCATAAAACATGAGTTTTGGAGTTGATAAATGGGTTTTAAAAATTGATCTTGGTTAGGATCCGAATTTAGAAAATTTATTTTTGGTCATATCTTTTGATAAAATCTATCTAAGCTTATGAAAATCCATTCCTTACATATCCTATCTTAAGAACCTTTTATTTCTTAAACAAAAACTTCATTTTTGAGTTGGAAAACATGTTTTTAAAATATGCCTTGGCCAAAATCCGAAAATGGCATTTTTGTTTTGAAAATCACATTAGATTCTTGTAAAAAGAAGTCTTGATGATATTCATATATTAAGCCTTTATTTTCTTAAGTAAAAATTACATGTTGACACTTGAAAAGTGGTTTTTAAATATGAGTCTTGCCAAAATACGAATTTCAATACTTTTGTTCAAGTTCAAATCTAAGATCTACACATAATATGAACATAGATCTAAACTTTACTTATCAAAATCATTCATTTATGTTGTCTATACCCTAAGCCCTTCATTTTAAATGAAAAATATACATTTTGAAGTTGAAAAACAACTTTCCTAAATATGGTTCCATTTTCATCCGAATTTTCAAAAATGATTTTTGTTGAAAATAAAATAGATCTTGAGTTTTCTAAAACATTCCTATTATCATCATGCTACTACAAGTCGTCCATGAACATAAGACAAAGTCTAATGCATTTTATGAACTCAAAAGTCTAGATCTAGTTTTCTAAACTAGTTTTAAATGCATGAACACATGTGGATGATGGATCTATGCATAAATCATAAGAAATATCAAATATAACAACTTAAATAACAAGATCCATGACATAAACGAAAATCAAAGCTACAAAAATTTAGATCTACAAAATATATCAACTTTAAACAAGAAAATAATTGAAATACAAGATAATAAAAGTAGAGAAAAGGAGTGTTTCATTATTGGCATCATCATCTTGAGCTTTTAAGCTTATGGAAGGTCACTTGATGCATGAAACCTTCATTACACTTTACCTATATCACCTATGGAGGCTTTGAGATGAAGATTTGCTTAAAAATCTTCAAGAAATATGGGTGGAGGCTCAAGAATGAATTGGGGTAGCTTGTTTTGTTGAAGAAATAAGAACAAGAAGAAGAAGAAAAGAGAGGAAAATGAGAGAGAAAAGGCTAAGGAATGAAAAAGGGAAAGTGAGTAAATGAAAGAGAGAGAAAAATGAGTGTATTAAATGAGGGAAAAAAATAAAACAAGGGCAGCCAAAGAGGGGCAAGCTACACGTGAAAATGGGAGAGAGGAGAGAGAGAGTTTTGTTGAATTTTGACTTGAAATTAATTTGTGTAATAAATGTGTATGTGTAGCTTCTTTAAGAAGGAGTGGAAAATAATTATTTTAGTCAAATTAGGATTAAATAAAAGGACAATGGTAGCAAAGATGGGTAAAAAATTATGCCATGAAGTATGGAATATTGTGTAGAAAGATTGAAGTGAAAAGAAAGTGATATGTGTAAGGTGTACTTGAAGGTATGGGTTGTAAAGGTACTTTTTTTAATAAAATAAAACAAAATAAAATAAAATTAGAAAAATTATTCCAAATAATTGTAGCAGATTTTTCATAATTAAAATTAAATAATTATTTGAATTATTTTAGTATTTTAATAAATATGTTGCCGGTATGATCAAAATACGCGAATATGGGCTATAAATAATATTTTTATAACCCAAAAATTCTAAAAAATTATTTTATGAAAATATAAATATTTTTAAAATATTTTTCAATTATTAAATTAATTTATTTTATTTTTAGTATCGGGTTTTAGAAAAACTAAATTTTAGAAAAACTAAATTTTCTATAACATATAAAATATTTATCTAAAAATATAAGGCTTTATAAGAATAATAAAATTTTGTAATGAAATAAAAATGAATAGTGCAAAAGACTATTCAATTACCGGTAATAATGGAAATACGATAAAAAGGTTATAACTGTAACTTTTATAACCTGAAAAATTTCATAACTGATATATTTAGAAATCTTATGAAATTACGAGTCTAACGGTACTATTGGTATGTTTTTTATATCTCGAGCCCGGGACACGCTTTTCGAAGTCTGTATCCGAACGGGTTCGAAATAGGTCAAAAATTTACCAATCTGATATTTTTAAACAAACTTATATTACTATGAGCTATTCTATATATTTAAACTACATCTCGGCCTCTAGGGTTAGGGGCGCTAGATTGCCGGACTTACACTATTGTATTCCGGTTAGGGTTTCCTGGTGATTTTTCGATTTAGTCCTTTGCCAATTTGGAAACTAATATTTATGTTTATACAACATATTTAATTTGAGAAATTTATTTTTGTAAGTATTTAATATCTTTTAATGTTTTCGAAATTTTTGAATTGGGTTTCATTTCCGAAAGTTAATCCTTATTTACTTTTTAATAATTCATTTTTGGGATCTATATGACTCCGATTTTATAAATCGGAGTCACGTATGGAATTTGTCGTACGTAGTGGTTTTGGAATTGTAATATGTTGAGTTCTTACTTTATTTTTAAGAATTCTTATTTTTCTCAAGCTTTAGAAATCTCTAGATTCGCTCGTGTTTTTGGACTAGTTGAAATTCGTTTTAATTTGGAGTGATTTTTAGGGTTTATTTTCGAAGTTCATCTTAGAATTATTTACTAAAATTTTTCGGGGCTTACAGTTTAAGTTTGAAAATCAGGGAAAGTTCGGTTTCCATCATCCCTAAGGACAAACGTAGCTTCCTTCAGTACCGGTCGGTCTCCGTCTATCGCAGCGATTCATTTTATGGCATAGATCATTTCTATTTTGGACAATTTCTTCCCTAAGGAACAATTATGGAGGGTCTACACTACACCCTTCCACTCTGAAGTCAATAATCCTATCTTCCATATCAGAAACATTTCTCGGATGGTATTAGGTTGTCCAGCCAAAGCAAAGTCTTCACACAACACTCTAAGTTTTAAACGGTAGTTCTCTAATGCTTCAAAGGGTCCTTTTCTGAAATTCTTAGCTTGTAGATGGACCTTGTCTAAGGTAATCTATGCAAAAGAGAGAGAAGTCAGAAAACTTATTCTACCCACTCTATCTTATCTAGGTCTTTCTTATTTCTATTTTAACTTGTTTCTTCTTAAGTCCAATTCTATAATTATGATTCCTAGATTCTTAACCATGCTCTGATACTAACTTAACTGTCACGCCCTAAGGGGTACCTTAAACGTAACAGTCCACCACACTCAATATTAAAGCTTAAGTATGACAACTTTAGTCATTCCCAGAAGTTTCGATATTAAGTGTAAGACATGCTCTCACAAATTTAGAAGATTATACATGGAATCATGAAGCTTAAGAAGATATAATAACAAATTAAGAAAAGAGGATTAATAATATTCATTTATCCATAACAATAGTCTTACAAATTTTAGGGGCATTCTCTAGCCACAATTAACTGTAATCTATTACAAGAATATTTTTGTGAAGTCTACATCTTATCCAATACTAAACTTCATCTAGACATTCCTTAACCAAAAAGAAAAATACCTGGTTGCAGGGTCTACGTGGCCTCAACCACAAATAGGTAAACTGCAAAAGATATCTATAGAGTTATAAGCTAATAGGCTTAGTGAGAACTATTTTTATAAATAAACTTATTGTGTAATGAAATTCAAACAAGTTGTTTAAGCAGTCAAGTGAAATGCAACATACACATGAGCAAACAAGGCATTTAGTTTTTCGAGAACTATATGTTGAATGGATTTACGCCCTCCATTCGGGGTTTGGTGATACGTAACCCAAAAACGAGTAGTTTTAGTTAAATTATGCTTTGGATCAATACTACCAAGCATATTAGGTCTACTTGATTTGAGCCATGCTTCCGGATTTCCGCCAAGTATTTAATTCAATGTCACCAAGCAATCGCTTTGGATCATAACCGCCAAGTGTTGCTTTCGACCGAGCTACCATCCTTCTCACCCAAGGATAATAACCCTATGCAATGTGACTCATTTCGTGGTATGCATGAATCAATTTATTTAAATTATCATAGCATCATTATTAACAATTTTAAGGTGATCATAAAATTTCATACATATCAAGTATTATACCAAAACAAGCAATTACTTACAATAAATTCTTGTCTCAAATATTCTTATAGTACTTTCAACAAATTTCACATACATATCAAGTTATCTTTCCTTAATTCTAATGCGACTAAACTACAAGCACAATCAAGTAAAGCCTTTTTAAGGAAATAAACTCACGTTGACATGTCAACACTTCTTCTAAGTAGATGAGTCGTTAAAACAATCCACTTAGTCGTAATTATCCTCGGGGTACGGGTATTCTTCCTCGAAATCACCTAGTCAAGGAAAATACCCAAAATGAGTATTGCTTGATAACTTCCTTGAGATTTGACAAAACTATGACATAAGAACGTCAAAGTTCATATAAGAGAGGATTCCAATTTAAAATGGCCATACCTTAGTCATTTTAACTTGAAATTGGGTATATAATATACCGATTTCTACCTACTCCAAAAGATCTATCTATTTATAAAACTATTTTTATCAAACTAGATAATTTAGGCTCCGAAACAGTGTTGAAAAGATTCACCAGGAATTTTCCCAACCCAAAAGCATTTTGTTTCAAACATTAAATCATTCAAAAATTGCTTTGATAAATACTTAGTTATCTATAGAGTTGAAAATTTTCCTTTTATAGATATCTAGCTCATATTTTATCCATGCCCAAATATTTGTTGTCCATTCTAATTTCTTGAGCTAAACAATGTTAATTAAAAGTTTAGAAAACTATATTTCATAAGCAATCCATTTTTTGTAATTCCTTTCAAAAATGAATATTTTGATTCTTTTGTTTTCAAAGATATATTTCATGTTTATCTTACTATTATTCTAAATGACTTTTTGATAAAGGAAATTTCTTCTTTTCTAAATTCTCAATATTAGTGTTACTTCTTGTTTTGACCATTTATTTGAAAATCTTTTGGTTTGAAAACTTCCATTCTCTTTTGATGAAATTTCCTTATATTATATTTTTATGGAAAAAATTTTAGTACCAAGAGTTATCTTTTTAGGATAACAAAGTAATATAGGAATTATTTAAAAAGCTTTTAAAAAAAAAGTAGTTTTTAAAATTGTAGTGAGTTCTTTCAAAAACTTGAAAAAAGGATAAATTTACTTTTAAACCATAGATTCTACATTTCATAAAAAAAAATAATTCTTAAGTGATAAAATCTCCTTTTTGTCAAATTATAATTGGAACTTTAAAGATTTGGACAACAATCTTAATGGGCATAATTATGAGAAATAATAACAAGCAAAAATAACATAAATAATAAATAAAGTCAAGTATTGGAAGTCTTAGCTTCTTTAAGGCTCCCGGGACTAAGAAATAGACTAATCCTAAAAAGAAAGAAATAAAATAAAATAAAGAAAATTATTTTGACTTGATGAGGACAAGTCTAAGACTAGAGACTAGTCTTAAAACAACAAGAAATAAATAAATTACAGTGGAATAAATAAATAAATTACTTTTCATGAAAGTAAATAAATTGCAAGTGAGCTTATATGCTCGAAAAAAAAAATATATATATATATATATATGTAGATATATAATAATACTTAGTTAGACATAATAACAATAATAATATGAACAAAGTAAAGTGACAACATAAATAAATAAATAGATATTCATGAACAAGAACAATACATGAACATAGTGTAGCTTCCATAACATTTAGTTTTTGGAAACTCATACCATGATCATGTAAAGTTACATGACATGAGAAAAAGAATTTGGTAAAGGAAATTTTTACTTAAAGAGTGTTTTAAGATAATATGTGTGAATGAGTTTTGTGTATGTAGAAGGAGGTTTGAGAATATTTTGAGAGAGTACTTGGAGAGAGTATTGAGAGGCAAATTTGAGAGAGATTTGATAGTGAATTTGTAGGTGGTAATTGTGTGAAAGGGGAGGGGGGGTATTTATAGGAAATAAGGAGTGAATTTTTGTGTGATTTAACTAAAGGAAAAATAAAACAAAAATGAGGGAGAGAGGGATAAGGGGGCGTTGGCCACTACATGGAAGAGAGGGAGGAGAGTTTTATTTTGTGTTTTTGTTGATTAAATGTAATAATAAGTAAGGTAGATGTGAAATAAAGTAATGGGAAAGTAAAAAGTAAAGGCAACAGGTATATAGGGTGTAAGAATAGGTGTTAGAAAAGTAGAGATAAAAGAATAGTGTAGAATAGTAATGAATAGTATAATGTAAAGTAGATATGATTAATAAAGTACCTGTAGTAAGAAAATACGTGTATAATTGCGATATTTGTTATTTTTACTTACCGAAATTATAAAACTAATATTTTTGAGAACCTTATATTTTTAAAAGTCTAATGGTATATTCGGAATATTTTTACTATTCCGAGCCCCGGGATACGTTTTTCAAGAACTATATTCGTTCGGGTTCCAAACGATTTGCGATTTTATTAATCTGATATTTTTAAGCTTCCTTATGTAATTACGAACTATTCTACATACTAATCTCTTACTTACTTTCTTAGAGTTGCTAATACGGGATTTTCGGACTTTAACTATTACGTCTAACTAAGGTTTTGATGACCTTAGAGTTTTCGGTTGACTTTCCAATTTAGGGTTTAAGCTAAATCGATTTACAAAACTTTGGGGGGTTTACAATGGCAAAGTGAGTTCACTATCTTTAAATTATATACTTGTGATTGTGCTTGTAATGTTAGTGGCATTAGAATGAAGGCAAGATAAAAATTTGACTGTGTGTATATGAGTTCTACTTAGGCGAATTGATGATAAGAATATTGAAATGTGCTTGTTGTAAATATTTGTATGATTTGGTATAGAATTGAAGTGTCTAAAATATCTATGATCACCCATAAATTTTTAAATTGTTATGCCATGATCTTATAATAAAATTGACCGTGCATACCATATGTGAGTCACATTGCATAGGTTATTATACCTTCGTGGGAAGAAGGCATAATAGCTGGGCAACGAGGGGCCTGTAAAATCGAATGCTCACATAAGGGCCGGAATTGAAAATGCATGTGGGTGGGCTGTAAGCCCCTAGATTTTTCGATAATATTAGCAAACCCTAAGAACCGAAAGTTGAAACGAAACCCTAAAATTAACCTAGTTCTATGTTTAGTCTAGTGAATCTAGATCCGGCAATCCCGTGTTCTCAAACCCTAGAAAACAAAATTGAAATAATTGTGGAATATGGTTTGTAATTATATAGGGAAGCCTAAAAATATCAGTTTTGTAATTTTCTAGTGTCCTTCGAATCCGATCAAGATCAGTTTTCAAAAACCATGCCCCGGAGCACCGGATAGTAAAAATATTCCGACAACACCATTAGATTTGTAGAAATATAAGGTTTTCAAAAATATTAGTTTTAGAATTTTTCGATAACTAAAAATATCAGATATAGGCCGTTTACTCATATTTTTGTTACTACTGGCATTTTAATTGTCTAGTCTACTATTCATAGTACTTTTCTACTATTCATTACTATTCACCTATCTCTACTTTTTCTTACACTCTATTCTTACACACTACCATACATATACCTTACAATTCACTTTCCCCATATAACTTTAATCACATCACACTTTACACATTACTTCTTTTATTACAAAACAAACAAGACAAATCAATTTTATCCCCCCTACACAAGCAAACCGGCGCCTCTCTCTTCCCCATGCATCACAATTTATTTTCTTTTCATTTTATTTAATTACATCTAATTTCCACTCCAAAAATCTATAAATACCCCCATCCTCTTCCACTCTTTCACACAACAAAAATTCATACCGAAACTCTCTCAAAATCACTCCACAAAAACACTTTCCCAAAATCTCTCTCAAGTTCTTTCTTTTCTTTAGAAAACCAAGCTCCACATAATACTACAACCCATTTCTTTTCTTCTTCAACCAACACATAAAACTTAGGCAAAAGTTTCTTTCATATACTCATCATGTTCATATAACTTAACATGAGTTTAGTGTATGTTTCTTAGACTCAATAAGTTAAAGAAGCAACAATTTATTCATGTTTTGTTTTGGTTGATGTTCTTCTTTTCTTTAAGTTACTATTATGTTGATATTGTTATTATTGTTTCTAACCTAACTTATATAAGTATTATGTATATTATGTATATATTTATTTAGAGCATATAAGCTCATTTGTTATTTATTTATTTTCAAGTCTTGCAATTTATTTATTTACTTACTTTATGCAATTATTAAGACTAGTCTTTCTAATCTTAGACTTGTCCATATCAAGTCAAAACAATTTTATTCCTTTGCTTTTCTTTTCTTTTGAGGACTAGTCTATTCTTAGTCCCGGGTTACCTTGATGATGCTAAGGTTCCTAATACTTGACTTTATGCTCTTATTTTATTTATGTTGTTTTTATATTTCTCATAGTTATGTATTCTCATTCATACGTGAATATGTTATTGTCTCAACACAATAGAAATGAGTTTTCTCAAGTAATAAAAATAAGAATAAGAACTCTCTTTAAAAATAATAAATTTTGTCACATATAAGAAATTATTTTCCTTAAAAACTTGAAGTTTTATCCTAATAAATATTTTCTAAAGTTAGATAAGAATAGCTCAAGTTTTAGTAATAATACTATATGGTATTTTATCAATGAAAACAAAGTTATCAAACTCTCTTTTTAAAATGAGAATTACGTAAGCTTAAACAAAGGTTTTCTTAAACTCATATGTAAAGTTTTCATCAACATATTAAAGTTTAGATAAGTTTTACAAAATTATCAAAAATAACCTTTCTAAGGATAAGCCTTACTTAGGAAATAAAAATATTAAATGACATATAAGACCATGATGATTATTCTTTTAAAGTGGATCAAACTATAGAAAGGCTTTAGAATATATAACCATAAAATATTTAAAAAAACGATGTTTTCCAAAACACTAGAAATAAAGTTATGGGAATCCTAAAAGATTAAGATTTTTTTTTTAAAATTTAATTATTCTCAATAACTAAGAAATGGAGTTAAAGAAGGAAATACTCACTTATGATAATTTAGGAAATTTTTCAAAAATAAATTTCTTTTCAAATCTTGAGCTTATCTCACTTTTAAGACATATTGCTTTACAAAATCATTGTTGAGACAACACTACTAAATTCATGCATATAGTTTGAGTATATATATGTGTGTGTATTCAAAGGATTTATCAACCATACAATATAACTATATTTTTGTACAAAAGCTCTTGAATAAAGAAAAGTTTGAAAACTCTATTTTTGAAATTCGTATCAAATCTGTACGCTACTATTCCGAGACCCAAATAACTTCTTTTGATAAAAATAACCTTAGAAATAGATAGATCTTTTCGATTAGATAGAAATCGGTATATAATATGCGAAATTTCGAGTTAAAATGAGCAAGTTATGGCCATTTTAAATTGGAATTTCCATTTCATACGATTTTTACGAATTTTCTAAGGTAGAATTGTAGAACTTGGATAGATCTCGGATGAAATACTCATGGCGGGTATTTCTTTTTGTATAGGTGTCGAGGACAAAGATCTTCCCTTCCTAGAGGATTACTTCGACTCCTAGAAGAAAGCTATAGACGAGTGAGTTTCCTTTACCCTTATGTATTCGCGTATGTGCTTGTAGAATAGAGCACTAGATGTTAGGACAAGATAAAATTGATACGCATATGGGATATTATGGGAATTATGTATGTGATTCGTTGTGTGCAATCAATGAACCATAAGTATATCGGAAACCGAATTGTGATTGATATAAATGCTTCCATGTATGTATGATTATGTGTGCAAATATTGTTTGATCGCCTTAAATGATTTAATGTCATATTAAAATCCCCATATAATAAATTGCTCATGTATATCACTTAAAATATCATTTCAAAGTTTTGCTACTACTCTTCAGCGTGGGACCAGAAAGGTAAGCTGCCTACCTACATCTTGAGGGTTTAGACATTCGGGGAATACGGCCTCAAGGTGTAGCCGAGCCAGATCGATCACTTTGGGTATGGAAAGCCCAGGGACTAGTAGTAGTCGTTGGAACCCCAAGACGCGCGCAACTTTCAGGAGGTCATTCGGGACCTAGTTCAAAGCATTCCCTAACCACCGATGGAGGGGTAAATCCATCAAACATACGAAACCGGATAGTCGTATGTAATGTTTGATCATATGGTTGTTGCATTCATATGCTTGATTAATAAACTTGGTTGATTGTTTCTTATGAGTACTTTTGCGTAAGGAATATCTCACTAAGCTAGTCATGCTTATACTCCTATAGACTTTTGATATTGCAGGATTATCTTTTGCACCCGAGACTACCTTGATTTCTCGGGTAGAATCCTTAATCCTTATTTTGAGAAGCTTTTAGAGGAATTCTTTTTTGTAGTCTTAGAGTAGATTTCTTCTAAAATCTTCTAGCTTTTGTTGTTTATCTTAGCAAGAACATGTTATTATGAAATGATCGGGGGAATGCCCCTTAGAAGCTGTAAGACTTTTATTTCAATGAAATATATATTAAGTTTTATTTTGCATGTTCCGTTACCAATGTTTTAAAATGCATTACTTTACCGGTCTCCCTTTGTTGTGAATGTACGCCTAGTACCGATATGGAAGCTTTCGAGTAACTGAGGTAGTCATTCTTAAGTTTTAATATTGTGCACGGGGGGCTGTCACGTTTAGAGTACCTGCTGGGGCGTGACAGTTTAAGTTGGTATCAGAGCATGAAGATTAGGGAAAGAAACTATAAGTTAGAAATAGAAGTCTTAAGAATAGGATAAGTTTAAGATTAAGCCATAAGAGTTGTAGGAAGAATCCTAGAATTATAGGAAGTGGGGATTTATGGGGAAACCTCATGTTTTATGACCATGCCTAAGATATGTAGATGGCCCTAGAACTAGTTTATACCCTTAAGAAGAATAGGAGGTTTTCCAAACTGTTTTGAGCCTCAACCCTCGAAAGTCGAAAACAGAATTAACTAGCTTTTTGCTAATGAAACTAAAAGAAAAATACGTTTACGTAAAAGAATATACAACCAACCTTAGGTAACGTTGGAGACAAAGTCTCGTAAACGTCATCAACGGATAAAAGGAGAGAAGAAGGCGGAACCATCCCTGGATTTCCTCAAATTTCAACGGAAGGATCAAGAAAAGAAGTAAGGAGCCACGATGAGAAGAAAGCGTCTCAAAATGTAATGCCTTAGTATTAATCACAACTAATTAAAAGATATAGTTAAGTGTTTAATAAATAAAAGTGACCTAATGATTTCTTGATAATGAGATTTCTTTGTTTTATTTTTATGGAATTTATATTATTTCATTTTGTAATTAAGATGCATGATTTTGATTTCTTACCTTGTGATTTCTTTGAATTGAATTTTGAATTTTGAATTCCTTAATTTCTTATTAATTCCCATTTTGCAAATTTATTCCCTTAAGTTTCGTATCTTGATTTAAATTTTTGGTCTTTATATTTGAGATTTCCGTGATCTCCGTAAACATGAGTATAGAGCATAAAATAGAGACTAAAATCTAAACGATTGAACAGCCGTTCAAGAAGACGTAGGAATAGAGAACAAAGGGATTCCAACAACGTACCAGCTGAATGAGGAGTACCCTGCGTAACCAACCGGAAAATAACCCTACTCCTGCCTCAAACCGGCAAAATGACTTTGTAGCTACCCTTGGATAGATGAACCAATTGTTGGCTATTTTGATTTAGCAACAAAATAAAAATAATCCAGCTCCTGCTCCACCATAGAATGCTCCTAAAGCTACGGTAGAAGCACCCGGCGAACAGTCGCATGCTGCGCCATTTCCACCACCGCCACCGCCACCGCCGAGATCACACCAAAACTTGCTCGCCAATTTCATCAAAAGTAACACCTACTTTGATGGAACCTTCGGAAAGCCAGCTGAAGCTGAAGACTGGTTAGCCCAGATCGAGAGATTGTTTGATGGTTATGAGGTACCCCACCACCTAAGGGTCAGTTTTGGGACATTCATGTTGAAGTTTAATGCTCGCATATGGTGGGAGTCAAAGAAGCGAGAATTGCCTGCTCCAATTACCTGAGATATGTTTCGAGAAGAGTTCTTGGAGAACTCCTTTCCAGGGAGTCTCAGAGTTCGGTACAGTGCTGAGTTCTTGAATATTACTCAAAAAGGGAGAACCATCGAGCAGTACGAAATCGAATTCAGTCGTTTGTTACAGTATGCTCCTGACTCCTATAAGCACAGCAAGGAGTTAAAGAGACAAGTTTTCTTGAATGGGTTAGATGAATACCTAAAGATTTGCTTGGTGGAGTTTGATGTTAGAAGTTTTAAGGGGCTAGTGGAAAAGGCTAGAATTATAAAAGAAGCCAAAACGATGAAAACAAAAGCTCCAGAGAAGAAGGTATTTGTGTTTGGAAGGAAGCCCTATGAAGGACCAAGTTCTGGGTTCAAAAATAAAAGGTTTAAGACCTTTGGAAGTTTCAAAGGAAGTGGAAGCAATCAAAAGGAGGCGACCAAAGTAGATGTCACATGCTGGAAATGCCGAGGGAAGCATTATCCAAAGTCTTGCCCACAATTGCAAAACAAGTGCTTCTTTTGTGGCAGCCCGGATCATAAAATCTTAGAGTGCCCCAAGAAGAACACTAGTGTCTGCTACGTGTGCAAGCAGCCAGGGCACTTTGCGAATGAATGCCCAAAGAGGAAAAATGCTTTAGTGAAATCATCCAACACCTCGTGAGGATCCGCCCTTGTCAGAACCAACAATGGCAATGGAAATGGGAACCGCTTTGGCACCTCAATGCATGGAGTGAGAGTTTATGTAAACCCCCAAAAATTTTCATAATTCATAGAAAATAATTCTAAAAGTTTAAAAATTGAAATCCCAAAAATCGACTCAAGTTAAAACCTAATTCTAAATAAAGATCAAAAACAAGTTTTCTTAATTTGAGAAATAGGGAACCCTTAAAAAAAAAAAAGAAAAATCTAACTATCGGTTGAAACAATATTCGTACATCAATCAAATCACCTAACCGTTTCCTAACACGCAAATCAAGACAATATATCCAAGTGACGATCAACAACAAAATCCTAAAACCCTCGATAATTTCGGAATCAGAAATTTTAATTATTGCCAAAAGTCAAACTGAGTCAACTCATAACCCTAGACTCGGTTAAACGATCCAAAAAACTAAAAAACTATTAAATAATCACAAACAAAATAAGATAAAACATAAATGTCGAGCTAAAAATATAAAACGATCAAAACTAAAAAATTATACGATCTTACGAATATCTCGACGAAATCGGAAATCAAACCGGAACCCTAAAGACAACAAAGCCTATAACGAACCTTAGTGTTTAAGATCCGACAATCCCGCGTTTTCAAATCCTAGAAAACGAAATTAAGTTAATAGCTTAAAATAGTTCGTAATAACACAGGGTAACATAAAAATATCAGATTTGCGAATTTCGATTGTCCTTCAGACTTAAACGGGATCGGTTCTCGAAAATCATGTCCCGGAGCTCGGAATATTAAAAATATTCTGTTTATACCAATAGACTCGTAAAAATACAAGGATTCCAAAAATATCAGTTTTAGAATTTTTCGATAACTAAAAATTACAGATATCACATTATTACGCGTATTTTTATTACTACCGGTACTTTAATTGTCTAGTCTACTATTCATAGTACTTTTCTACTATTCATTACTATTTCACTATCTCTACTTTTTCTTACACCTATTTCTTACACCTACATACCTATTTTCTTACTTTTTTCATTTCCAATACAACTTTATTCACATCAACTTTACACATTACTTCTTTATTACACAAACAAATAAAATAAAATCAATTTCCCCCCTCTAATGAAGTAAACCGGCGCCCGCCCTATGTCTCTTCCAACAATTTAATTTTCTTTTTCAAATTATTTTATTACATCCAAAATTCACTCCAAAAATTCTATAAATACCCCCTTCCTCTTTCATTCTTTCACACAATTTCTTCACTACCAAAACTCTCTCAAAATCTCTCCACAAATTCTCTCTTTAAGAATTTTCCTACCAAAACTCTCTCAAACCAATTCCTCACAAAAATCATTCCTCATACATAAACTATCTACCACATATCACTACTTACATAATACCCATTTCATCTACCATCTTCATACCTCTTACATAATTTAGGTAAATATTTCTTCCATCTATTATTCATCCATGTCATGTAACTTAACATGACTATGGTATTGTTTTGAAACTCATATGAGTAGTAAAAGCAACAACATGTTCATGTTTTGTTCTTGTACATAAACTTTCTATTTCATTATGTTGTTATTATTATCGTTATTATTTGCTTCTAATCTAACTTATATATATAGTATTATGTATATATATTTATTTAGAGCATATAAGCTCATTTGTTATTTATTTTCAAGTCATGCAATTTATTTATTTCATGTTGTTATTAAGACTAGTCTTTCTAGTTTTAAACTTGTCCATATCAAGTCAAAACAATCTTTTATTTATTTTCTTTAATCTTTCGGGACTAGTCCATTCTTAGTCTCGGGATGCCTTGATGAAGCTAAGGCTCCAATACTTGACCGGGATTTCTTGATGAAGCTAAGGTTCCCAATACTTGATATCTTATTTTTCTTGCTTATTATTTATTTCTAGTATTTTCTTATGTTCTTATTTCTTTATATGCTCATGATACTTGCATTTACATAATGCTAATATCTCAACTAATCTAAAAATAGAATTTTACTTTACTTAATAAACTCAAAGCTAAGTTTTCAATTATATGATTTATCACAAAATCATGAAGTTATTATCAACAACATAGAAATGGAGTTTTCTCAACATTTTCATAAATAACAAAGATAGATTTCCAAGGATTCATAAGAAATAAATATTTTCTTTGTATATTATGTTAACCTAAGCTTTTAGTAATATAATTTATTAATATTAAAAGTTTTTACAAAAAGCTTAAGATTTAAACTTCGAAATAAAACTAAGAAAATAAACTGATAAGTGTCCAAAGACCCGAATTGTTGGTGCTATGTTAGGCATATTTTATATGCTATTTGTTTAAATATTGAGGAAAAGGATCTTTATTGAGTTGATCTTTTGTTTCAGGGACAATCATCAAACAATCGAGCTTTTCAAGGGATTATCAAGAAAATAAGCCAAGTTTGGAGATTTTTGGAGCTCTTGCGGAGTTGCTACCCATACACTAGTGACATTCACACCATTAGTGTACTTTTAGAGGAGCGTTTTTTGAAGAAATTTTGAAGATTTAGCCAAGAATCAAGGGTACACGACCTCTCATACACTAGTTGTGTACATGTGCCAACAAGAGAAAAACACGCTACTTTAATGAGTACATGACCCCGATGTACATGGGTCGTGTAGGCATTAATGTATATATATACATGCCTTCTTGCGAAAAAATTCATTCATTCAATATAGATACTTTATCCTAGAACCCTAGGGACGCCTTTGGAGAGCTCTTGAAGTGGGAAAATCGTGCTTCCACTTGAAGATTCTCAACTATACATCTACAAGGGTTTTATCTTGATGATTTCTCCTTTTCCTTCTTCCATTATGCTTATTATTTGTGTTGTTATCTTTTCTATGGAAGAGTAGTTGTGTAACCCTAGGTTTTGAGAAACCCTAGCCTTCATGTAAAGATTTGTTAATCACTTGAATGTAAATTGATTTTGGATTTGCTTCATGATATATAATGTTGTTTGTGATAATTTTAGGTTAAAGTTGTTACAAACTCGATTCTTGTTAATTTGAAAGAAGATTTCGATTAATGAGTATGATCTCTCATGAGCAAAGGGGTTAAGAAATCCACCTAGAAATAGGGTTTTTTCTAACTTTCTATCGATTAGGGTTCATGAGCTTTAAGCGATTCTAAATTGACCTTTGTGATGGAAGAAATTCCCACTTTTGCAATTTAAGGTTAGGGTTTAATTAACTTGAAGAGAGTAATTAATCTATTTAAGTAACCCGATAGTTCAAAATCAAAGTTCATTCAAGTGAATCCACTTTTAGAGATGAAGGAGGCTAGGGTTGATCAAAACCAAGGGTTTTGTTGTGAATCGTTTATCTTCATTTAATTATGCATATCTTGAGTTACGGTTCTTGGGTTTATTTTAGATTAGAATTAGTGATTAGTTCCGTATAAAATTCACTCTTGATTTGGCTAGATAATAGTTAAAGGGTAATTACTAGTAGCTGCACATTGATCCCTAGGATGATATCCGAGTTAAATTCTATACTACACGATAGGTGCACTGCCTTATGTGGATCTAGAATTTACAAGATTATAAATTTTAAAACTTAAAGATTCAACACATCACAAACTAGTTTTCAAAGTTAAGATAAACTCATAAGGTGATGAACCCACTTAGGAAAAATAATGATTTTCAAATTTCTAAAAAGAAGGAACTCATTTTCAAAAGAATATAAATAGATTAATCAATAATGGATTTTATCAATAAAAGATGATTCTTTTCAAAAGAGATGAAAGAACAAGTTTTGGAAAGTAAAAGCTTATATTTTAGAAAGGAATATAAGAAAGCAAGACTCATTTCTAAGACCATCCTAAATAAACAAATTATGAAAAGGTTTTCGACAACTTAATATACTTTTGATAAATTGATCTTTTATCACTAGAAGAGAAATTTATGAAAGACTAAGGTTAAAGGAACATTTGCTTGTTTTGGAAAAAGGAATGAAGGAAATAAAATAAAAATATACTCATTATAATGAAACTATAAAGTTTCTTCCAAAAACTTGAAAAGGAACTTATCAAGATAAGTTTTAACACTTTAAAAAGAAATTGTTTTATGAAATAGATTGTTGAGACACTACCATTAGAAATCTTGCATATAAAGTGAGTTTATCTGTATACTCAAAGGATTTATCAATTATATATATATATATATATATATACATATATTGTTACAAAAAGATTTTCTTTAAAATGGAGTTGAGTTAGAAAATGGATTTTTGCAAAAGTTTAGAAAAATTCGTTTTAAATCTGTACCCAATGTTTTCGGAACCCAAATGACCTTATATGACAAAGAAAACCTTAGAAATGGATAGATATTTTCGAATAGGTAGAAAACGGTATATTATATGCAAAATTCCGAGTTAAAATGAGCAAGTTATGGCCATTTTAAGTTGGAATTTCTTCTTATACGATTTTACCGCGATTTAAGAAAAGTTTAGAAAATCCAAGAATAGAAATTTCATGAAGGACTTATCCTGGGTATTTCTTTTGTCTAGGTGACGAAAGATACGAGATTACCCTACCTGAGGATTACTACGACTAAGAAGATCGCAAATGGACGAGTGAGTTATTCCTTCTAATTTCGTTACCTTGCTTATGCTTATAAAGTAGTAGCATTAATCTACTAAGAAAAGATAAAAACGAATATATTTGGAGATTTCGGGATTATGTGTATATATATGATTCTATGTTTATGCGTGAAATGAGAATTAAGAATATCGCAACTTCGATCTGCTTGTTTAAATAATTTTGTTTACTTACGTGTATGTCTGTTTACTGCTTACTAAATTGATTGATCGCCCCTAATAAACCTTAATAAGGTTTGGCTTTAGAAAAACAAAATGCTCACGCATAGTATCCATCGAGTCACATCTATTTTGGAAGGCTGCTACTCCTACGCGTAGAGTTGGATTGGCTGTGATCGTGCGGTGCCACGGGCCATGTTCCATCCTGGAGAATCCAAATCGCTCGGGGAAAGCGACTCTAGGTTATGAGCCAAGCCAACCGAACGCTGTGGGTGAGGACTTGGGGACTAGCAGTAGAAGGTCGAGGAATTTCAACCCCGATTCCCTAACCTTTGATACGGAGGGGTAAATCCGTTCTATATATAGTTTTCGGATAACTATATATATTTGTGTAATCATGTGGTTGTTGCATTGTATGCATAGCATATGTGTGAAAATCTAAATGAACTTGTTTGAAAATATGGTGCAAATGAAAAGGAATATCTCACTAAGCTAGTTGTCGCTTATACCCCTATAGATTTTGTTGAAACAGGCATATTCGTGGATTAAATTTGAGGATCATGACATTAAGGAAGTCATGGAAGGATGATTAAGGAAATGGAATCATATGATGAAGAAATTTTGTAAGGTTCTTTTTGTGTAATGACCTATATTAATAGTGATGCGTATTTATTTGAAGTCAATGGAAGGATATGCCCCTAAGAATTGAAATGAAGTATGTTTATGTTTTATGATAAGTATTCTCTTTGCCTTGTTACTTATTTACTATCAATATAAATTGCGCTACTCCGATGCGTCCCCTTGGTTGTGATGAACGCCTTGTACATAATATGGAAGCATTTACGTGACTAAGATAGTCATTCTTAGGCTTTAGTATTATGTACGGTGGACTGCCACATTTAGGGTACCCCTTGGGGCGTGGCAGTTTACAATCTGGAGGGCCAGTAGATGTGCGAGGAAGCAGATGATGAGGAGGAAAGATGTGAGTTTGCTGCCTTAGAGGGAGATGAAAGCTATGATCATGGACTCGTTGCAGGTTAGCCTTAACCTTAAAGCTTTCGTTTTGTTTATAGTATCTTTTTACGTTACCAATCCATAGTAATAGATCCCTATATCTCTTAGTCCTAAAGCTTTAGAAAGGTTAGATAAGTATAGTATGGTTAGTAACTAGCGCGTGTTGAACACAGGGAGTATACAAGTAGCTAACAAGACTGCTTATGCCTTGTTCGATACTAGAGCCACCCATTCGTTTATCACCCCTAACCTTGCTAAGAAAAGTGGATTACCTATAGTCACCATCGCTACCAGCTTCAAGATAAAGACACCCATGGGTAGTGTCGTAACCAACCAAGAGATGTTGAAGGAATGTCCTTTAAAGATCCAAGGACACTATACGACGAGTGACTTGATTGTATTGGAGATGAAAAAGTATGAAGTAATTCTTGGAATAAGTTGGTTAACCCGTGTTAAAGCCACGGTAGATTGTCGAGAGAAGAAGGTGAATTTTAAGGATACAAATGGGAAGGATATTGAGTTGAAAGGAGAATCCGCAGTCGTAAGGAGGCAAGGATTGAATTCTCTCGAGTTAGTAACAAATGAGGGACAAATCGACCGACAAATCAATGTTGTAGAGGAAGAAAGTGAAGAACCAAAAGTGGAGGATATACCTATAGTCAATGAGTTTCCTGATGTTTTTCCTAAGGAATTACCAGGATTGCACCAAAGAGGGAGAACGATTTTGAGATTAGCTTGATGCCAAATATCGAGCCAATATCAAAAGCTCCATACCGCATGGCACTAGTAGAGTTGAAGGAACTCAAGAAGCAATTACAAGAGCTTTTGGATCAAGGATTTATTCGTCCAAGTGTATCACCATGGGGAGCACCAGTCTTGTTTTCAAGAAAAAGGATGGTCATGAGGTTATGTCGATTACGGGAGTTGAATAAGGTTACAATCAAGAATAAGTATCCATTACCCCGGATTGATGATCTCTTTGATCAGTTGCAAGGAGCAAGCGTGTTTTCACGCATCGACTTGAGATCTGGATACCATCAGTTAAGAGTAAGGCCGGAGGATGTACCAAAGACCGCTTTTCGAACTCGATATGGACATTATGAGTTCTTAGTGATGTCTTTTGGATTGACAAATGCACCTGCTGCTTTCATGGACTTGATGAATCGAATCTATAAGCCCTTGTTGGATAAGTGCGTTATAGTTTTCATCGACGATTTTGGTCTACTCAACACACGAGAGGAACATGAGGAACACCTCCGTATGGCGCTTCGGACGTTAAGAGAACATAAGTTGTATGCCAAATTGTCAAAGTGACTTTTGGTTGGATAAGATATCCTTTTTAGGACATGTTGTTTCAGGAAGTGGCATATCGGTTGATCCCGAAAAGATTAAGCAGTGATGGAGTGGAAGCAACCGAAGACGGTAACGGAAGTAAGAAGCTTTCTTGGACTAGCTGGCTATTATCGAAAGTTTGTAAAGAATTTCTCGACTATAGCCAAGCCATTAACACAACTTACTCAAAAGAATGAGAAGTTCATTGGACCGATAAAAGAGAAAGGAGTTTCAAGAGCTCAAGCAAAAGCTTGTATCCGCACCGATACTCGTTTTGCCAAACCCTGAGAAGCCTTACACGGTGCATAGCGACGCATCAAGAAATGGTCTTGGATGTGTGCTAATGCAAGAAGGAAAAGTGATTGCTTATGCTTCGCGACAGTTGAGACCGCAAGCGAGAATTATCCGACGCATGACTTGGAGCTAGCTGCCGTTGTTTTCGCACTCAAGATATGGAGGCATCACTTGTATGGACAAAGATGCGAAATATATACGGATCACAAGCCTCAAGTATCTATTCACTCAGAAGGAGTTGAATATGAGACAACGGAGATGGTTAGAGCTTATAAAGGACTATGATCTTGGAATCAACTATTGTCCAGGAAAAGTTAATGCCGTCGCGATGCCTTAAGTCGGAAGAATCATGAAGTTGCCGCTTTGTTGACCGACCAAAAGGAGTTGGTAAGAGAATTCGAAAGGCTAAGTATCGAATTCATTGGAAAGATGTGGAGGTGGAAATATCTAGCTTGGTAATGGAACCAACCCTTGTGGAACGGATTAAAGAGCTCAACGATATGATGAAGTCATACAAAGGATCAAACGGGAAGTACAAGCGGAGAAGTATACTGATTTCACCATAGATGAGAGGATGTAGTGAGGATGAAGGGAAGGTTATGTGTGCCGATGATGAGGATATGAGAAGGAAATCATGAGTGAAGCTCATAACTCAGGATACACAGTACATCCGGGAGGAACAAGATGTATCAAGATCTTAAGAGCCACTTTTGGTGGAATGGAATGAAACGGGATGTAGCTGATTATGTGATGAAGTGCCCAACTTGTCAACAAGTAAAGGTGGAACATCAAAGGCCAGGAGGATTGCTAAAGCCTTTGCCGATACCTGAGTGGAAGTGGGATCAAATCTCGATGGATTTCGTGTGTGGACTACCAAGGACATCGGCAGGATATGATGCCATATGGGTCGTGGTAGATCGTTTGACAAATCGGCTCATTTCATACCAATCAACATGACGTACTCGATGGACAAGCTAGCCAAGCTTTACATAAGGGAAA
Organism: Combretum micranthum; assembly: GCA_024138025.1. Taxonomy (NCBI): domain Eukaryota; kingdom Viridiplantae; phylum Streptophyta; class Magnoliopsida; order Myrtales; family Combretaceae; genus Combretum; species Combretum micranthum. The sequence continues at coordinate 292,743 of JAMXBD010000397.1, read as the reverse complement.
TAGTACGTTTACATGGAGTACCTGCGGAATTGTGTCAGACCGAGATCCCAGATTCGTGTCTAAGTTTTGGACAAGTTTACAAAAGTGTATGGGGACAAAGTTGCACTTTAGCACGGCATATCACCCCAAACCGATGGACAATCGGAACGGACGATCCAAACCTTGGAAGACATGTTGCGTGCCTGTGTTATGGAATTTAAAGGAAGCTGGGATGCTCATTTGCCGCTCATAGAGTTTGCCTACAACAACAGCTATCACTCGACCATACAAATCGCCATATGAAGCTTTGTACGGACGACGCTGTAGGTCGCCTTTGTTTTGGGATGATGTGGAAAAGCTCGCTATTGGACCGGATTTGGTACAAGATGCAGCAAACAAAGTGAAAACAATCCGACAGCGAATGAAAGAGGCCCAAGATAGACAGAAAAGCTGGGTAGATCTGAAAAGGCGAGTTCTCGAATTTCAAGTGGGAGACCATGTTTACTTAAAGATAAATCCAATCAAGAGTACACATCGGGTATGCTCACAAGGAAAGTTGAGCCCACGGTACATTGGAATTTTTGAAGTGCTTGAACGAGTGGGAGATCTAGCCTATCGCTTAGCCTTGCCGCCAAACCTGTCAGTTGTGCACAACGTGTTTCATGTATCGGTCTTACGCAAGCATGTAGCGGATCCAGAACGAGTAGTAGAGTTGGAGCCAGTGTTGCTAAAGGAGAACCTCACTTATGAGGAACACCCGGTACAGATTTTGGATAAAAAGTCCAAAAGCTTCGGAAAAGGAGATCAAATATGTCAAAGTCCTTGGAGAATCATACCATGAGGAGGCAACTTGGGAAGCGAGGATGAGATCCGACGCAAATATCCGAATCTTTTGAGGAATCAGGTACGATAGTCAAGTTTTGAGGACAAAACTTTCTTTAAGGAGGGTAGGTTGTAAGCCCCTAGATTTTTCGATAATATTAGCAAACCCTAAGAACCGGAAGTTGAAACGAAACCCTAAAATTAACCTAGTTCTATGTTTAGTCTAGTGAATCTAGATCCGGCAATCCCGTGTTCTTAAACCCTAGAAAACGAAATTGAAATAATTGTGGAAAATGGTTCGTAATAATATAGGGAAGCCTAAAAATATCAGATTCGAATTTTCTAGTGTCTTCGGATCCGATCGGGATCAGTTTTCAAAAACCGTGCCCGGAGCACCGGATAGCAAAAATATTCCGACAACACCAATAGATTCGTAAAAATATAAGGTTTTCAAAAATATCAGTTTTAGAATTTTTCGGTACTAAAAATACAGATATAGGCCTTTTACGCTATTTTTTTACTACCGGTATTTTAATTGTCTAGTCTACTATTCATAGTACTTTTCTACTATTCATTACTATTCACCTATCTCTACTTTTTCTTACACTCTATTCTTACATCTACCATACCTATACCTTACAATTTACCTTCCCATACAACTTTAATCACATCACACTTTACACATTACTTCTTTTATTACAAAACAAACAAAAAAAATCAATTTTCTCCCCCTACCAGCAAACCGGTGCCTCTCTCTTCCCCATCATCAATTTATTTTCTTTTCATTTTATTTTAATTACATCTAATTTCCACTCCAAAAATCTATAAATACCCCCTTCCTCTTCCATTCTTTCACACAACAAAAATTCATACTAAAACTCTCTCAAAATCACTCCACAAAATTCCTCTCCCAAATCTCTCTCAAGTTCTTCTTTTCTTTAGAAAACCAGCCCACATAATACTACAACCCATTCTTTTCTTCTTCAACCAACACATAAAACTTAGGTAAAAGTTTCTTTCATATACTCATCATGTTCATATAACTTAACATGAGTTTAGTGTATGTTTCTTAGACTCATTGAGTTAAAGAAGCAACAATTTATTCATGTTTTGTTTTTGTTCATGTTCTTCTTTTCTTTAAGTTACTATTATGTTGATATTGTTATTATTGTTTCTAACCTAACTTATATAAGTATTATGTATATTATGTATATATATTTATTTAGAGCATATAAGCTCATTTGTTATTTATTTATTTTCAAGTCTTGCAATTTATTTATTTACTTACTTTATGCAATTATTAAGACTAGTCTTTCTAATCTTAGACTTGTCCATATCAAGTCAAAACAATTTTATTCCTTTGCTTTTCTTTTCTTTTGAGGACTAGTCTATTCTTAGTCCCGGGTTACCTTGATGATGCTAAGGTTCCTAATACTTGACTTTATGCTCTTATTTTATTTATGTTGTTTTTATGTTTCTCATAGTTATGTATTCTCATTCATACATGAATATGTTATTGTCTCAACCACAATAGAAATGAGTTTTCTCAAGTAATAAAAATAAGAATAAGAACTCTCTTTAAAAATAATAAATTTTGTCACATATAAGAAATTATTTTCCTTAAAAACTTGAAGTTTTATCCTAATAAATATTTTCTAAAGTTAGATAAGAATAGCTCAAGTTTTAGTAATAATACTATATGGTATTTTATCAATGAAAACAAAGTTATCAAACTCTCTTTTTAAAATGAGAATTCTTTAAGCTTAAACAAAGGTTTTCTTAAACTCATATGTAAAGTTTTCATCAACATATTAAAGTTTAGATAAGTTTTACAAAATTATCAAAAATAACCTTTCTAAGGATAAACCTTACTTAGGAAATAAAAATATTAAATGACATATAAGACCATTGATGATTATTCTTTTAAAGTGGATCAAACTATAGAAAGGCTTTAGAATATATAACCATAAAATATTTAGAAAAACTATGTTTTCCAAAACACTAGAAATAAAGTTATGGAAATCCTAAAAGATTAAGATTTCTTTTTTGAAAATTTAATTATTCTCAATAACTAAGAAATTGAGTTAAAGAAGGAAATACCCACTTATGATAATTTAGGAAATTTTTCTAAAACAAATTTCTTTTCAAATCTTAAGCTTATCTCACTTTTAAGACACAGTGCTTTACAAAATCATTGTTGAGACAACACTACTAAATGCATGCATATGGTTTGAGTATATATATATGTGTATTCAAAGGATTTATGAACCATATAATATATCTATATTTTTGTACAAAAGCTCTCGAATAAAGAAAAGTTTCAAAACTCTATTTTTGAAATTCGTATCAAATGTGTACGCTACTATTCCGAGACCTAAATAACTTCTTTTGATAAAAATAACCTTAGAAATAGATAGATCTTTTCGAGTAGGTAGAAATCGGTACATAATATGCGAAATTTCGAGTTAAAATGAGCAAGTTATGGGCATTTTAAATTGGAATTTTCATTTCATACGATTTTTACAAATTTTCTAAGGTAGAATTGTAGAACTTGGATAGATCTTGGATGAAATACTCATGGCGGGTATTTCTTTTTGTATAGGTGCGAGGACGAAGATCTTCCCTTCCCAGAGGATTACTTCGACTCCTAGAAGAAAGCTATGAACGAGTGAGTTTCCTTTACGCTTATTTATTCGCGTATGTGTTTGTAGAATAAAGCACTAGATGTTAGGAAAAGATAAAATTGATATGCATGTGGGATATTATGGGAATTATGTATGTGATTCGTTGTGTGCATCAATGAACATAAGTATATCGAAAACCGAATTGTGATTGATATAAATGCTTCTATGTATGTATTATTATGTGTGCAAATGTTGTTTGATCGCCTTAAATGATTTAATGTCATATTAAAATCCCCATATAATAAATTGCTCATGCATATCACTTAGAATATCATTTCGAAGTTTTGCTACTACTCCTCAGCGTGGGACCGGAAAGGTAAGCTGCCTAGCTACATCTTGAGGGTTAGGACGTTCGGGGAATACGGCTTCAAGATGTAGCCGAGCCGGATCGGTCGCTTTGGGTATGGAAAGCCCAGGAACTAGTAGTACGGTTAGTTGGAACCCCAAGACGCGCACAACTTTTAGGAGGTCGTTCGAGACCCAGTTCAAAGCATTCCCTAACCACCGATGGAGGGGTAAATCCATTAAACATGCGAAACCGGATAGTCGTATGTAATGTTTGATCATATGGTTGTTGCATTCATATGCTTGATTAATAAACTTGGTTGATTGTTTGTTATGAGTACTTTTGCGTAAGGAATATCTCACTAAGCTAGTCATGCTTATACTCCTATAGACTTTTGATATTGCAGGATTATCTTTTGCACCCGAGATCACCTTGATTTCCGAGGTAGAATCCTTATTTTGAGAAGCTTTTGGAGGAATTCTATTTTGTAGTTTTAGAGTAGATTTCTTCTAAAATCTTCTAGCTTTTGTTGTTTATGTTAGCAAGACCATGTTATTATGAAATGATCGGGGGAATGCCCCTTAGAAGCTTTAAGACTTTTATTTCAATGAAATATATATTAAGTGTTATTTTGCATGTTCCGCTGCCAAAGTTTTAAAATGCATTACTCCACCAGTCTCCCTTTGTTGTGAATGTACGCCTAGTACCGATATGGAAGCTTTCAAGTGACTGAGGTAGTCATTCTTAAGTTTTAATATTGTGCACGGTAGGCTGTCACATTTAGGGTACCCGCTGGGGCGTGACTGGGCACCTATATCAAACACAATATAAATGAGAAAAATTAAAAATGTGTGTAGGTGGGCACCTTTATCAACCACAATATAAATGAGAAAATTTGAAATCTATGGTCGTATGGGCTTGAAACACCTAATCCCGAATGGAGGGCGTAAATCCATTTAACATAAGACTTTCAGACGTTCTTTATGTATTATTTCCTCACATGTTTGTGCATTTCATATGGTTGTTAATATAACTTGTCTGTTATATATTGCTTGTTGGGCATTTAATTTTGGAAGTAAAACTCACTAAGCTTGTAAGCTTATATCCCCATAGTTTCCTGTTGCAGTATGAATATTTATGGCTATCTCCAAGAGGCCACTTTTCTCAAGTACAACTTTTAAAACTTAAGGAGCTTTTTGAAGAAGTCGGGACCTAAATATAAGCATAGAATTTTAGTTGAATCTCCAAAATCGATATATATGATAGTTGTTGCAAGAGACTTTTGAGAACTTAAGTAGTCTTAATATTTTGCCGGAGGTATGCCCCTTAGATTATGTAATAGATTAAGTCTGGATATAACTGTTATGATTTACATTCTTATTGCTATGTATGTCTCCTTAAGCTATTTCGGTTCAAAATATTGTTCCCTATATATTAAACGTGAGCCTTGCACCCGGAGTTTAAACTCATGGAGTGACTAAGGTTGTTATACTTGAGTTTAGATATCGAGTGCGGCGGACTGTCGCGTTTGGGCTACTCTTTCGGGTGCGACAGTTTAAGTTGGTATTAGAGCATGGTTAAGAATCTACAATCACAGATTTAATTAATAAAATTAAGGAAGAAATAGAAAGAAAGGACTAAGATAGGGTAAGAATTAAATAAAGAAGGCTTAGATAAGAATAACATGAGTAGTATGTGTTTCTCTATTCTAATCCTTTCTTCTTTTGTGAATAGCTTACTATTGGTGAAGCCCGCATAGCAGCAAGGCAAATGTGTAAGCAACCCTATGAGTCTTTGGTTGAGTACCGTTTGAGAATTAAGGTCTTGTGCGAAGAGTTTGCTTTAGCTGGTCGTCCTAAGTCAATTTGAGAGATGTTTAATTTGTAGAAAAGATGGTTGATGAACATTGAGTAGCATAAAGTAGTGAGTAACATAGAGTATTGCCCTCTAAGGAAGAAATGTTGGTCGGAGCTTGAAGTGATTTATGCTTTAGAAAGGATTTCTGTTTATAAGTTGGGGCAACCCATGTTGCAAGAAGCTACTTTTGTATTAAGAAATGAAGGAAAACCGACTTTTCCCGATTTTCAAACCTGAAACCCAATTGGATATCTATTTGTTTATGCTCATGACTTGTTGGGGAATCATACAGATTGGCTTCAAGTGGACGCTTAAAGTCAGTTCTTTTGGTGGGGAGTGTATGAGAAAATACTACCTCCACTCGCTGATATAGCCTAGCTACCTCCACCTAATGAAATTGGTTACCCACCCCATAAGGAAGAAGTGGATGAGATAGAGAATGAGGTTATTATTCCATCTGAAGGAAATGAGGATGAAGAAGGAGAAGAAGTATTTTACAAAAAGAAAATATGAGAATTTAAGAAAGGAAGCGAGACCTATGTTTTGACCCATAAATCTAAGCTGAATTTTGTAGTCGCGAAATTGAAAGATAGGTCATAGTAGCTTTTGTTATTCTGGGATGTTGTCTATGGTTATTTCATGTTGTGTTGTTTTGAATCATTATGCTTTGTTTTCAATACTAATGTAAAGGTCTTTGTACTTGCAGTTGAAGTTTTAATGAAAAATTATGTTAAGTTTTATGAAGTTGAGTTTTCCTTATTTAAGTTTCATAAATTATACTTTGCTTTTTATATTATTCGCTTGTATAAGAATTTTCGACATTTCCGAATCTCGATATAAAATGTTAATAATGTTACTGGAAGATCGCTTAACTAAGTCAAATAAAATGTAACACAGCTGTAGTAGAGGAAGGTGACAATAAGAGTAAAGCGTATCGAATGAACCAAATGTGGGGAGAGAAAAACAAGCGACACTGCTGCCAAACCCACCAATAGCTGTAAGCCTCGGAAAATTTTAGTAAATAATTCCAAAACAAACATTTAAAATAAACTTTAAAAATTACTTCCGATTAAAACAGAACTTCAACTAGTTTGAAATCTTGAACAAATCCAGAAATTTCTTGATCTTGAAGAGAAAGAAAATCCTTAAAAGTAAAACAAGAACTTAATAGTCTTCAAACCCAAAGCCATTACGTATGAAAAATTTTATGCTTAACTTTGACTTACAAAATCGGGTAATATAGAGCTCACAAACAAACTATTAAGAAAGTAACGAACAATTAACCTTCGGAAATAAAATCTAATGCAAGAATTTCAAAAAACGCTAAAGGATATTAAATACTTACAAGAATAAAATTTAAAATAAATTCCTCAAATTTAACATGTTGTATAAATATAAAACATCAGTTTCCAAGTTGGCAACGATCTAAACCAGAAAGTCAACCGGAAAAACCTAAGCCAACAATTCTCAGGAAACCCTAGTAGTTTAAACCCGGCAATCCCGTAATCTTAAACCAAGGAGTCAGAATATGATTAAAGGGTGTAGTCTAGGTCACAATAATATTAGGATGCTTTAAAATATGAGATTAGTGAAATTTCGATCTATTTCAAATCCGATCGGGTACAACTTCGAAAAGCGTGCCCCGGGATTCGAAATATTAAATATGTGATATTAGTACCAATAGATTCGTAATTTCCTAAGAATTCCAAATATATCAGTTATATAATTTTTCGGGTTGTATGTAAACTCGGTTTTTCTAGTAACTAAGTAAACTTCGGAAATCGGAAACCAAAGCCCTAAATAGGAATACGAGCAACCTAGGGACCCTGGGTCCGGTTTTTCTTCGATTTCAATTTAAAAGAACCTCTATAGAATAATTTAATGTGGATTATTGTTTTAAAGTATATTTCAAACCATAAAAAGTTCTGATTTCGAAAAAAATTTCCATTCCGGGCTTTCTCTAGCTTCATTACGGAAAAGTGAGCCCGAATCTAGAAATTCAGAAAAATACTCCGGAATACTCTTTAGAATCAAAATTTTATAAGGATTTCAAAAATATACGTTTTATAATTTTTCGGGTTATAAAAATTATAGTTACAGCCTTTTCCCGCATTTTCTTTACTACCAGTAAAGCAAATGCCTTGTCTGCTATTTATCACTATTCACAAGTACAACCTACTACACACACAACCCATACCCTAGTATTACATCCTTATAAACACTCATTATATTTACTTTTCCAAGAAATTTTTGTCCCTTAAATAAATTATTACATTTAACACTTTTATTACATAAATTTCAATTTTCAAACAAATTCAACTCTCCCTCTCTCTTTCCCCTCACTTGGCCGGTGCATGAACCCCCATTTATGCCTCCAAATTGATTTATTTTATCTCCTTTTATTACTTAAAACAAACCCTAATTCACTTAATATAAATAATCCTTTTCTTTTCTCTCTCTTCATTTTTCATTTCATTTGTTTCAAAAGCTCTCAAACTCTCCCCATTTTTCTTCTTTTGCCGTAACACTCAACTCACACACACACAAACACACACACACACAAGCTTCATTTCTTCTTCATTTCTCATCAATTTCAAGCTTTAGGTGATGATTCTTAATCTTTACTACCATTTAATCTTGTAATGACAAGATTAGTCATGAGTGTTTTCACTCTAAGTCCCCATGAGCACTTGCTAGGGACAAGAAAATGCTACTACATGAATATCAAGCCATCACAAGAGTAGATCTTGTGTTTGATTAAGTTTTTGTTGAAATATCTTCATGTTGATGCATTTAGAAGTAGAGTAAAGTAGAGATCTAGCATAAAAATTCCATGTCATGCTTTTAAACTCCATTTCATACATCATAAGTAGTAGATCTAGCTTTTAGATGCTTATACCATACTTGACATTTATGATCTTATGGATAATTTATGTTTTCATGCGTTAATGCTTATAAAGGCTTTGTTTTGTGTATATAGATGTTGTAGTTGGTAGGTCCTTAGGCAAATAAAACAAGGAACTCACAAAGGAAAAGTTTTTGTTTGAAATGTTCAAAGAAAAATTCGTATGATTTCAAAGTCCTATTTTAAAAACCCTTTTATCAACTTTAAAACTCATGTTTTATGTGAAAAATGAAGGATATAGATAATAGATATCATTAAGTAGTGATTTTTACAAGTTGAAATGAGTTTTGATGAGATCAATGTGTAAAAGAAAGGATAGAAACAATATAGAAGATGTTGAGTTACTACTCAATTTAGAAAATTCGTAATTTTGGAGTAATGCCATGAAAACACCTATTTTTCAACTCAAAATAAAAGTTTTATGTAATAAATGAAGTCCTTAAGGAATAGGCATAGTAAAGCCTTAAGTTTTAATGCATTAAAGAAGTTTTTCCCAAAGGAATCATTCAAAAAGTGGATTTCTAAAAATTCGGATTTTTGAGTAAATCCTATTTGAAAACATATTTGCAAAGTGTAAAATGAAAATTTTTATGTAAAAATGAAAATCTTAGGTAGTGGATGTTATGAAGACTCAATTTTAAATAAGATAACTAGAAATTCCTAAGAATGAATTCCAAAACACAAGTGTGTTGTCAAAGTTGGAAAAACTAGATTTTCATAAGTAGTTGTTATTGTGGCCTTGTAAAATAAAAGTTATAAAATTTTATTCTAGCAAAAATCATTAAGATCATGCATACATTAAACTCATCGCATGTCATCCATGTTAGGAAATCATTCATATTTCATGTATACTTGAACTATCGAATAGATACATTTCAAACAATTACAAAACTATTTTTCGAAAAACGGAGATCATTACTGATCAGATCTGATCCCTCTGTTTCATTACCTAAGTATTTTTGAAACTTGAAAATAATGTTAGGAATATATAGATCTTTCGAAGTAGATAGCAATCGGTATATAATACACGAAATTTCGAGTTAAAATGACCAAGTTAGGGCCGTTTTAAGTTAGAATTTCCTCTTAGACGAATTTTGACGAACTTGATAGAATATAATTTATAAGTTCATTCCAACTTCATAAAACTACTCATTAGTGTTATTTATTTTGATTAGGAATTTTGGGAGACGGACTAGACTTTCCTAAGTACAATTACGATTAAGTGGATTTCCGCGCCATAGCAAAGTGAGTTCATTTCTTAAATAGTTGTGCTCATGTGTGTGCTTGTAATTGTAGTGGCATTAGAATTAAGGAAAGATAAAATGGAGATGAGTTGTGATCTAATCTTGGGTGAATGAATGTTAAGTATATCAAAACGAAACTTGTGGTAAATACTGTATGAGCTATTATAGACTTGGATTGTCTGAAATTCTCTACGAACACATTTAATCTACATAATTAACATGCCACGATCATATGAATAAATTGTACATGCATGTCACAAAGTGAGTCACATTGCATTAGCTAATATACCTTTGGTGGGACAAAAGTATATTAGTAGAAGGCCAAGGAGCCTATGTTAACATTAAGGATGTGAGATCACTTAAGCTAAAAGACCGGCATACCATGGCCGAGTGAGTATCACTTCCAATTTCAATTATTGCTTGTGATTGTAATGATAGTTACACTAGTTACTTAGCAAAGACAAAATGAATATGCATGATGGGGTTGAATGGGAGTTATATATATCTGTTGTTGTTATGTAAAGTTGAATTTAAAGAATATCGAAGCCGGGTGATAAATCATTTTTTATATAAATGAGCTACGATTGATTGTCTGTGAATATTGATTGATCACCTATAAGAATTGGTATAATTGATTATTCGGAATGGAAAATGAAATTGAACGCATTCATAACACGATGGGGATGGAGCATTAGCATTTGTTGGTTTTTCGTGATCCATAAAACCAATACGAGTTGGTTAATCATGATCCATAAAACGAATATAAGTTGGTTAATTGTGATCCATAAAACGAATATATGAGTTGGTTGACCGTAAGCCTAGATGGCGTCGTACCACAGGATTCGTTAATCTGCTAACTCGAGATGGAGGGCGTAAGTCCATCCACATATGATTTCCGACCGGTCATATGTTTGTTGAATTCACATGTTTGGTGCATATCATTTGTCTGATTAATCACTTGTTGAATGATATGTTTTAATTGCAATATGGAAGTTTTCACTCACTAAGCTAGAATAGCTTACACCCCTATAGTTTTTATTTGTTACAGCACGAGTTTATTTGGCTTAGACCAAGACAGGCTATAGCTCAGGTACAGGAGCTAGCCATTTCCTATAGAAGTTGTATTCAATTTGTTTAGACTTCCACAGGAAACCAAAAGACTCTGGATGACTGTAATGGACTATTAAATATTCTTTTGCAGGGGAATGCCCTTTGGACTTTGTAATCTATTGCGTATGCGTTTTGAATTATTATCTAATGCTATCGAATGCCGGGTTAAACTACTTAACTCCATTGAATAGAGTATTCTATTATCGTAAAGGGACACCTTACATCTAACGAGACTCCTGAAAGACTTGGATAGTGATTCGAGAGTCTTATATGGTACGTGGCGGACTGTTACGTTTAGGATACCCCTATGGGGTGTAACAGTTTAAGTTGGTATCAAAGCGCTAGGTTTTAAAGCAAGACAATAGAATTAAAAGAAATCAAACCTAGAAGTTAATTAATAGGTTAAAATGGAGTTGAAAACATCTCTTTCTGTTAGTCTAATTAGGAGTCTTCTCTGTTGTAGGTCTCCTTGGGTGAGACTCATGAGCGAGCTAGAAATTTTATGAAGTGAAACGATGAAACCCTTGTGGAGTACCGATTAAGATTGAGGGAGTTATGTGAGGATTTTGCATTGGCGAGGAGTCCCCAGACTATAGAGGAAATGTTCAGATTGTTGAGGGAAGGATTAAGATACACGAGATGGGCCGCTGTGATTGATCAATTGAGGCATGATCCTATGAGGAGGAGAAACTGGACTAAATTGGAGACGATATATACTCTAGAGCGAGTCATGGTAGAATACGGGCATGAGCCCAAGACTAGAGAAGCTACTTTTATTCTGAAGAATGAGGGAAACCTGACCCCTCCAGACTTTAGGGTATGGATCACTCTAAGTCCATTGTACATTTACGCTCATGATAACCTTTCTGACCACCACGACTGGAACATAGCTAATGCGTGAAATCATATTGTATGGCATGCAGTTTATCTAGATATTATCCCACCACATGTAATCATCCCACCTCCATAAGCTAGAGATATAGGTATGCAACTGAATAATGCACCTGTGTTAGAAGTAGGTATTGAGGCTGAGGAAGAAGAGGATCCTAAGGAGGACCCTAACTAGGAAGAGAATGTAGTGCTAAAAACCCCTACCCCACCCATAGAGCCGAAAGGAGAAGTGAACCCAGAACCCAATCATGTTGTATGGGATTTCAATCGAGTTTTGGAGATTCCCGATAGTGGGAGAGTAGAGCCTAAGATAGATTCCCTATTATGGAGGGATATTTACATTGAAGATAAACGTCCTCCTGTACTTGATGTAGCGGTCCTCGAACTCGTGGCTCCTGAGCCCATGGAAGTAGAGAATGTGGACGAGGGACTTAGGAGGGAATCTAAGATAGTGGAGAATCAAGTGAATGAACTGGAAGTGAGAGTTGATGAGGAGGAAGTGAATCCGAGAGAAGAGCGAGGAGTGGAAAGAGAGGAAGAAAGTGAAGAGCACGACCAAGAGGCCCTAGCTCGACCCGCTAGGAGGCGGAGGATGAATGTGAGAGAGTATCTCAGTTGTTTGTCCATTAGGATGATGGTGGCTCTTCCAGTAGGGGACGACCCTTTAGTTCGACCCTTGATGATTCTAGTGATGAGTGAAAGGTGGAAAGATAGATCAACCCATGAAATCCAAATGAAGTCTTTATTTTCTTTCTTTTGTAGTAGGCAATGCGGGATGCTAATTTACCTTAGGATCTCTAGACAATTTAATATTTTATGTTTTTCTTTCCCTTGTATTTTGTTTTGTTTTCGGAGAAGAGAAAGATGTTTAGAACTAGAATTAGAATGTAGCTTGCCAAATTTTGTAAGCTAAAATCTCCAATGTAATTCCTTATATGGCTTGCGAAAGTAATGAAAGGTTATGTTTATTTCAAAGGAAAGAAGCTATGATGATCAAGCATGTTATGCATTATCTATAAATGGCATTAGCCACATATGATTGCATGGGCATTCATTCATTCATGTCATTATTCTGAACTTATAAATTTATTTTCTTATGTATGAGTTCTTTTGTTTTATGGTTTCCCTATGACTATATGAAGTTTTATAAGATTGATTTACATTCAGAAATTTTGATTTCCGAATTCTCTTAAAGTTACGAACCTTGTTTGATGAATTAACTTTTTCAAAGTTGGAAACATTAAAAAGATACTAAAAGTTAGTAAATAATGTGTAAACAGACGAAACCGATGGATTCGGAATCGGGAGCAAGAACCTCTCCTGAACGAAGCCGACCAACCTGCTGTACCTCAACCAAATCCATAAGGAGTAGCACCCCAGAACCCGCAAGGTGATGTGATGAATGCGATTGGGCAGTTGACCAATCTTTTAAACACATTCATCCAGAATCAAAATCAAAATCAGAACCCGCACAAAGGGTAAAGTGTCCAGGATTCTGCTTCGCTACCACCACCACCCGCAAATCACCGGGAAGTGACTGCTGAAGCACCTGCTCCATAGGAGGAGCATTCCTACAATGTACCTTTACCACCACCTCCCTCATACCGAAGGACTCATCGAAGCTCCTTACTAGACTTTATCAAGAGTAACCGTTATTTTGATGGGGCATTTGGTAAACCCGATGAGGCTGAGGATTGGTTAGCCCATATTGAGCGATCTTTTGCTGCTTATGAGATCCTACCTTATTTGCAATTGGAATATGGGACATACATGTTGAGATATAATGCAAGGGTCTGGTGGGACTCCAAAAGAAGAAGTTTGGCTCCATCGGTTACATGAGAATCATTTCACTGGGGATTCTTGGAAAATTATTTTCCCTCCAGTCTAAGAGTGAAGTATAGTGTGGACTTTCTACATGTTAAACAAAAGGGAAGGACCGTGGAACTTTATGAAACTGAGTTTACTCACTTGCTACAGAATGCACATGAATCCTTCAAGGATAGTGAGGAGTTAAAGAAACAGGTGTTTCTAGGAGGTCTGATGAGGAATTACGAATCAAGCTGGAAGAAATCGGAGTGAGAACCTACCTCGAGTTGGTAGAAAAGGCTCGATTGATTGAAGGAGCTAGGAAAAGGAAATATCAGGAAGTCGATAAAAGAATATTCAGGAAGAGGCCGTTCGACGCCTCGAGCTTAAAGTTTAGAGGAAAGAGGTACAAACTGTACCATGGATTCAAAGATAATACCAGTGGGAAGCCGAATCAGTCAAAGGCTAATGTCACTTGTTGGAAGTGCAAGGGAGTTCATGTCCCTAGGTAATGCCCACAGCTGAGAAACATGTGCTACTTTTGTAGTGAGTCTGGCCATATGGTTTATACATGCCCAAAGAAAATGGTTGTGACTTCTTTCATCTGTAAAGAGAAGGGACACTTGGCCTTTGAATGCTCGCAACAAAGAAGGGTGGCTGCTCAACCATTTGGGACATCGAGCAATACCAACCCTTTGAGGTCAGGAAGTAAAAGTGCGAGCCGTGCAGCTTCGACAATGCATGGAATGAGACTTTATAACTTCGAAGGCCAGTGGATGGTCGAGGAAGATGATGATGAGGAGGTGGAGTTGGCCACCATGGACCAAGGAGATGGCGTGGATAGCGGCCTAGTGACAGGTTAGTAACAAAACCCTCTTAAGTTGAAATTTATTTATTTAACCGTTTTCTGTAATAAATTGAAATCTGTATATAGGAAAGCTGGAAATTAAAACCCCAAATATGTAGCTATGAGAGTGTCTTAGGTTTGAGTAGTGATGGATATTTGTTGACCACATGACACATAAGGGTGAATAGAATTGAGGCTTATGTTTCGTTTAACACGGGAGCGACACACTCGTTCATCACCACTAGTTTGGCTAATCAACTTGGATTACCTATAGCCACAACTACTGCTAGCTTGAGAATTAAAACACCTACTGAAAGTGTGTTGTCGACTCGAGAAGTAATAAAGGATTGCCCATTGGAAATTCAGGGACACCACTCAAAGAGTGATTTGCTAATATTGGAGATGAACAAATACGAAGTTATCCTTGGCATGAACTGGTTAAGCAAGGTAAAAGCCGTAGTGAATTGCCAAAAGAGGATGGTGTTCTATGATCAATCGGAGGAAAGTGAGTTCGTAGGAGAAACCCTAGTTCCAAGAAAGTTTGGATTAAACTCTTTTGAACTGATGATGGAGGATGAAGAGATGGTGTCTATTGAAGGTATCTTGGATGAAGAGGAAACTCGGGAGGAAAAGGATATACCTGTGGTAAACAAGTACTTGGATGTGTTCCCAGAGACTTTGCCTGGGTTGCCACCAAAGAGGGAAATTGATTTTGAGATTATCTTGGCTCCAAATACTGAACCGATATCCAAAGCACCATACCGGATGGCACAAGTCGAGTTAAAAAAGCTAAAGACTCAACTACAAGAGCTCTTCGATCAAAAGTTCATAAGACAAAGTGCATCGCCATGGGACGCACCTGTCCTGTTTGTAAAGAAAAAGGATGGATCAATGAGGTTATGTATCGATTACCGTGAGTTAAACAAGGTGCCATCAAGAATCGATATCCCTTACCAAGAATTGACGATCTGTTTGATCAGCTACAAGGATCGTGCGTGTTTTCACGCATTGATCTGCGCTCGGGATACCATCAATTAAGAATAAAGCCTGAGACGTACCAAAGACGGCTTTTCGTACTCGTTATGGACATTATAAGTTCCTGGTGATGTCGTTTGGACTGACCAATGCACCAGCTGCATTTATGGATCTTATGAACAAGGTCTACAAGCCACTTTTGGATAAGTGCGTAATTGTCTTCATAGATGATATCCTGATATATTCTAAAACTAAGGAACAACATGAAGAACATCTTCGGTTGGCGTTGCAAACCTTAAGAGAAAATAAGTTGTACACCAAATTGTCCAAATGTGATTTTTGGTTGGATAAAATATCTTTTCTTGGACATGAGGTAACTGAAGTAGGGATTTCAGTTGACCCCGAAAAGGTTAAGGCTGTAGTAGAGTGGAAACAGCCACAAACGGTTATCAAAGTGAGAAGTTTCTTGAGATTGGCTGGCTACTATCGCAAGTTTGTGAAAGATTTTTTGAAAATAGCCAAGCCATTGACTCAGTTGACCTAAAAGAATAAGAAATTTGTTTGGACAGATAAAAGAGAACAGAGTTTCTAAAAATTGAAACAACGGTTGGTATCAGCACTGATCTTGGTTCTACCAAACCCGCAAAAGTCTTATACAGTGCATGGTGATGCTTTAAGGAATGGCCTTGGATGCGTATTAATGCAAGAAGGAAAAGTTATTGCCTATGCATCTTGACAATTAAGACCCTATGAGCAAAACTACCCTACACATGATCTGGAGTTGGCTGCGGTTGTCTTCGCCTTGAAACATTGGAGACATTATCTATGTGGGCAAAGGTGTGAGATATACATGGACCACAAGAGCCTTAAGTATCTGTTCACACAAAAGGAATTAAACATGAGACAAAGGAGATGGTTGGAGCTAATAAAAGATTATGATCGGGGAATAAATTACTGTCCAGGGAAAGTTAATGCGGTTGCAGACGCCCTAAGTCAGAAAAATTACGGGGAAGTGGCTGCCTTAATCACAAGCCAAAGATATCTGATTAAAGATTTTGAAAATTAAGGATTGAGTTCATAGACCAAAGTGCAGAGCTTGAGATAGCTAATCTGATATTGGAACCAACCCTGATGGAAAGAATCAAGGAAGCCTAAAGGTACGATGAGGTAATACAAAGGATTAAAAGGGAAACACAAGTGGGAAAATGCATGGACTTTGCAGTAGACGATGAGGATGTGATCAAAATGAAAGGAAGGTTGTGTATGCTGGAAGACGAAGAATTAAGAAAGGGGATAATGAGTGAAGCTCATAACTCCGGTTACACCATGCATCCTGGAGGTACCAAGATGTACCAAGACTTGAAAAGCCACTATTGGTGGAATGGCATGAAGAGGGATATAGTAGAATATGTGATGAAATGTCCGGTTTGCCAACAAGTGAAAGTGAGCACCAAAGGCCAGGGGGATTGTTGAAGCCTTTACCCATCCCCGAATGGAAGTGGGATCAGATATCCATGGACTTTGTGTGTGGTTTTCCAAAGACTTCCTTGGGTTATGATGCCGTATGGGTAATAGTGGACTGGTTAACCAAGTCAACGCACTTCTTACCCATAAACATGACTTATTCAATGGATAAGCTGGCTAAGATCTACATTCAGGAAATTGTGCGGCTACATGGCATATTAGCAGGGATTATTTCTGATAGAGACCCAAGATTTGTGTCTAAGTTTTGGATGAGTTTGCAAAAGAGTTTGGGTACCAAACTACACTTCAGTACGGCATATCACCCTCAGACTGATGAACAGTCTGAGCGGACAATCCAAACTCTAGAAGACATGTTAAGAGCCTATCACGCCCCAAAGGGTACCAAAACGCGACATTCCACCACACTCGATATTTAAACTTAAGTATAACAACCTTAGTCATCCCATAAGTTTACATATCGGGTGTAAGGTGTACTTGCACAACTTTTAGGATCACACTTTGAATCGAATAGTCTAAAGAAGGCATACATTAGCATTAAGAATAGAAATCACAACGAAACAAATAAGATAAGTCTTTACAAAAGTCAAGGGTGCATTACCCCACCAAAATAACAATGGAAGTCTATCCGGTCTAAACCATATTACAATCATTGGGGTTTATGTTAAAGAGATTTTTCTAGAAGTCCACGCCTCTAGCTAGGTCCCAACTTCTTCAAAAGCTCCTTCATCCTAAAGATAACCCTGTGAAATGTGTTCTCTCGGAACAACCAAAAATAGGAACACCACAACAAAACTATTAGGGTGTAAGCTACAGGCTTAGTGAGATTCAATTCCAAATATTCAATGCTCAACAATAGTATATATCAGACAAGTCATTAGCAACCATAGGAATGCATAAGCATATGAGCATACAATACATAAGACCATCCGGAAATCTTATGTTGAATGAATTTTCACCATCCATTAGGGGTTAGGTGTTTCAGGCCCATAAGACCATCATTTGAATACTTCTCACTTCTTATTATGGTTGATACAGGTGCCCATCCACCACGTTTAAATTTTTACTATGGTTTATACAGGCGCCCACCCATGCACTTTTCAATTCCGGCCCATCCGCCAACAACTGAGTTTATTGGCCCATCGTTGCCCGAATTACTATGCCTTCTTCCCACAAAGGTATAATAACTCATGCAATGTGACTCACTACGTGATATGTATGTACAGTTTATTCATATAATCGTGGCATATTAATTAGGCCGATTAAGTGCGATCATAGAGAATTTCAGACAATCCAAGTCTATACTAGCTCATACAATGATTTATCAACAAGTCTCGTCTTGATATACTTATCATTCATTCAACCAAGATTATGTCACAATCATCGTAATTTTATCTTTTCCTAATTCTAATGCCACTACGATTACAAGCACATACATGAGCACACCTATTTAAGAAATGAACTCACTCGGCCATGGAGAGAAATCCACTAGTCGTAATAGTCCTCGGGGAGTGGAAATCCATCCTCCAAATCACCTAAGTGTAAGGAATACCCGAAATGAGTATTTCTCATAAGGTTCTAATAACTTAACAATCGTCAATTCCCGTATAAGATAAAGTCCTAACTTTAAATGACCATATCTAACTCGTTTTAACTCGAAATTGAGCATATAATATATCGATTTCTATCTACTTCGAAAGATCTATCTATTCCTAGTATTATTGCCAACTTTCAAAAATATTTAAGTCACGAAACAGAGGAATCAGTTCTGTTCAGTCGAAACTTCAATTCCGAAAAATAATTTTGTGAATGTTTGTGATGTCTTCTAGCATATAGTTTAGCTACACATGCAATATTGATGACTTCCTATCATGAACGATACGATACGAACTTGATGCATGCATGTTTTTGACATTATTTACAAAAAGGAAAAAAATTAAGAAACTTCCTATTTGTGAAACTCCATAACTTTACACTTCCATGAAAACTAGTTTCCTAACTTTGACTATCCCATTTGTTTTGAAGTTATTTCCTTAAGAAAATCAATTTATACTTATTTAAATTGAGTTTTCATTATACCTATTACCTAAGCCTTCATTTCTACATAAAAATTTGCATTTTACACTTTGTAAATATGTTTTCAAGTAGGATTTATCCAAAATCCGAATTCTTGAAATTAAATTTTTGAATGATTCCTTTGGGAAAAACTTGTTTAATGCATTAAAACTTAAGACTTTAAGATACCTATACTTAAGGACTCCATTTAATACATAAAACTTCTATTTTAAAACTTAGATGATAGGTGTTCTTATGACTATATTCAAAATTACGAATTTCATATGTTGAGTACTAACTCAAATTTTCCATCTAGATTCCACTTCTTGCTTTATACATTAATCTATCAAACTCATTTCAACTTATAAAAATCACTACCTAATGATACCCATTACCTATACTCTCATTTTCCACATAAAACATGAGTTTTAAAATTGATAAAAGGGTTTTTAAAAAAGGGTCTTGAAATCAACGAATTTGTCTTTGAACATTTCAAACAAAAACTTTTCTTTGTAGTCCTGCTTTATTTCCCTAAGATCTACCACTACAACATTCATAACACAAATTAAAGCCTTTATAAAGCATTTAATGCATGAAAACATAAATCATTCATAAGATCATGAATATCAAGCATGGTATAAGCATCTAAAAGCTAGATCTACTGCTTATGATGTATGAGATGAAGTTTAAAAGCATGAACATGAAATTTTTATGCTAGATCTCAACTTTACTCCACTTCTACATGCATGATCATGAAGATATCTCAACAAAAACTTAATCAAACACAAGATCTACTCTTGTGATTGCTTGATATTCATGTAGTAGCATTTTCTTATCCCTAGCAAGTGCTCATGGGGACTTTGAGTGAAAACACTAATGAATAATCTTACTATTACAAGATTAAATGATAGTAAGGCTTCGGAATCATCACCTAAGGTTGGATTTAGTGAAGAAATGAAGAAGATTGAAGCTTGTGTGTATGTGTGTGTATGGTGAAGGAGAGTCCACGGCAATGAGGGAAGCAATGGGAGAGTTTTGATAGCTTTTAGAACAAATGAAATAAAGTGAAGGAGAGAGAAAATAAAAGACTATTTATATTAAGTGAAATTAGGGTTTATTTGTATTATAAAAGAAGATAAAATAAAAACAAATTGGGGGGGGGGGGGGGGGGGGGGGGGGGGGGGGGGGGGGGGGGGAGCAAATGAGGGGGTTGCGCCGGCCACTAGGTGTGTGAGAGAGAGAGAGTTTTGATTTTATTTGAAATTGTAATTTGTGTAATAAAAAATATTAAATGTAATAATTTGTTAAGAGACAAAAATTCTTGAAAAAGAAAATATAATTGAGTGTTTGTAAGGATGTAAGACTAGGGTATGGGTGTGTGTGTAGTAGGTTGTACTTGTGAATAGTAATAAATAGTAGATAAGACATCTACTTTACCAGTAGTAACGAAAATACGAGAAAAAGGCTATAACTATAATTTTTATAACCCGAAAAATTATAAAATATATATTTTTGAAATTCTTATAAAATTTTGGTTCTAAGGAGTATTCCGAAATATTTTTTGGAGTTTTTAGTTCCGAGGCTCGCTTTTCCGTAATGGAGCTTAGGAAAGCCCGGAATAGAAAATTTTTCGAAATCAAAACTTTGTATGTTTTGAAATATGCTATAAAACAATAATCCACCTTAAATTATTCTATAGAGGTTCTTTTATATAGAAATCGAAAAAAAGTCGAACCTAGGGTTCCTAAGTTGCTGGTACTAATCCTATTTAAGGTTTTGATTTCCGATTTACGGAGTTTACTTGGGTATAAGAAAACCGGGGTTTACAGAGCATGTGTATTAGAATTCAAGGGGAGCTGGGATAATCATATACCTCTCATCGAGTTTACTTACAACAACAGCTACCATTCAACTATTCAGATACCACCCTATGATGCTTTATATGGACGGCGTTGTAGATCCCCTTTGTTTTGGGATGACGTGGAAAAGATAGCTATCGGGCCGGAATTGGTACAAGAAGTAGCCGATAATGTGAGGGTAATCCAGCGAAAAATGAAAGAGGCTCAAGACAGGCAAAAGAGCTGGGCAGATTTGAAAAGGAGCGAACTCGAGTTTAAAGTAGGTGACCATGTGTACCTGAAGATAAGCCCAATTAAGAGTATTAGAAGAATGCGTACACAAGGGAAGCTGAGCTTGAGGTATATTGGACCCTTTGAAATTTTGGAAAGAATCGGGGATCTAGCGCACCGGCTGGCTCTACCCCCAAACCTGCCCGGGATTCACAATGTGTTCCATGTGTCAGTGTTAAGAAGGTATGTACCTGACCTGGAAAGGATTTTAGAATTGGAGCCCATTCAGTTGAAGGAAAATCTGACATATGAAGAACATCCCATAAAGATATTGGATAAGAAAACCCAAAGGTTACGGAATAAGGACATTCATTATGTTAAAGTGTTGTGGAGGAATCGTGCTTTCGAGGAAGCAACTTGGGAAGCTGAAGAGGAAATCCGGAGAAAGTACCCCGAGTTATTTGAAGGACAAGATACATCAGTTCAGTTTTGAGGACAAAACTCTATTTAAGGTGGTTAGGTTGTGTAACGCCCTAAAATAAGGTATTACAACCCGCCACGTATCCACTCTTGATTAGGGCACGCTAAGGCTCTAATATCCACAATTTTCAAATATCACCTGTATAACTCACAAGGTATAGAAGAAATCATATGGTCCTCATAAATAAACATTCTGATAAATATAAAATCTCCATAATTAGAAAACTAGACATTGTTGACATACCTGCAGGTTAACAAGTCAAACCATACCCTAAAAACTAATACCACAAATAAAACTCTAGATACAACTGAAAATCCAATGGACATAAACATGAGTCTAACACTGAATAACAACAAAACATAAAAGTCTTCCTTGATCCATCCTATGTCATCTATGACTATACAACTAGTCATTAGCAGGGTAGTCAGGACTACTAATGCCATCCCCATCCTCATAGACGATATCAAAACCCGATAGATCATATATCACACTATCATCACCTGCACCTGAAATATAACAGAATGAGCAGTGAAGCCCAGTACGATAACATCCAATCCAGTTCAAGCAAGGTTATGCACAAACAAAATGTATAAATAAATGCGACTAAACAAAATGCATACAACAGTTTATTATCTATTTTAGTCCAGCAAAACAACACAGTTCAGAATCCAGTATACATAAATTCCGAACTCAAAATAACTCAGACTCTACTTTAAAAACAACCAACTGATTTTGAAATTAAGTAATCATATATAAATATATGGATGAGTAGGTACTCCACAAACATCCCAATTCCTGAACACCTAAATTCTACCGGAATCATTTCTTTGCACGAGTCCACTCGGGACAACCTCACACTAAGATCATCAGGGTACCTCACCAGTATCACTGTCTGCCAGGTCTCTACTAGTCAAAGCCAACCACAACCAGACAGACAATTATTAAGCCGAATATTTATTAAGTTCATTATGCAATTCTATTCCTACATCCATTCACAAAAATTCTAATCTACAAGCACATACATCAAGCAATGGATTGGTCGTACCTTTCTAAATCTCACGAATCTAAATCAAATCCTCAGAGCTTGATACCAACAACAAAAAAGCCAACCCAAACTCCACAATCTCCTATATCGACACCAATAACAGTTTCACAAACTCCAAATGTCCTGTTACAATATATATATATATACACATCAACAGACATGATCGCATTATCAAAATACCTTAATAAACATGTATTCTCCAAAAACCTTAACCTGAAAAGAAATCTCCGTTATCTGTACCGTCTATTCCGATCAAACTCCACAATTATCCTTAAGAATAACAAGAAACTGTACAAAACTCTACAATCACCAATTATTTTCATCAAAACCCTAATTCGCAATACATTAAGAACATATAAGGATTGTTTAGATCGTATTTTGTTGGAATCTATAATAGAGGAGATTTACTTACTATTTTGAATCGCTAAAACCCATCTCGCATTCACCAATTCACTGATCTTACACGTGCTAGGGTTTTTCTCAAAAACCTTCATATAAAAATTCAACCAAACCCTAAGAAACTTGTATAAATTTGTAGAGAATCCCAATGAAAAGGTTAAGATTAGTTACTTTGGATCAGAAAATATTCTCCTGATGATTTTTCAAGCATAAATCTCCAAGAACACTCCAAAACTCTCTTACACGAAGGTGAATATATTATAAAAGAAATCTATCAAAAAATGTTTTTCGCATCTCGTATTTATAGGAATTTGGTCATATGCCGGCGGCGTGCTTGCAGATCTTGCCGGTGTACACCATATGCTAGCAAATTCACACGAACACCGGTAGCCTTCATCAGGGCTTTGAATCCCAGAATTTCAATTCTTCCTTCATACGCCGGTGGCTTTCATGCCGGTGTTGAGATAAAACCCTAGTGAACGCTGGCAGTGTTCTTCCCAGCTTTAAGAGAAATGCTACTGTTCCCATCTTACACTGTCTCTAGGCCGGCGGCGTAGATTCTCCAGGAGGCGGCCTAGAGACTATTTTTTTTTTTTCTTTGTCAAAAACTATTCTTCAAACATCTCTGGATCATAGATAAAACCCTCAACTTAATACTAAGGTGGACCACAAAAACCCTCTTATTTTTCAACATATGACAACTTTTGCCCTTTATCATAATTTATTAAAGATTTATTGTTTTTATGGATTTATTGACCATCATTAATGTGATGGTTGATAATAATATCTCGTTTATCAGGGTTGACCATAGAACCTTTTTATTTTATAACAAATGACACATTTTCCCTTCATTATAAAATATTTTTCTATATATTACATTTCTCCCCCCCTAAAAGAAACTTTCATCCTCGAAAGTTACCCAAATCACTATTTCCTTTTTATCCATGCATCCATTAGTTCTTTGTCACTCCTTTTCTTCTTGTTTATGATTCTTTACACCATATTGACCCATCTTCATGCTCATATCTGATAGCTAGAATATAATTCCATTGACGTCTCTTTAATTCTTAACTTTCACCACTCAATTTGGGTTCACTTCCTTTGTTACTTCACAACACCTCTTGACTATAACTTAAACTAATTAACAATATTCATCAAGAAATCTTGCCTCGACCTCATTATATTAAATCTTCAATTTAGTTTCGTCAAGCAATGTTTAGGAAGCTGAAAATCTCATAAACTGTAGTTCCCCAATTTAAATTCCAAAAGTCAAATCTTACATTAACCTGGAGTTCCAAATGTCACCGTGTTACTTGTACTTCCATTTATTCAACTTAGTTTTTATCCTTATTGTTCCATATCAAAAATAATTCACATCACTTGCATATCATTCATCTAGTCTCAAAATACTCATTAACTAACCATACTTCTTCCAATATGTTTTCTCAATCTCCAATATATTTTCTTATATTTTCCATCAATATATACATGAAGATTAAAATTAATACTTATGTCCTTAAGTAAACATTTAAAATCATCGAATGACTTCTAACTCTTCCTTTAACATCATTACTCCTAATGTTCCAATAATTCTTTGATATTTAGATTACTAATGCACTTTGTCTCCAGGGTTCCACCATACAAATCCATTTATTAGCCCAATATTAAGTGATTGTTCTTCACTTGGATTTAGTATCCTTATATAACTATTAAATCTACTTCTCAACAAAAGGTTTTCTTTGATTATATACTTTTATCTTAGTTTATAAATCAATCATTACATCCTCTAAAACAACTGTAGATTGAACTATAGAAAACTCAATCCAACTCATTAACACAATCAAACCATTATACTTTATCTCTAATTACCACCATTTCCATCGAAACTTCATTAGGACATAGTCACCTTATAATCCTTCAAATAACAATCAGAAACTCAAATCACGAAATTTAAGATTTTTTAACTCTAACTCTAATGATCAAACCTTACATTTACTTTGTTATTTCAGATGATCATAACATCTATATCTCTATTGGTTAATCAATTTTTTTTTATTCTCATACACCATAGTTAATCCACAATTTTGTTTACCATTTGTGTCATTCCAATTGTCTCCCAAACTTTTATAACTACTTTATATAATGATTTATATATGTAGTCTCGTATATACTTTTCTAAGATCCATCCTAAAACCTATCATCATATATTAGTTCAGATGTCATTATCTCCCATCATTCATAGATTTCTCATACCTTACAACTCACTAATATCACATTTCTTTCTTGTAACTACTATTCCACATATACATTCATGTCTATATAAGATTCAACTATTCTCTTATTTAATGATTATTCCAATCCTTCTCATCTAGTCTTAAATATAATCTTTCTCACTTACTTTCATTCTTCAACATGACCTTTGTCACTTACTTTCATGTGTCTATTAGGCTATAATATAATTGTCAACCATTTATAAAGATTTTCTTTATAACTCCAATTTCTTCTAATCAACTTTAGTCATCTTTCTTTCTCCTCTAACTTCTGTCTACATATCATCTTTAATATTGTCATCTTATCTCACCAACAGTCTTTATTTTTCTCCTATTTCACCAATCATTTTCTTATAGTTTTGACCCTTCATTGTTATACTAATTGTCACGCCCCGAGGGGTACCCTAAACGTGGCAGTCCGCCGTACACAATACTAAAGCCTAGGAATGACTACCTTAGTCACGCAAAGGCTTCCATATCATGTACTAGGCGTACATCACAACTAAGGGAACGCATCGGAGTAGCGCAATTTATATCGATAATAAATAGGTAACAAGGCAAAGAGAATATAGAACATAAACATATCACATTTCAATTCTTAAGGGCATATTCTTCTATTTTCTTCAAATAAATATACGTCCCTAATCATATAGGTTAGCACATATAAAGAACCTTACAAAATCTCTTCATCGTATGATTTCATATCCTTAATCATCCGTCCATGACTTCCTTAATGTCATGATCCTCAAATTTAATCCACGAATATACCTGTTTCAACAAAATCTATAGGGGTATAAGCTACAACTAGCTTAGTGAGTAAATCCCAAAATTCATACTCGAAGTAGATTATCAATCAAGTTTATTATTCAAACGTATGAAATGCAACAACCACGTGAGCATACAAGACATATGACTTTCCGGGAATCATATGTTGAATGAATTTACGCCCTTCATTCGGGGTTGGGGATTCAGGCCAATTACGGCCACCACTTTTAAAAACAATTTTATAGATCTTACCGGCTCCTATACGCCATCAAAAACTTGTAGTTTATTACAGGCTCCTACTAGCCATCAAAAACTTGTAGTTTGTTACAGGCTCCTACTAGCCATCACTTTTGTAGTTCTTACCGGCTCCTACTCGCCACTTACATGATATACCGGTTATGTCTACCACCACTATTATACACTTGTCCCACCAATTGTATAGTAGCGAATGCAATGTGACTCAACATATGAAGTGCATGAATTGTTTCTTTAATTAAAGTCTAGTAGTTACATTTTAAGTTCTTTCAAGTGATCAACCAATTTCACACACTCCAAGATATTAATACGCATACAATCATTATTTCAAACAAATCGAATTTCGATATACTTAGTATTCTTTCAACATATTATCAGACACTTCCATTTTATTTTTCTTAGATTCTAGTGCAACTAATTTTACAAGCACAATCAAGAGTATGAAAAATAACGGAAATAACTCACGATGCCATGGACGTCTACTCTTCTAAGCGGATGAGTCGTTCACACACTCCACTTAATCGTAACAATCCTCGGGGTAAAGGAATCCTTCCTCGGGATCACCTAACCAAAGAAAATACACACAGTGAGTTTTTCTTGAAGATTTTCTTGCATTTTGACAAAACAATGTCAAAGAACGTTAAAGTTCGTATGATGGAATGTTCCAACTTAAAATGGCCATAACTTGGTCATTTTAACTCGGAATCGCGCATATAATATACCGTTTTCTACCTATTCGAAAAGTTCTATCCATTTCTAAACTTATCTTGGTCATAAAAGGTCATTTGGGTTCCGAAAACGTCAGGTACAGATTTAAAACGAATTTTCTAAACTTTTGCAAAAATCCTTTTTCTAACTCAACTCTATTTAAGGAAAATTCTTTTGTAATAATATAAATATACTTTTGATAAACACCTTTGAATATATAGGTATGCTCACTTTATATGCAAAATCCCAATGGTAGTGTCTCAACAATTTTTCTCATAAAACAATTCATTTAAACTTTAACTTTAAAAATTTCCTTTTCAAATATTAAAGAAACTTTATATTTTTCCTAGGTTGTTATAAATGAGTATAATTTTATTTTATTTTCTTCATTCCTTTTTTTTTCCA
The DNA here is from genome assembly GCA_024138025.1 of Combretum micranthum. Lineage (NCBI taxonomy): Eukaryota > Viridiplantae > Streptophyta > Magnoliopsida > Myrtales > Combretaceae > Combretum > Combretum micranthum. The sequence goes on along the minus strand of JAMXBD010000397.1, from coordinate 265,403 downwards.
AAACAAGGAAATTTCTCCTTCTACCCTAGTCTCTCATATATTTCATTTTTAGTGATAAAAGATTAATTTATCAAAAGTACATTAAGTTGTCGAAATCCTTTTCATAATTTGTTTATTTAAGATGGTCTTAGAAATTGAGCCTTGCTTTTCTTATATTCATTTCCAAAATATAAGCTTTTACTTTCCAAAACTCGTTCTTTCATTTCTTTTGAAAAGAATCATCTTTTATTGATCTTACCTTATTTATATTCCCTTGAAAATTAGTTCCTCCTTTTAGAAATATGAAAATCATTATTTTTCCTATGTGGGTTCATAACTTGATGAGTTGATTTTTGTCTTGACTTTGAAAACTAGTTTGTTCCTTAGTTTAGAAAGGAATTTAAGTCTTAAACTTTCGATATTAACGATTTATTTTTCTAAAAACTTAGATTACCATAAAATACAAGGAAAAACATTTATTTATGTTTTCTTGGTAAAACTATCTTTGTTATTTAAGAAAACTTGAGAAAACTTGTATTATTCTATTTCTAGGTTATTGATAATAATTTCATGTTTTTGTGGTAAATCATATAATTGGAAACTTAGCTTTGAGTTCATTTAGTAAAACAAGATTCTATTTTTGGACTAGTTTAGACATTAACATTATGCAAATGCAAGTATCATGAGCATATAAAATAGTAAGAACATAAGAAAATACTAGAAACAAATAATGAGTAAGAAAATAAAATATCAAGCATTGGGAACCTTAGCTTCATCAAGGAATCCCGATCAAGAATTGGAGCCTTAGCTTTTATCAAGGCATCCCGGGACTAAGAATGGACTAGTCCTGAAAGATTAAAGAAAAATAAATAAAAGATTGTTTTGACTTGATATGAACAAGTCTAAGACTAGAAAGACTAGTCTTAATAATTGCATAAAATAAATAAGTTGCATAACTTGAATATAAATAAATAACAAATGAGCTTATATGCTCTAAATAAATATATATACATAGTATACATAATATAATAATAACAATAATAACAACATAATAAAGTAGGAAGCTTTATGTACAAGAACAAAACATGAACATGTTGTTGCTTTTACTACTCATATGAGTTTCAAAACAACACCATAGTCATGTTAAGTTACATGACATGGATGGATAATAGATGGAAGAAATATTACCTAAGGCATGTAAGAGATATGAAGATGGTAGATGGAATGGGTATTATGTGAGTAGTGATATGTGGTAGATAGTGAGGCTTTGAAAAGAAACTTTCTTTGGTAATGGAAGAGGAGTGTTTTCTTTTTACAAGAAGTGAGTTCTTGTAAGATTATAAAGAGAGTTTTTGGAGAGGATTTTGGCATAATTTCTTTGCTTTGGAATGGTGAAGAATGAGAAGGGAGAGGTGGTATTTATAGAATTTTGTGGAGGAATTAAGAGTGTAATAAAATAAATTGAAAAGAAATAAAAATTAGATGAATGGGGAGAGAGGAGGCGCCGGTTTTGGGGCATGTGAGAGAGAGAATGATTTGTTTTATTTGATTTGTGTAATAAAGAAGTAATGTGTAAAGTTTGATGTGATTAAAGGTGTATTGGAAATGAAAAAAAGTAAGAAAATAGATATGTAGGTGTAAGAAATAGGTGTAAGAAAAAGTAGAGATAGGTGAATAGTAATGAATAGTAGAAAAAGTACTATGAATAGTAGACTAGACAATTAAAGTACCGGTAGTAATAAAAATACGCGTAATAATGCGATATCTGTAATTTTTATCTACCGAAAAATTCCAAAACTGATATTTTTGGAATCCTTGTATTTTTACGAGTCTATTGGTATAAACGGAATATTTTTAATATTCCGAGCTCCGGGACACGCTTTTCGAGAACTGATCCCGTTTGGGTCCGAAGGTCACTCGAAATTCGTGAATCTGATATTTTTATGTTACCCTATATTATTACGAACTATTCTAGGTCATTAACTTAATTTCGTTTTCTAGGGTTTGGAAACGCGGGATTGCCGGATCTTAAACACTAGGGTTCGTTATAGGCATGTTGACTTTTAGGGTTCCGTTTTGATTTCCGATTCCGTCGAGATATTCGTAAGATCGTATAATTTTCGAGTCTTGATCGTTTTAGAATTTTAGCTCGAGATTTATGTTTTATTTTATTTTATTTCATTTGTGATTATTTAATAGTTTTTAGTTCTCGGAATCATTTAACCGAGTCTAGGTTTATGAGTTGACTCGATTTGACTTTTGTGGAAAATTTGGATTTTGTGATTCTAAAATTTTACTGAAGGAATTAGGACTTTATTGTCTCGTTGTTAAGCGGTATTTGGATCCATCGTTTCGATTTGCGTTTTAGGAATTGGTAGATTATTTAATCGACGTACGGACGTTGATTATATCGGTAATTGGACTTTATATTTTGTTTCAAGGGTTCTCATTTTCTCGAGATTGAGAAAACTCGTTTTCGATCTCTATTTTGGAATTAAGTTTTAACTTGGTTTGATTTTTAGGGTTTCGTTTTTGGAACTTGTCTTGATTTAGAATTCGGTTTTAACCTGAGTCGATTTTTGGGATTTAAATTCTAAACTTTTAGAATTATTTTCTATGAATTATGAAAATTTTTGGGGGTTTACACTAATACTTATTATCTTAAACTTTTCCATAAATTACTTTGAATACTCCTCCAACAACTATATTAGCATTTTCTTTATCCTTACTCTTGCCAATAACTTTAAGCAGTTATTTATTTCTATACTTCCTTCAAACACCATGTCTATTCCACTTCATTATATAAAAAGAAATGAAAGAAAAACCATAAATATATATAATTGTATTAATTTGGTTGTTATGCTCCCAATAAATTTCAATAGATGTGTTATTTATTGGTATATTTCACTTGCTGGTATTATCATTATTTAGACTTTTGTCGTTTTGATTCTCGATTTTTTTTTTCATAATCATTTTACATTCTTCCTTTGTATTTAAGTTGATTTTATGAGTTTACCATTTCATTAACAATTTTGACCTTTGCCATAATTAACAACTTTTATTGCATTTGTTATCAATGTTAATGTTATAGTTAATCAATTCTCGTAGTTATTTCTTATTTTATTTTCTATCATAACTATAATTTTATTTTGTCTTTTCGTCACTCATTTAGTTATGTTATACATTTATATACGTATATGTATATTCTCATATATTTTTTTGTTTTGCTTGTAATAAAAAAAATAATTTAATTTAATTTAAATTTTTTTATTATATCATAAATTTAATAGTGAGAGGGGCTGAAAAATATCAAGAGTAACTAAACTGACAGATACTAAACTAACTTATGACTTGAATTTTAAGAGAGACTCAAAATAACATGACTCAAAACAAAAAGGCTGGACATGACAAGAATGGAGGTGACAAGATTTGACAAAGTATGATAAAATAATAGACAATACTTACTAAACAATACATTTATCGAATAAAACAAACCATGAACTCACTTCATATTTTCTTGTATTAGATTCATTGTTATTACATATTTGTGTACTAATTGAAGATTAAAATTACTATAATTATTCCTTTGAATTTTATAAGTTATCATTATTTAATCGTCACTACCACTATGGAAATTTGGTGTGGTAGTTCTCATTTTTATTCTCTTTTATTTATGGCTCGAATATTTTACCTTTGTTATTTGTTATTTAAAATCTTTGGAGATGCTTATAAAATTCTTTTTTTTTTTAATCCTTGTGCCTTTCGAATTTACATCATTTAATTCAAATAATGCTTCTTCCTTTTTTGTTTTTTTTTAAACTTTTCTTTGAATTTCGTAATTAACAATCATTAAATATTTGTTAGTGTTGTGTCATTAAAGATTTGTTTACTATTATTAAAGATTTGTTGACTATTATAGGTTGTCTCTTGGTTAACTTAAGAGGAGGTTTTAATCATTTATTTCATTCAATTAATTTTGGAATTTATAGTCATTAAAATTGTAACGGTTGAGTTCTAAATTTCCTTATGTAAGTTATGATTATTAATTTATGTAATTATATATTCTCTTTAACTTACTCTAGTCATTATTGTTTTGTCTATTACATTTCACAAGATGTCAATAATTCTTGTATAAACATGTATATGTATTATAGTAGAATCTTAAAAGGTCATTAGTTTAGTAAGAGGGTATTTTGGTTTTATAAATTATCATTTCTAGATTTTGTTGAGCTTTATTTGTTTTACTAATCACTTTTTTATGTATTTAAGGGAGCAACAACAAAAAAATAAAATAAAATAAAAAAATATTCCAAGAAAATATAAGAAAATAATTACGAAAACATAATGACATAAATGAAATAAACATAATACTTATAAGCAATAACCTATAATGAAAGAAACAATAAGAAATCATAATGAAGAGGTTAACGTAGAAAATTTTGATTAAAAGAAACAACTCTATACTTTCCATAGTTACTAACTTCCCCGTGATCTACCCCCTTACTTCATCTCACCGTCCTAAGGAGTTCATAACCTAATTTCCCTAAAGATCATAAACCTATGCTCTGATACCAAATAAGCTGTAACGCCCTAAAATAAGGCATTACAACCCGCCACGTATCCTCTCTTGATTAGGACACGCTAATAAGATCATATTTTATACAAATCTTGATAATCAAAAGAGCTAGAATGGATATTTGTTTTGATTAAATTTTATGTTTCAGGACTAATTTGGATAAAGAAATCAAAACAAGAGAATTTGAATCAAAAACAGGAAAAATTGAAGTCAAGGCCAGCAATTCAACATTCAAAGCCGCCGGCGTTCAGACGGCTTACACCCAAGGCCGTTGTAGCACTGCCAGCTTTGCCGAGCATAAGTTTCAACTACACTTAAAGCCACCTCAAAGCTGTCGGCGTAGAAGATGAAGAAGCCAGCTTACATGAAGGCCGGCAGCCCATAAGTGAAACATCACCAGCTTTGAAGGAGTTACATTATAAGCCGGCACTTAAGCCGCCGGCTTTGAGGCAGCGTACAACATAGATCTGAAGCGACATGAAGATATCAAACGCTTGGAGGAAATTGAAGAGACAAATCTGTTGGAGTGTCTACGCCGGTGTCTAAGCCGCCGGCTTTGGGACAGCATTCGAGCAAAATTGATGCAACGCTTCATTTCTGACCACATATGCCGGCTAGATCTACATCTAAGTCGCCGGCGTAGAAGCCGCCTACATGTGTAACTGATATTGAAGTCTGCCAGTGCACTGCCTGCGCAAAGGAGAAATTGAAGATATGTCGCTTGTTAGCCGCCGGCGTAGGGTCTATAACTGCCGGCGTACAAAGTGAAACAGCAAAGTTCATTTAATGTCTTGCACTAAATTTTTCCTATAAATAGGGGGTCTTCTACTCTGTTTCAGAATCATCCAATCATCCAATCATCCAACCCACATCCCTAGTAGCTCTAGAATACATTACAATAATTAGAATTAGGCATTCCATAGAGATTTTTTTGAAGAGATATTTGAAGATATTCAAGAATTTGCAAAGTGAAGCTTTGATATTTTGAATTGGTGATATCTAATCTTTTTCTTTTATGCAATTCATATATCTGAATAGTTTGATCATAATGAAATCATTTGCAATTTCTTATCTGATTTTTGAATCATCATCCATGAGTAACTAAAATTCTTTTTGTGGGAAGTTGATGAAGCTTTAAATATGCTAAAATGATCTTTGAAACCATGTTATAAGATAGTTAGAATTATGAAATATTCATATTGAATTCTGATTATTCATCATATCTTTGGTGTATAAGAATTCTAATGACTCGGAAGGGAAATTATGGTTCATATGAATTCATAAATGGAGATTAAATTACAATTGCGGAAGCGGCGGAGTTTAATCTAGTTTAGAAATTGTCCATGAATATTAATGCAATATTTTGTGTTGATTTCTCACTAAGGAATTAGGAGATGTTAATATAAACTATTAGTCAATTATATAATCGGAAGGTTTATAATTGTAATTTTGATTCCACAAATAATTTATTTAGCGAAAGTTATTGAATTATTTCGTGGTTTAAAAGGTTTTTAAACTCTGTTTTTAAATCTTGACAATTTCTTATGAATGTCCATGAATCTAATTATCATTATAATATGAGTTCAAGTTAATTGGCAATAGTCTAAAGTGGATTCTGCTACTTCTCACATTTTTCCACCATATCCCTCTCTTTAAAAGTTCATTGCATTCATATAGATATTTAATTAGATAATTTAGTTTAATCTAATCATTTTAAAAAGATCAATTGCCTAGATATTAGTATTAGTTGATAATTGTCTAGTAGTTAATAGATCTCCGTGGGATCGACACTTGACTCATGCTATATTACAATAGAAGACCCAGTACGCTTGCCGGAAAGATGCTTTAAAATTCAATACTAATTGTAGCACATCACACGCTAAGGCTCTAATATCCATAAATTTTCAAATATCACCTGTATAACTCACAAGGTATAGAAGAAATCATATGGTCCTCATAAATAAACATTCTGATAAATATAAAATCTCCATAATCAGAAAACTAGACATTGTTGACATAACTGCAGGTCAACAAGTCAAACCATACCCCAAAAACTAATACCACATATAGAACTCCAGATACAACTGAAAATCCAATGGACATAAACATGAGTCTAACATTGAATAACAACAAAACATAAAAAGTCTTCTATGATCCATCCTATGTCATCTATGACTATACAACTAGTCATCAGCAGGGTAGTCAGGACTACTAACGCCATCCCCATCCTCATAGACGATATTAAAACCCGATAGATCATATATCACACTATCCTTACCTGCACCTGAAATATAAAAGAATGAGCGGCGAAGCCCAGTACGATAACATCCAATCCAGTTCAAGCAAGGTTATGCACAAACAACATGTATAAATAAATGCGACTAAACTAAATACATACAACAGTTTATTATCTATTTTAGTCCAGCAAAACAACACAGTTCAGAATCCAGTATACATAAATTCCGAACTCATAGTAACTCAGACTCTACTTTAAAAACAACTAACTGATTTTGAAATTAAGTAATCATATATAAATATATGGATGAGTGGGTACTCCCCAAATATCCCAATTCCTGAACACCTAAATTCTACCGGAATCATTTCTTTGCACGAGTCCACTCGGGACAACCTCACACTAAGATCATCAAGGTGCCTCACCAGTATCACTGTCTGCCAGGTCTCTACTGGTCAAAGCCAACCACAACTAGATAGACAATTATTAAGCCGAATATTTATTAAGTTCATTATGCAATTCTATTCCTACATCCATTCACAAAAATTCTAATCTACAAGCACATACATCAAGCAATGGATTGGTCGTACCTTTCTAAATCTCAGGAATCTAAATCAAATCCTCAGAACTTGATACCAACAATAACAAAGCCAACCCAAACTCCATAATCTCCTATATCCACACCAATAACAGTTTCACAAACTCCAAATGTCATGTTACAATATATATATTATATATATATATCAACAGACATGATCGCATTATCAAAATACCTTAATAAACATGAATTCTCCAAAAACCCTAACCTGAAAAGAAATCTCCATTATCTGTACCATCTATTTCGATCAAACTCCACAATTATCCTTAAGAATAACAAGAAACCGCACAAAACTCTACAATCACCAATTATTTTCATCAAAACCCTAATTCGCAATACATTAAGAACATATAAGGATTGTTTAGATCGTATTTTGTTGGAATCTATAATAGAGGAGATTTACTTACTATTTTGAATCGCTAAAACCCGTCTCATTCACCAATTCACTGATCTTACGCGTGCTAGGGTTTTTCTCTAAAAACCTTCATATAAAAATTCAACCAAACCCTAAGAAACTTGTATAAATTTGTAGAGAATCCCAATGAAAAGGTTAAGATTAGTTACTTTGGATCAGAAAATATTCTCCAGATGATTTTTCAAGCATAAATCTCCAAGAACACTCCAAAACTCTCTTACACGAAGGAGAATATATTATAAAAGAAATATGTCAAAAATGTTTTTCGCGTCTCGTATTTATAGGAATTTGGTCCTACGCCGGCCCTACGCCGGCGGCGTACTTGCAAATCTTGCCGGCGTACACCATATGCTAGCAAATTCGCACAAACCCCGGCAACCTTCATCAGGGCTTTGAATCCCAGAATTTCAATTCTTTCTTCATACGCCAGCAAATCACTATCCTACGCCGGCAACTTTCATGCCGGTGTTGAGATAAAACCCTAGTGAACGCTGGCAGCATTCTTCCCAGCTTTAAGAGAAACGCTATTGTTCCCATCCTACACCGTCTCTACGCCGGCGGCGTAGATTCTCCAGGAGACGGCCTAGAGACTATTTTTTTTTTTCTTTGTCAAAAACTATTCTTCAAACATCTCTGGATCATAGATAAAACCCTCAACTTAATACTAAGGTGGACCACAAAAACCTTCTTATTTTTCAACATATGACAACTTTTTACCTTTATCATAATTCATTAAAGATTTATTGTTTTTATGGATTTGTTGACCATCATTAATGTGATGGTTGATAATAATATCTCGTTTATTAGGGTTGACCATAGAACCCTTTTATTTTATAACAAATGACACATTTTCCCTTCATTATAAAATATTTTTCTATATATTACAGGTTGTAAACCCCGGTTTTCCCAGTAGTCAAGTAAACTTCAGGAACCGAAAAGCGAAACCCTAAATCGGATTAGTTTAAGCCTTGTGAGAGAAACCTAGAAACCCTATATCCGGCTTTCCTTCGATTTCATATCAAAAGAAATCTTATAAAAAAATTCAATGTGAAATATTGTTTTAAAGTATATTTCAAACCATATAAAGTTTTAATTTCCGAAAATTTTCTATTCCGGGCCTTCCCGAACCCTATTACGAAAAAGCAAGCCCTGGGACTAGAAACTTAGAAAAATATTCTGGAATGCTCTTTAAAACCAAAATTTTATAAGGATTTCAAAAATATAGGTTTTATAATTTTTCGGGCTATAAAAATTACAGTTATAGCCTTTTCCCGTATTTTTTTTACTACCGGTAAAGTAGATATCTTGTCTACTATTTATCACTATTCACAAGTACAACCTACAATACATACTACCCATGCCTTAGTCTTATATCCTTACAACTACTCATTATATTTTCTTTTCCAAGAAATTTTTGTTTCATACTAAATTATTACATTTAATACATTTTATTACATAAATTACAATTTCAAATAAAATTATATATATATATATATATATATCTCCCCATGTGGCCGGCGCAAACCCCCTCCCCCCCATTTTTCCCCCTTAATTTGTTTTATTTTCTTTTTTATAATGCAATAAACCCTAATTTACTTAATATGTATACTCATTTACATTCTCTCTCCTCATTTCTACTCTTTCAAAATTTTTAACAAAGCAAAATCCTCTCTTCTTCTTTCCTCTTTGCCATGACCCACACCTCCCCTCACACACACCTACATCAAGCTCTTTTCTTCTTCATTTTTTCATCAAATCCTTCCTTAGGTGATGATTATTAAGCTTTATTACTACTTAATCTTGTAATGGTAAGATTATACATGTGTGTTTTCACTTTAAATCCCTATGAGCAAGTGCTAAGGATAAGAAAATGCTAATACATGAATATCAAGCCATCACAAGAGTAGATCTTGTGTTTGATGAGCTTTTGTTGAATATATTATCATGTTCATGCATATAAAAGTAGAGATCTTGCATGAAATATATGTTCATACTCTTAAACTCCTTTTCATGCACTATAAGTAGTGGATCTAGCACTTAGACACTCATATTATACTTGACATTCATGTTCATATGAATATTTTGTGTTTTCATGCATTAATGCTCATAAAGATTTAGTCTCGTGTATATAAATGTGATAGTTGGTAGATCTTTATGTATATAAGACAAGGAACTTGAAAAGAAAAGGTTTCTGTTAGAAATGTTTAAAAGAAAATTTGTATGACTTCAAAGCCCTATTTTAAAAACCCTTGTAATAACTTTGAAGCTCATGTTATACATAAAAAAATGAAGGGTATAAGTAATAGATATCATCAAGTAATGATTTTTATAAGTTGAAATGAGTTTGGATGAGAGTAATGTGTAAAACAAGAAGTAGAATCAAGATGGAAAATTTTGAGTTAATAGTCAACTTGTAAAATTCGTAACTTTGGATGATGCCTATATAAACACCTATTATTCAAGCTCAAAATGAATGTTTTATATGTTAAATGAAGTCCTTAGGTAGTGGATATAGTAAAGTCTTAAATTTTAATGCATTACACAAATTTTCCCAAAGGAATCATTCCAAAAAAAAAAAAAAAAAGATTTTCTAAAATTCGGATTTTTGAGTAAAGCGTATTTGAAAACATAATTGCAAAGTGAAAAACGTAAATTTTTATGTAGAAATGAAGATCTTGGGTAGTATAGGTGATGAGGACTCATTTTTTATTAAGATAGTTAGAAATTCCTAGGAATGAAATCCAAAACACTAGTGTGGTGTCAAAATTAGAAAATTAGATTTTCAAGAAGTAATTATTGTTGGAGTCTTGCAAAAATCCAAAAATCATCAAGATCATGCATTTCATGATAGGAAATCATTCATATTTCATATATACTTGAATCATCAACTAGATACATTTCAAACAAGTGCAAAACTATTTTTCGGAAAGGGGAATGGTTACTGATCAGATCTGATCCCTCTATTCCATGACCTAAATGTTTTCAAAACTTAGAAATAATATTAAAATTAGATAGATCTTTCAAAGTAGATAGAAATCGATATAAAATTTGCGAAATTCCAAGTTAAAATAACCAAGTTATGGCCGTTTTAAGTTAGAACTTCCGCAAATAGTGAGAATTATGATTTTGACTAGTTTTAATGCATAGTTTGGATTAGTTAAGTGATGAAGTACTTATTAGGGTATTCTTCCTTGGTAGGTGATCCCGAGACCGACGAATCCTTACCACCCGATTACTACTATTAAAAGACCGGCATACCATGGCCGAGTGAGTATCACTTCCAATTTCAATTATTGCTTGTGATTGTAATGATAGTTGCACTAGTTACTTAGCAAAGACAAAATGAATATGCATGATGGGGTTGAATGGGAGTTATATATGTCTGTTGTTGTTATGTAAAGTTGAATTTAAAGAATATCGAAGCTGGGTAATAAATCATTTCTTATATAGATGAGCTAGGATTGATTGTCTGCGAATATTGATTGATCACCTATAAGAATTGGTATAATTGATTATTCGGAATGGAAAATGAAATTGAACGCATTCATAACACAATGGGGATGGAGCATTAGCATTTGTTGGTTTTTCGTGATCCATAAAACGAATATGAGTTGGTTAATCGTGATCTATAAAACGAATATATGAGTTGGTTGACCGTGAGCCTAAACGGCGTCGTACTGCAGGATTCATTAATCTGCTAACCAGGGATGGAGGGCGTAAGTCCATCCACATATGATTTCCAGCTGGTCATATGTTTGTTGAATTCACGTGTTTGGTGCATATCATTTGTCTGATTAATCACTTGCTTGAATGATATGTTTTAATTGCAATATGGAAGTTTTCACTCACTAAGCTAGTATAGCTTATGCCCCTATAGTTTTTATTTGTTATAGCACGAGTTTATTTGGCTTAGACCAAGACAGGCTACAGCTCAGGTACAGGAGCTAGCCGTTTCCTATAAAAGTTGTATTCAATTTGTTTAGACTTCCACAGGAAACCAAAAGACTCTGGATGACTGTAATGGACTATTAAATATTCTTTTGCGAGGGAATGCCTCTTGGACTTTGTAACTTATTGCATATGCGTTTTGAATTATTATATAATGCTATCGAATGCCGGGTTAAACTACTTAACTCCATTGAATAGAGTATTCTATTGTCGTAAAGGGATGCCTTACATCTATACGAGACTCCTGAAAGACTTGGATAGTGATTCAAGAGTCTTATATGGTATGTAGCGGAATGTTACGTTTAGGATACCCCTATGGGGCGTGACAACTTCTACTCCTGCTCCAACACCTACTCCACTACCCTCAGCGTAATAGGCATCTGTAGCTATGCTAATGCCTGAAAATGCACAATCCCACACTGTACCTTTACCTCCACTACTATGAGGGAGCCATTGGAAAACTTGATGAGGCCGAGGATTGGTTAGCCTAAATAGAACGGTCGTTTGATGCCTTCGAAGTTCCCCACTACTTAAGAGTTAATTATAGCACGTACCTACAAAGGCTGAATGCAAGAGTATGGTGGGAATCTAAGAGAAGGGAACTCTTGTCGTCGGTTACATGGGAGATGTTCCGCTACAAATTCCTTGAGCATTACTTTCCTGGAAGTCTCCGGGTATAGTACAGTGCGGATTTTCTACACATTTGACAAAGAAGCCGCACAGTAGAACAATACGAGACCTAGTTCGGTAGGCTACTCCAGTATGCCCTGACTTGTACAAATATAGTGAGGAACTAAAGAGAAAAGTTTTTCTGAATGGTTTGGATAAGGATATGAGAGTGAGAGTTAAGGAGTTCGACATCAGGACTTTTAGGGAATTGGTTGAGAGAACTCGGATTGTTGAATGGACCAAAAAGAGAAAGATAGATCGTAGATAAAAGACCCTCTGTGTTTGGAAGAAAGTTTTATGGGGGGTCAAGTTCTGGGTATTCCCAAAAGAGGTTCAAGCTGCTCTATGGCTTTAAAGGAAATACAAGCGGGGGAAATGGAGGAAAGAATATTCCTAAAATCCATGCTGCTAGAAATGTAATGGAGAGCACTACCCTAGGAGATGTCTGCAGTTGAGAGATAAATGCTATTTTTGGGGGGAGGCAAGTCACAAAATCTCCGAGTGACCAAAGAAGGCCACCACTACTTGCTTTATCTGTAAGCAAGTTGGACACTTTGCCAACGAGTGCCCACAGAGGACAAGTGCCCTAGCCAGGACATTTGGAGGATCATCCTCAACAAGGCCCGGAAACCAGAATAGTGGAAACCCTAGCAGCCGTTCTGGATCGGCTATGCATGGCATGAGGATATATAATTTGGAGGGACAATGGGTTTGTGAGGAAGCTGAGGACGAAGGCTATGAATTGGCTGCCCTAGAGGAAGACGATGGCCAAGATTTTAGACTAGTAACAGGTTAGTCTTCCAGCCCTTGATTCTATTTTTCAAATGATTATAAATTACTTAGGATCCAAGGGTTATAAAAAGGAAAAGTAAGTATAGTAATCTAAGATAAGGTTAGGGAATAAACTTGGTTTAGGATAATAATTAGTCATGTTGAATACAGGACACATATTAGTAGATAAGACGACTGCTTACACCTTGTTTGACACTAGAGCCACACACTCATTTATCACCACAAGTTTGGTGAAACAAGTCGGATTAGCAATAGCCACCGCCACCTTTGGTTTTCATGTCAAGACTCCAACAAGAAATGTGGTAACAACTAATGAAGTGTTGAAAGACTTCCCAATAGTGATTCAAGGACATCACACAATATGTGATTTGATTGTTTTGGAAATGAGTAAGTATGAAGTGATTTTGGGTATGAATTGGTTGACTATTGCTAAAGCAGATTATAGACGGAAGAAAGTGGAGTTTAAAGACTTAAATGGAAAAGATGTTGAATTTATGGGAGAGGCAGCAATTTCAAGAGGATCTGAGTTAAGTTCATTTGAACTACTTGTAGATGAGGAGGTCAAGACCAAAAAGGAAAGTTCTCTTGGTGTAATGGAAAATAAGGAAGAGTTTTCTCGAGTTGAGGATATACCAATTGTTAATGAGTTCTTAGATGTTTTCCCTGATGAACTACCAGGGTTACCCCCAAAGCGGGAGATCAACTTTGAGATTGATTTGGCACCAAACACGGAACCGATATCCAAAGCGCCTTACCGCATGGCTCCTGTTGAGTAAAAGGAGTTAAAGAAACAATTATAGGAACTTTTGGATCAAGGATTTATAAGGCCAAGTGTGTCACCATGGGGTGCACTGGTTTTGTTTGTTAAGAAGAAAGATGGATCGTTGAGGTTATGTGTGGACTACCGGGAGCTAAACAAAGTCACAATCAAGAATAAGTATCCGCTCCCTAGGATTGATGATTTGTTTGACCAACTATAAGGAGCAAGTGTGTTTTCAAGGATTGATCCTCGATCGAGATACCATCAGCTAAGGGTTAAGCCAGAAGATGTACCTAAAATGGCTTTCCGGACTCGATATGGACATTATGAGTTCTTGATGATGTCATTTTGGCTAACAAATGCTCCTGATGCATTCATAGATTTGATGAACCGAGTGTATAAGCCTTTGTAAAATAAGTGTTATAGTTTTAATTGATGATATCCTTATCTACTCAAAGACGAGCAAGCAACATGAAGAACACTTGTGCATAGCATTACAAACCTTAAGAGAACACAAGTTATATGCCAAATTTTCCAAGTGTGATTTTTGGTTAGATAGGATTTCATTTTTAGGACATGTGGTATCGGGAGAGGGTATATCTGTGGACCCTAAAAAGATAAAAGCTGTAATGGACTGGAAGCGGCCCAAGATAGTAACAGAAGTAAGAAGCTTTTTAGGTCCGGGTATTATAGAAATTTTGTCAAGGATTTTTCTAAGATAGCTAAACCCTTCACCCAATTAACCCAAAATAGTGAAAAAGTTTAAATGGATGGAAATGAGAGACTAAAGCTTTCAAGAACTTAAGCAAAAACTTGTTTCCACTCCAATCTTGGTACTACCAAATCCCGAGAAGCCCTACACAGTTCATAGCGCTGCATCGAGAAATGGTCTCGGATATGTACTCATGCAAGGGACGAAGGTGATTGCCTACGCTTCAAGACAATAAGGCCACATGAACATAATTACCCTACACATAATTTGGAGCTAGCCGCAGTGGTGTTCGCTTTAAAGATATGGCGACACTACCTTTATGGGCAAAGGTGTGAGATCTATACTAATCACAAGAGCCTTAAGTATTTATTCACATAAAAGAAGTTGAACATGAGACAAAGGAGATGGCTCGAGTTAATCAAGGATTACGATTTGGGGATTAATTACTAACCGAGAAGAGTAAATGCAGTTATCGATGCATTAAGTTGTAAGAATCATGGAGAAGTTGTAGCCTAGCTTACCGATCAAAAGGAATTAGTAAAGGAATTTGAGAGGTTAAGTATTGAGTTCACAGGAAGAGATACTAAGATGGAAAGAGCAAATTTGGTGATGGAACCCACTTTAATGGAAAAAATCAACGAAGCTCAGTGTTACGATGAGATAATACAAAGGATAAAGAGAGAAATTCAAGAAGGAAAATATACTGACTTCACGATGGATGACGAGGATGTAATAAGAATGAAGGGACAACTCAGTGTACCAAATGATGAGAAGATACGAAAGGAGATCATGAGTGAAGCTCACAATTCTAGGTACACACACCCGGGAGGAACGAAAATGTACCAAGATCTCAAAGGACATTACTGGTGGAATAGAATGAAACGGGATGTAGCCGAATTTATGTTGAAGTATCCAATTTGCCAGCAAGTAAAAGTACAGCATCAGAGGCCGGGAGGATTGTTGAAACCTTTGCCAATACTGGAATGGAAGTGGATCACATTTCCATGGATTTTATGTGTCGATTGCCGAAAACGCCAACAGGGCATGATGCTATATGGGTTATAATAGATCTGTTAACCAAGTCCGCTCACTTTCTACCAATAAGTATGACTTATTCTATGGATAAATTGGTAAATCTCTACATTAAGGAAATCGTTCGTCTACATGGAGTACCAGCTGGGATTGTATTAGATTGAGACCCAAGGTTTGTGTCCAAGTTTTGGGGGAGCATGCAAAAGTGTATGGGAACTAAGTTGCACTTCGGTACAACATATCATCCTCAGACTGATGGACAGTTTGAGCGAACCATACAAACCTTAGAAGATATGCTTCAAGCATGTGTGATGGAGTTTAAAGGAAGTTGGGAAGCACACTTACCCTTAGTGGAGTTTGCTTACAACAATAGTTATCACTTGACAATTAAAATGCCACCCTATTAGCTTTATATGGACGAAAGTGTAGATCCACGTTATTTTGGGATGATGTGGAGAAATTAGTTGTTGGACCGGATTTTATACAAGATGCCGCTAATAAGATTGAGTTATCCAACAATGAATGATGGAGGCTCAAGATCAACAAAAGAGTTGGGTAGATTTGAAAAGGAGGGTTCTTGAGTTCCAAATAGGAGATCACATGTACTTAAAGGTAAACCCTATCAAGAGTATCCATTGAATCCGCTCGCAAGGAAAGTTAAGCCATCGATATATTGGTCCATTTGAAGTACTTGAGCAAGTTGGGGTGTAAACCCCCAAAGTTTTGTAATTAATTAAGCTTAAACCCTAATTAGAAAGTCAACTGGAAATCCTAAGTCAACAAAACCCTAGTCAAACGTAACCGTTCAAGTCCAGCAATCCCGTATAAGCAACCCTAAGAAAGTGAGTAAGAGATTAGTATGTAAAATAATTCATAATAACCTGATAAAGCTTAAAAATATCAGATTAGTTAAACCTTGATTCGTTTTGAGCACAATTTGACACAGTTTTTGAAAAGCATGCCCTAAATCTCAGATTAGTAAAAATATTCTGAATATATCGTTAGACTCATAAAAATATAAGGTTTTCAAAAACATCAATTTCATAATTTTTCGGTAACTAAAAATATCAGATATTGCAATTACACGAGTATTTTCTTACTATCGGTACTTAAATTGTCATGTCTACTTTACACTACACTATTTACTACTATTCTACACTATTTATCTATCTCTACTTTTTCTTACAATCTACTCTTACAAACCATACCTCTATTTTCTTACAATTTTCATTTCCAATACAATTTCACATCTTTCATATCTTACTTTTCATTAATAAAAAAAAAAAAAAATTTCTCTCCCTCTCTTACACTCAATTTGCGTTGGCCATGCCCTCCCCCTCCTCAATTTGTTTCAATTTCTATTTATCTAATTAACACAATTTTTCTCCTACATTTTCCTATAAACACCCCCTCTTTCTTCCACTTCCTTCACACCTTCCATATACTAAAATTACTCTCTCAAAATTCTACAAGAGTTCTCTCTCAAAGTTCTCTTAAAATTAGTCTTAATAGGTAATTCTTCTTTAGAGTTTCCTTTATGTTCATTTACTTAGTATGAGCTTAGTGTGTGTTTTCTAAACCATGAAGGTTAAAGAAAGCAACAATGAGTTCATACTTTGTTTTTGTTCATGAATCTAATTTTTTTATGTTGCTTTCATATATATATATTTAACTAAATATATCTATGTAGCTATATATATCTTTTAGAGCATATAAGCTCCTTTGTTTTGCAATTTATTTACTTTCCTTGCAATTTATTTATTACCTTGCAATTTATTTACTTTCATGATGTTTTAAGACTAGTCTTTCTAGTCTTAGACTTGTCCTCATCAAGTCAAAACGATTTCTTTGTTTTTCTTTTGAGACTAGTCTATTCTTAATCCCGAGATACCTTGATGAAGCTAAGGTTCCAATACTTGATATATTCTTTACTAGCTTATTTCATTAATTATTATGTCTTTCTTATGTTTTCATAATTTTATGATTCATATTCATAATCATGCATGAACATATTGATTTTGTCTCAACAAGATAAATGAGGAAAAGTTACCATCAAGTCACCATCAAGAATAAGGATCCACTCCCAAGGATAGATGATCTTTTTTACCAGCTTCAAGGAGTTAGTGTCTTCTCAAGAATTGATCTACGGTTAGGATATCATCAGTTAAGGATCAAGCCAGAGGATGTATCCAAGACGGCTTTTCAAACTCGCTACGGACATCACAAATTTCTGGTAATGCCTTTCGGTCTAACCAATGCACCAGCAGCTTTTATGGATCTCATGAACCGAGTATACAAACCTTTGTTGGATAAGTATGTGATAGTTTTCACAGACGATATTCTGATCTACTCCAAGACACGAGAGCAACATGAAGAACAATTGAGAATGGCATTACAGACCTTACGTGAGCATAAGTTGTATGTCAAGTTGTCTAAGTGTGATTTCTAGTTGGATAGGATATCTTTCCTAAGACATGTCATATCTAGAGAAGGTATATGGGTAGACCTTGAGAAAATCAAGGCAGTAATAGATTGGAGACAACCTAAGACTGTTACTGAAGTAAGAAGTTTTCTCGAATTGGTTGGATATTATAGGAAGTTTGTGAAGAACTTTTCTACTATAGCCAAACCCCTAACACAGTTGACTCAAAAGGATGAAAAGTTCATTCGGACTGATAAGAGAGAAAAAGATTTTTAGGAACTAAAGAAAAGACTCGTCCCCGGCCCAATTTTGGTTTTACCAGACCCCGAGAAACCTTATACGGTGCAAATTTATGCCTCTAAAAATGGTCTCGGGTGTGTGTTGATGCAAGATGGAAAGGTGATTGCTTATGCCTCACGATAACTTAGGCCTCATGAGAAAAATTACCACACCCATGATCTAGAGTTAGCTACCGTTGTGTTTGCGCTTAAGTTATGGAGACATTACCTATATGGGCAAAGGTGCGAGATCTACACCGATCATAAGAGTCTCAAGTATCTATTCACGCAAAAGGAGTTCAATATGTGACAACGGAGACGGTTGGAACTCATCAAGGACTATGACCTTGGAATAAATTATTACCCAAGAAGAGTAAACGTTGTTGCAGATGCCCTAAGTAGGAAGAATCATAGAGAAGTAGCTACCTTGCTCACTAATAAGAAGGAGCTAATAAAGGAATTTGAAAAGATGAGTATCGAATTCATAGGGCAAAGTATGGAAGTAGAAATCACTAGCCTAGTCATGGAACCCACCTTAGTAGAAAGGATCAAGGAAGCCCAACGGTATGATGAGGCGATTCAAAAGATTAAAGGAGAGGTACAAGAAGGAAAATATATGGATTTCACAATGGATGAAGATGAGGTTGTGAGAATGAAAGGGAGATTATGTCTTCCAGATGCTGATGAAATGAGGAAGGAAATCATGAATAAAACACACCATTCGGGATATCCAATGCACCCAGGAGGAACTAAGATGTATCAAGACTTGAAAAGCCAATACTAGTGGAATGGTATGAAAAGAGACACTGTAAGCTCCGGAAAATTTCAATAAATGATTTCAAGATGAACTTCGGAAATAAACCCTAAAAATCACTCCAAATTAAAACCGAATTTCAACAGGTCCTAAATCATGAATGAATCCAAAAAATTTCTTAATCATGAGAAAATGAAAATCTTTAAACAATAAAATAAAAACTCAATGGTCTTCAAATTCAAAACCATGACATACGAAAAATTCCATATTTAACTCCGACTTATAAAAAGGGTAATATAAAGCTAAAAAAAACAAATTATTAAAAAGCAAATGACGATTGACTTTCGAAAATATAACTCAATTCAAGAATTCCGAAAACATTAAGAGATATTAAATACTTACAAAAATAAAATTTAAAATAAATTTCTCAAATTAAATATGTTATATAAACATAAATGTCAGTTTCCAAATTGGCAAAGGTCTAAACTAGAAAATCACCTGGAAACCCTAATCGGAATACAATAGTGTAAGTTCGACAATCTAGCGCCCCTAACTTTAGAGGCTAAGATGTAGTTTAAATATATAGAATAACTCATAGTAATATAAGTTCGTTTATAATTATCAGTATTGGTAAATTTTTGACCTATTTCGAACCTGTTCGGATACAGACTTCGAAAAGCGTGTCCCGGGGCTCGAGATATCAAAGATATACCAATAGTACCGTTAGACTTGTAATTTCATAAGATTTTCAAATATATCAGTTATATAATTTTTCGGGTCATAAAAGTTACAGTTATAACCTTTTTATCGTATTTCCATTATTACCGGTAATTGATTAGTTTTTTGCACTATTCATTTTTATTTCATTACAAAATTTTATTATTATTATAAAGTCTTATATTTTTAGATAAATATTTATATGTTATAGAAAATTTTGTTTTTCTAAAATTTAGTTCGTTACGGGTTTTTACGGGATAAGATTCTGTTTAAGACCCAATACTAAAAATAAAATAAATTAATTTAATAATTGGAAAATATTTTAAAAATATTTTTATTTTCATAAAATAATTTTTTATAATTTTTCGGATTATAAAAATATTATTTATAGCCCATATTCGCGTATTTTGACCGTACCAGTAACATATTTGTTAAAATACTATAATAATTCAAATAATTATTTAATTTTAATTATGAAAAATCTGCTACAATTATTTGGAATAAATTTTCCAATTTTATTTTATTAATAAAGTACTTTTACAACTCATACATTCAAGTACACCTTACACATATCACTTCTTTTTCACTTCAATCTTTTTACACATTAACCCACACTTCATGGCAGATTTTGACCCTTCTTTATGGCTGTCATTGTCCTTCATTTACTCCTATTTTGACTAAAATTAATTATATTTCAATCCTTCTTCAAAAAGTTACATTACACATTAATTATACAATTCAAATTTGAGTCAAATTTCAACAAAATTCTCTCTCTCTCCTCTCCATGTTTCACGTGCAGCATGCCTCTCCCCTTGGCTGCCTTGTTTTATTTTTTTCTCTTCTTTCATTCATTAAAACACTCATTTTCTCTCTCTCCTTCATTTACTCACTTTCCCTCTTTCATTCTTTAGCTTTTTCTCTCTCATTTTCCTCTCTTTTCTTCTTCTTCTTGTTCTTATTTCTTCAAGAACAAAGCTGCCCCCACATCTTCCATTAGCTTCCACCCATATTTCTTGAAGATTTTTAAGCAAATCTTCATCTCAAAGCCTCCATAGGTGATATAGGTAAAGTGTGATGAAGGTTTCATGCATCAAATGACCTTCCATAAGCTTAAAAGCTTAGGATGATGATGCCAAAAATGAAACACTCCTCTCCTCCACTTCTATTCTCTTGTATTATAATTATTTTCTTGTTTAAAGTTGATATGTTTTGTAAATCTAAATTTTTGTAGCTTTGATTTTTGTTTATGCCATGGATCTTGTTATTTAAGTTGTTATCTTTGTTATTTCTTATGATCTATGCATAGATCTATCATCCACATGTCTATCTTAGTGATTCATGCATTTAAAACTAGTTTAGAAGACTAGATCTAGTGTTTTGAGTTCATAAATGCATTAGATCTTTGTTTATGTTCATGAACAACTTGCTATAGCATGATGATGGTAGGAAAATTTTAGGAAACTCAAGATCTATTTTATTTTCAACAAAAACAACTTTTGAAAATTCGGATGAAAATGGAACCATATTTAGAAAAGTGGTTTTTCAACTTCAAAATGTGTATTTTTCATTTAAAATGAAGGGCTTAGAGTATAGATACCGTAAATGAAAGATTTTCATAAGTAAAGTTTAGATCTATGAGTTTATAGCTTACTACCATGCATTTGTTTTATGTTTATGTTCATATTAAGTATAGATCTTAGTTTTGAAATCAAACAAAATTGTGAAATTCGTATTTTGGAAAGACCCCCATTTAAAAACCACTTTCCAAGTGTCAAAATGTAATTTTTACTTAAGAAAATGAAGGCTTAATATATGTATATCATCAATACTTCTTTTTACGAGAATCAAAAGTGATTTCCAAAAGTTATTTTCAAAATAAAAATTCTATTTTCGGATTTTGGCCAAGGCCTATTTTAAAAACATGTTTTCCAACTCAAAATGAAGTTTTTATTTAAGAAATGAAAGGCTCTTAGGATAGGATATGTAAGGAATGGATTTTCATGAGCTTAGATAGCTTTTATCAAAAGATATAACCAAAAATGAATTTTGTAAATTCGGATCCCAATCAAGACCAATTTTTAAAACATATTTATCAACTCCAAAACCCATGTTTTATGTGAAAAATGAAGTATATAGGTAATAAATATCATTAAGCAATGATTTTTACAAGTTCAAATAAGTTTAGGCATGAGTAATGTGTAAACCAAGTGATGGAATTAAAATGGAAAATTTTGAGTTAGTGATCAAATTGTCAAATTCGTAATTTGAGATGATGCATATGTAATCACTAAGTATTTGAGCTCAAATTGCAAGTTTTATGTGTTAAATGAAGTCCTTAGACAATAGATGTAGTAAAGTCTTAAATTTTAATGCATTAAACAAGTTTTTCCCAAATGAATCATTCAAAAAGTGGATTTTCTAAAATTCGCATTTTTGAGTAAACCATATTGGAAAACATATTTACAAAGTGTAAAATGGAATTTTTTATGTAGAAATGAAGGTCATAAGTAATATATGTAATGAAGACTCAATTTTGACAAAAATAATTATATTTTCTTAAGTAACAAATCCAAAACAAATGGAAATGATCAAAGTTAGAAAACTAGATTTTTCATAAGTTGTTATTATGGTCTTGCAAAATAAAAAGTTATAAAATTTCCTTTTAGCAAAATCATCAAGGTCATGCATACATTAAGCTCATCTCATGTCATTCATGTTAGAAAATCACTCATATTACATGTATAGCTAATCTATATAGTAGGGACATTACAAACATTTACAAAACTATTTTTCGGAAATTGAAATTGTTGCTGCCCTAATCTGATCCGAACTTTTCAAAGCTTCAAAGTTTTCAAAACTTAAATATAATATTAGGAATAGGTAGATCTTTCGAAGTAGATAGAAATCGATATATAATTTGCGAGATTCCGAGTTAAAATGACCAAGTTATGGCCGTTTTAAGTTGGAATTCCCGCTTAGGACGCAAATTACGAATTTGATAGTTCATATAAAATCGTTTAGATTAGTATGAGTTGAAATACTTATTAGAGTATTTCTTCTTTTTTAGGAGATCCCAAAATCAACGATTCCCTGCCATCGAATTATTATTACTAGAAAACCGGAGATCCAATGGCCAAGTGAGTTTTCTCCTTGTTTTGTTACCTTGATTGTGATTGTAGTTAGTTGCATTAGAATTATAGGAACAAGATAAAAATTGATAGGAATGGGGATGGGAAATATGATGAGACTGTGATGAATGTATGCCAAAGAATACTAAAGCATATCGAAACCACGATTTGATTGGATAACTGCACCGTTCATATTATTTCTGTTATATATGTGATATTGGTTGGTCACTCTAAAGAATGTATGAATATTTTTTGACCTAAGCAAAAATTAAATTGGTCATGCATCGCATCGAACATATTGCATTTGGTAGCATGCTACTCCTACGCAGGTCGATCAATATGGTCCGCGGATGACTCGTTTGGATAACAAACCCGGTGCCAGAGCTCATTCAGGGATACTAAGGCGCATGTGGATGCATTCTTGGATGAGCCTAGCCGAGTCGAGTGCTAAGAGCCGAGGGCTTGGGGACTAGATGCGGTCGTGTAGACTTAATACCATTCCTAACCCAAGATACGGAGGGCGTAAATCCGTTCTGTGTGTAGGTTCCGGATACCCATGCATAATTGTTTGCTCATGTGTTTGTTCATGCATAGCATATGGTTGATTATAACTTGTTTGTTATGGTACGGAATTACGAGAATTCTCACTAAGCTAGTGTAGCTTATACCCCAATAGTTGTTTAAATGAATAGGTTATTTCAAGAATGTAAAGTGGGTACCGAATTGGTTGGAGCCGGGAATGACTCCGGGATTTCGGCGAAAAATACGAATGTTTGAAGTTATCAGCTAGTTTTATGATTTGTCTTGTAATAGTTTATGTAGGGAAGTCTGTGGATGAATGAAATTGAAGTTGAATGAATTGTATTTTGAAGTATAATGATTTGTATTTTGAAGTATAGTGGATTTCATTTCCTTTACATTGTTACTCAATTGTATCAACATAAAATGTATCATTCTAATGTGTCTCCTTTATGTGTTAGACGCCTTGTACATAGTATGGAAGCCTTCGCGTGACTGAGGTGGTCATTCTTAGGCTTTAATATTGTGTACGGCGGACTGCCACGTTTAGGGTACCCTTCGGGGCGTGACAGACATAGCCGATTTCGTGATGAAATGTCCCACATGCCAACAAGTGAAAGTGGAACACCAAAGACCAGGGGGACTCTTGAAACCTCTGCCGATACCCAAATGAAAATGGGATCAAATTACGATGGATTTTGTGTGTAGACTACCAAGAACATCTGCAGGATATAATGCCATATGGGTTGTAGTTGACCGATTGACGAAGACAGCTCATTTCCTCCCAATCACATGACGTATTCCATGGATAAGTTGGCAAGAATATACATGAGAGAGATAGTACGCATGCATGGAGTACCCGCTGGAATAGTCTCTGACCGAGACCCAAGGTTTGTGTCTAAATTTTGGACAAGCTTACAAAAATGTATGGGAACAAAGCTACACTTTAGTACTACATATCACCCTCAAACAGATGGTCAATCGGAGAGGACAATACAAACTTTAGAAGATATGTTGCGTGCTTGTATAATAGAATTCAAGGGTAGTTGGGACGCATACCTACCATTGGTGGAATTTGCCTACAACAACAGCTGCCACTCCACAATTTAGATGCCACCTTACGAAGTATTGTATAGAAGGTGGTGTCGATCACCATTGTTCTGGAACGATATAGAGAAGTTAAGAATTGGACTTAACTTGGTACAAGACGTGGCTACCAAGGTACAGATCATTCAACACAAGATGAAGGAAGCACAAGATCGACAGAAAATCTGGGCAGATATGAAACAACGAATACTAAAGTTTGAGGTTGGAGACCATGTGTATTTAAAGGTAAACCCCATCAAGAGTATTCATAGAGTTCGGGCACGAGGAAAGTTGAGCCCCCATTATATTGGACCTTTTGAAGTTCTTGAAAGAGTTGAAAATCTTGCTCATCGTCTGGCTCTCCCTCCTAACTTATCTGAAATTTATAATGTGTTTCACATATCGGTTTTACATAAGCATGTGCCAGATCCTAGCAGAATTGCAAAACTGGAACCAGTATGGTTAAGAGAAAACCTCACATACGAAGAAAAACCAATTCAAATCCTAGATCGTAAGGTGCAAAAGCTTTGAAACAAGGAGATCAAGTATGTGAAGGTTCTGTGGAGGAATCACTCACATGAAGAGGCAACCTGGGAAGCCGAAAGTGACATACGCCAGAAGTATCCAAGTTTGTTCGAAGATCCAGGTATGAACTTTAAGTTTTGAGAACAAAACTTTCTTTAAGGGGGGTAGGCTATAAACCCCCAAAGTTTTTGATTAATTAAGCTTAAACCCTAATTAGAAAGTCAACTAGAAATTCTAAGTCAACAAAACCCTAATCAAATGTAACTGTTCAAGTCCAGTAATCCCGTATAAGCAACCCTAAGAAAGTAAGTAAGAGATTAGTATGTAGAATAATTCGTAATAACCTGATAAAGCTTAAAAATATCATATTAGTTAAACCTTGATTCGTTTTGAGCACAATTGGATATAGTTTTTGAAAAGCATGCCCTGGGGCTCAGATTAGTAAAAATATTCCGAATATACCGTTAGGCTCGTAAAAATATAAGGTTTTCAAAAATATCAATTTCATAATTTTTCGGTAACTAAAAATATCAGATATTGCAATTACACGAGTATTTTCTTACTATCGGTACTTAAATTGTCATGTCTACTTTACATTACACTATTTACTACTATTCTACACTATTTATCTATCTCTACTTTTTCTTACAACCTACTCTTACAAACCATACCTCTATTTTCTTACAATTTTCATTTCCAATACAATTTCACATCTTTCATATCTTATTTTTCATTGACAAAAATACAAAAAAAAAAAAAAAATCTCTCCTTCTCTTAAACTCAATTTACGTCGGCCATGCCCTCCCCCTCCTCAATTTGTTTCAATTTTCATTTATTTAATTAACACAATTTTCCTCCTACATTTTCCTATAAACACCCCCTCTTTCTTCCACTTCCTTCACACCTTCCATATACTAAAATTACTCTCTCAAAATTCTACAAGAGTTCTCTCCCAAAGTTCTCTTAAAATTAGTCTTAATAGGTAATTCTTCTTTAGAGTTTCCTTTATGTTCATTTACTTAGTATGAGCTTAGTGTGTGTTTTCTAAACCATGAAGGTTAAAGAAAGCAACAATAAGTTCATACTTTGTTTTTGTTCATGAATCTAATTTCTTTTATGTTGCTTTCACATATATATTTAACTAAATATATCTATGTAGCTATATATATCTTTTAGAGCATATAAGCTCCTTTGTTTTGCAATTTATTTACTTTCCTTGCAATTTATTTACTTTCATGTTGTTTTAAGACTACTCTTTCTAGTCTTAGACTTGTCCTCATCAAGTCAAAATGATTTCTTTGTTTTTCTTTTGAGACTAGTCTATTCTTAGTCTTGGGATACCTTGATGGAGCTAAGGTTCCAATACTTGATATATTCTTTACGAGCTTATTTCTTTAATTATTATGTCTTTCTTATATTTTCATAATTTTATGATTCATATTTATAATCATGTATGAACATTTTGATTTTGTATTAACAAGATAAATGAGGAAAATTTTTCTTAAAATAGAAATTCTTCTCTTAAAATAAAAGTAGGAAGTAATTTTCCATAAAAACTTAGGAATTTATCTTAACAAACTTTTCTAAGAAATCTAGAGGAGTTCATAGGAATTTTTGCAATACATACATAACATGGAAAGAAATTCTTGAGTAAACAAAAGTTTTACTAAACTTCACTTTTTCATCAATACTAGTTGAACAAACACCAAGAATTCCTTTCATAAAAAATAGAATGAACTTAAGATATAAGGAAATTATTTCTACAAATATAAAATTGTTATTACTTTCAAAAAGTATTAGAAACTAATCATAGAAAATAAAAACCATTCTTTGGGAATTTAAAAAGACTAAGGAAATGAAATTAAAGAAAAGAAAAATACTCATTTCAAATAACTTGAGATATTCTCTAGCAAAATAAGAGGAATTTTCAAAAGTTTCACTATTTCTTTAGAAGACTTTACTTTTACCAAAAATTCATGGTTGAGACAACTTCATTAATTTTATACATTTGATATGAGTCAATAAATATATGTAAATGCATTTCAAAGGTTCTACAAACTATTATAATATCTATCTCTTTGACATGAGTTTTTGTTAAAAGAAGGAATACAAGTTTTGTGAAATTCGTGGTGAATCTAATCATCACTATTTCAAAACTCAAATGACTCAATTTGATGAAAATAGTTTTAGAAATAGATAGAACTTTTCGAGTAGATAGAAAATGGTATATAATATGTGAAATTCCGAGTTAAAATGAGCAAGTTATGGTCATTTTAAGTTGGAATTTCCTCCAATCCGATTTTACCGTGAATTCAAGATAGGTTTAGAATCTTTAAAAATAGAAATTCTATGAAAGACTCATTTTAAGTATTTCATCTTGTCTAGGTGAAGAAGGAACCGATATCACTTTTCTGGAAGCTAATTCAACTAGGAGCAATCGTCATGGAGTGAGTTAATCCCCTTATTAGTTACATTTCCTTGGTTGTGCTTGTAAGTAGTAGCACTAGAAAATAAGAACAAGATAAATCAACAAATGTTGTGTGACTTGGATTCATGACTGATTGAATAAAAGTTAAGAATATCGAAAAAGGAGTTGATGAATAATTTATGTTCTCTTGTGTTGATACGATGAATATTGTTTTGATCGCCTTTAACTAGAACTCAACATTATTTGGTTAAACCTATATTGAAAATAATTCATGCATATCATATTTGTGAGTCACATTTATTTCACTACTATTCTTCGTGTGGGGAAACAAGGAGTTATAGTGGTGGCTAGTAGGAGACATAAAGTCTACATGGGCAAGTAGGAGCCGAAAAGTTTACAGAGCGAGTAGGAGCCAGTAAATCTGCAAATATTGATGGTCATATGGGCCTGTAACCACCCAACCCCCAACATGGAGGGTGTAAAATCCATGCTACACATGGTTTCTGGATAATCTTGTGTATGTTGTTTGTTCATGTGATTGATGCATTCTCATATGATTGTTTAAATACTTGTTTAATATATGGAAATGTTTTGTAGATAGGAATTATCTTACTAAGCTAGTTTTGCTTATACCCCTATAGCTTTTTATTATAGTATGATTACCTATGGTTGGCACCAAGGAGGCCCGTTTGCCAGGTATGAGCCAAATCTACTAGCAGTTTTTGGGAAAAGTTATATGTATTTAGTTTTGAACATAGACTTCTAAGAAAAATCTCTATAGTAGACTCATGGTATATTTATGTATATTTTGATGATGGCTTAGTTAAACAAAACTATTTAGAATGAGGGAATGCCCCTAAGAAGTTGTAAGAGATTATTATCCAAATGAATATCACTTGTTTATTTATATAAGTTCTTGCATGCTTTTATTATCTACTTAACTGTAATACCCTGTGAGTCTCCTACTACCTTAAAAGCATGCCTTGCATATGATATCAAAGCTCTTGCATGACTAAGGTTGTCATTCATTAGCATTAATATTTTATGCGGCGGACTGCCATATTTAGGGTACCCTCCGAGATGTGACATGGGGAGTTGGCAAATCGCCTTGCTTTAGCATCAAATTTGTCTGGAGTACACCATGTCTTTTCACGTCTCTATTCTTCGAAAGCATGTAGCTGACACGGATCAAGTTGTGGAGTTGGAGCTAGTGTTGTTGAAGGAGAACCTCACTTATGAAGAGTATCCGGTGCAGATTCTAGATCCAAAGGCTCAAAACTTAAGAAATAAGGAACTTAAATATGTTAAGGTTCTTTGGAGGAATCACTCATACGAAGAAGCAACTTGGGAGACCGAAAACGAAATGCAACATAAATATCCTAATTTGTTTGAGGAACCAGGTACGCGCTTCAAGTTTTGAGGACAAAATTTTCTTTAAGGAGAGTAGGTTGTAAACCCTTAGTTTTTAGGGTAATATCAAGTTCAAACCCTAAATCAAAAAGTCAATCGGAAACCTTAAGTCAACAAATTCCCAGGAAACCTTAGTAGTTTATATTTGATAATCCCGTGTTCGTAAACCAAGAAGTTGAAATATGAGTGAAGAATGTAGTTTGGTTTGTAATAATACTAGGATGCTTAAAAAGATAAGATTACCGAATTTTCGACCTATTTCGAACCCGATCGGGTACAAACTTTGAAAAGTATGTCTCGAGGCTCGAGATATTAAATATATGATATTAATACCGTTAGACTCATAATTTCATAAGATTTCTAAATATATCAGTTTTATAATTTTTCGGGTTATAAAAGTTACAGTTATAACCTTTTATCGTATTTTTTTTATTACCGGTACTTTAAATGTCTAATCTACTTTTTGATTTCTTTCACACTATTCACAAATACAACTACCCATAATCTATTTCTTACATCCTTGCAACCTATTCCTACAATTTGAATATTTTTCTTACAATTAACTTTTCCAATACAACTTTTATTACTTAAAATTACTTATTTAATTTTGAAACTTATACAACACAACACACTTCCCTCTTTCTTTCTATGGAACCGGCGCTACTCTCTCTCCCTCTTCTCTCTCCTAATTTGTTTATTCATTTTTTTTATTACACGAACCCTAATCCACTTTCCTATATACACCCCTTTATACTAACCTCATTTCACTTTTTCACTTTCTACTAAACCAAACTCTTGCAAAATTTTTCTTTCTCTCTTCCTCTCCTCCTTGCAAACCGTAACACTCACCATGCACACACACTCACATATTTTCTTCAAGTTTCTTATTCCAAACATCTAATAGGTAATAGATCTATACCTTATTACCTTAAAAAAAAACATGTAATGTCAAGATCATTCATGTGTGATTCCACTAAAAAATCCTCATGAGCTTTAAGCTAGGGATGTGAAAATACTTGAACATGAGATTCTTACCATCACAATGTTATAGATCTTGTTATTTGAGTTATTTTGCTATTACCTTGTTTTATTATCAAGTTATGTTGTTGTCACTTATGATTTGTGCATATATTCATCATCTAATCATATTCACATAATCATTATAATGTTCATGCATTTATGACTAGTATAGTAAACTAGATCTAGTTGTTTGAGTTTATAAATGTAAACCCCGGTTTTCCTAGTAATCAAGTAAACTTCGAAAACCGAAAACCGAAAACCCTAAACCGGATTAGTATAAGCCTTGTGAGAAAACCCTATGAACCATGGATCCGGCTTTCCTTCGGTTTTAAATTAAAAAAACTTTTATAAAATAATTTAATGTGGAATATTGTCTTGAAGTATATTTCAAACCATAGAAAGTTCCGATTTCGAAAAATTTCTATTCCAAGCCTTCCGAGTTCTATTACGGAAAAGCGAGCCTCGAAACTAGAAATTTAAAAAAATATTCCAGAATACTCATTAGAACAAGAATTTAATAAGGATTTCAAAAATATAAGTTCTATAATTTTTTGGGTTATAAAAATTACAGTTATAGCATTTTTCCTGTATTTTCTTTACTATCGGTAAAGTAAATGACTTATCTACTATTCACAAGTACAACCTACTACACACACAACCTATACCCTAGTCTTACATCCTTACAAACCTCAATTATATTTTCTTTTCCAAAAAATTTTTGTCTCTTAACAAATTGTTACATTTAATACTTTTTATTACATAAATTACAAATTAAAACAATTTCAAATCTCTCTCTCTCTTTCCTCCTTGAATGGCCGGCGCACAACCCCCCTCCCCTCCTATTTGCCTCCATTTGTTTTATTTTATCTCCTTTTTATAATTAAAACAACCCTATATCACTTACTATAAATAATCTTTTACTTTTCTTTCTCTTTCATTTTTACTTCATTTGTTCAAAAACTCAAAAATCTTCTCTATTTTCTCTCCTCTAGCCGTGAGCCTCTCCTCTACACACACACACACACAAAAGCTTCATTTCTTCTTCATTTTTCCACTTGATTCAACTTTAGGTGATGAATCCTAAGCCTTTCTACCATTTAATCTTGCAATGGCAAGATTATTCATGAATATTTTCACATTAAGTCCCCATGAGCATTTGCTAGGGACAAGAAAATACTAATACATGAATATCAAGCCATCACAAGAGTAGATATTGTGTTTAAATGAGTTTTTGTTGGAATATTTTCATGTTCATGCATATAAATTAGAGTAAAGTAGAGATCTTGCATAAAAATCTATGTTCATGCTTTTAAACTTCATTTTATGCATTATAAGTAGTAGATCTAGCATTTAGATACTCATATTATACTTGACATTCATTATCTCATGAATATTTTGTATTTTCATGTATTAAAGCTCATAAAGGCTTGGTCTTGTGCATATAAATGTTATAGTTAATGGATCTTTAAGTAGATAAGACAAAGAACTTAAAAAGGAAAAGTCTTTGTTTGAAATGTTCAAAGGAAAATTCGTATGACTTCAAAGCTATGTTTTGAAAACCCCTTTAATTACTCTAAAACTCATATTTTAGATGAAATATGAAGGGTATAGGTAATAGATATCATTAAGTAATGATTTTTATAAGTTGAAATGAGTTTTGATGAGATTAATATGTAAAACAAAGAGTAGAAACAAGATAGGAAATTTTGAGTTACTAGTCATCTTGTGAAATTCGTAATTTTGGATGATGGCCATAAAGACACCTATTTTTCAAGCTCAAAATAAAAGTTTTGTTTAATGAATGAAGTCCTTAAGGAATAGGTATAGTAAAGCCTTAAATTTTAATGTATTAAACAACTTTTTCTCAAAGGAATCATCCAAAAAATTAAATTTCTAAAAATTCGGGTTTTTGAATAAATCCTATTTGAAAACATATTGACAAAGTGTAAAATGAAAATTTTTATGTAAAAATGAAGGTTTTAGGTGATAGATGTTATGAAGATTCAATTCTAACAAAGATAACTAGAAATTTCTGAGAATTAATCCCAAAACACAAGTGAGTCATCAAAGTTAGAAAATTAGATTTCTCAAAAAGTAGTTATTGTTGAAGTCTTGCAAAATAAAGAGTTCTAAATTTTATTTTAGTAAAAATCATCAAGATCATGCATACATTAAACTCATCACATGTCATTCATGTTAGGAAATCATTAATATTGCATGTATAATTAATTTGTCAAGTAGAAATATTTCAAACATTTACAAAACTATATTTCGAAATTAGAAACCGTTACTGATCAGAACTGATCCTTCTATGTCGTGACCCAAATATTTTCAAAACTTGAAAATACTATTATAATTAGATAGATCTTTCGAAGTAGATAGAAATCGATATATTATTTACGAAATTCCGAGTTAAAATGACCAAGTTATGGTCGTTTTAAGTCGAAACTTCCGCAAATAGCAAGAATTACGAATTTTCTAAGCTTTGATATATAGTTTGGATTAGTTAAGTGATGAAATACTTATTAGGGTATTTTTTTTCTTTCTAGGTGATCCCGAAACCAACGAATCTTTACCATCGGACTATTACTACTAAAAGACTGGTGAACCATGGCCAAGTGAGTATCACTTCCGATTTCAATTATTGTTTGTGATTGTAATAGTAGTTGCACTAGATACTTAACAAAGATAAAATGGATATGCATGATGGGGATGAATGGGAGTTATATATGATTGTTGTTGATATGAGAAATCGAATATAAGAATATCGAAGCGAGGTGATTAACCATTGCTTGTATAGAGGAAATAGGATTGATTGTCTGCGATTATTGATTGATCACTTGAAGAATTGGTATAATTAAATATTCGGAATTGAAAATAAATATGAACTCATTCATACCATAACGGGGATGGAGCATTAGCATTTGTTGGTTTTCAGTGATCCTAAACTGTGTAAAAGTTGATTAATCGTGATCCATAAAACGAATTTATAAGTTGGTTGACCATGAGCCTAAACGGTGTCGTACCACAGGATTCGTTAATCTACGAACTCAGGATGAAGGGCGCAAGTCCATCCACACATGATTTCTGGCTGGTCATATGTTTGTTGATTTCACGTATTTAATGCATATCACTTGTCTGATTAATCACTTTTTTGGATTGATCTGTTATAATTGTGATCTTGGAAGTTTTCACTCACTAAGCTAGTGTAGCTTACATCCCTACAGTTTCTATTTATTGCAGAACGAATTCATATGGCTTAGGTCGAGACAAGCTACAACTCAGGTACAGGAGCTAGGTGTTTCCTCTAGAAGTTGTATTCAGATTTGATTAGACTTCCATAGGAAACCAAGAGACTCTGGATGACTATAATAGATCTCTAATCAATATTCTTTTGCAGGGGAATGGCCCTTAGATTTTGTAACTATTCGTATATGTGTTTTGATTTATATTCTATTGTTAGTGAATGCTGAATTAAACTCTTTTAACTCCATCGGGTCAAGTATTCTATTGTCGTAAAGGAACACCTTACATCTATACAAAACTCCCTAAGGACTTGAGTAGTAATTCAAGAGTCTTATATGGCATGTGGCGAACTGTGACGTTTAGGGTACCCCTATGGGGCATGACAGTTTAAGTTGGTATCAGAGCACTAGGTTATAAAGCAGGACAATAGAATTAAAAGAAATTGACCTAGAGGTTAAATAAATAGGTTAAAATGGAGTTAAGAATTTCTTTTTAGGCTAATTAGGAGTCTTTTCTTGTAGTAGGTCTCCCTAGGAGAGACTTGTGAGCATGCTAGAAAGTTTACAAAAAGAAATGACGAAACACTTATGGAGTACCGATTAAGGTTGAGGGAATTGTGTGAAGACTTTGCATTGGCAAGGAGTCCCCGGACCTTAGGGGAGATGTTTAACCTGTGGAAAGAGGGATTGAGATATATGAGATGGGAAGTTGTGGTTAATCAATTGAGACATGATCCTATGAAGAGGAGGAGATGGACTAAACTAGAAACCATATACACTCTAGAGAGGATTATGGTGGAGTACGGGCGTGAGCCCATGACTAGGGAGGCTACCTTTATTTTGAAGAATGAAAGGAACCCGACCCCTCCAGACTTTAGAGTGTGGATCACCATAGGACCCTTGTATGTATATGCTCATGACAATCTTTCTGACCACCATGATTGAAACATAGCAGATGCATGGAATCATATTGTGTGGCATGCTGTGTACTTAGATATTCTCCCACCTCACATAACCACCCCACCTCCACTAGCTAGGGATGTAGGCATGTAGTTAAACAATGCACCTGTGCCAAGGGAAGGTAATGAGATTGAGGAAGTAGAGGAGGAAGAGGAAAAAGAGGACCCCAAGGAGGATCCTAATTGGGCCTAGAATGTGGTACCAAGGACCCCTACCCCTCCCATAGAAATGGAAGAAGATATGAACCCTGATCCTAATCAAGTCATTTGGGATTTCAACGAAGACTAAGAGATTCCCGATAGTGGAAGAAGAGAGCCTGAAATAGATCCCCTTGTATGGAGAGATATTTATAATGAAGGTGAACGTCCTCCAGTGATTAATGAGGTGGTTCTCGAACCCGTGGTCCCTGAGCCCGTGGAAGTAGAGACTGAGGATGAGAGGATTAGGAGGGAAGCCTGGGAGACAGTAGACCGGTTATGGGCAGAGATAGGAAGGGAACTTGGGATAGAGGAGAATCAAGAGAATGAGCAGGGAGTAAGTGTCACGCCCCGTAGGGTATCCTAAACGTAACAGCCCGCCACATACTAAGTAAGACTCTCAAGTTCCCTACCCGGGGCCTTCGGAAGTCTTAAGTAGATGTAAAGCGTTCCTTTACGACAATAGAATACTTCAACAAATGGAGTTAAACAGTTTAATGAGGCATGCATTAGCCATAGATAATAAATCAAAACGCATAATGTTAAAGTTTACAAAATCTAAGGGGCATTCCCCCGCAAAAGAATAACAGTCTATTACAGTCATCCAGAGTCCTTAGTTTCCAATGGAAGTCTATACAAAAAGGAATGAATTAAACTTCTATAGGAAACTCCTATCTCCGGTACCTGCGCTGTGGCTTGTCTTGGCCTAAGCCATATAAACTCATGCTGCAAAAGATAGAAACTATAGGGGCGTAAGCTAACTAGCTTAGTGAGTAATACTTCCATAACACAATTAAATACAATCATTCAAGCAAGTGATTATTCAAGCAAGTGTATGCACCATACAAATGTGATCAACAAACATATGACCAACCAGAAATCATATGTGGATGGACTTGCGCCCTCCATCCCGGGTTAGCAGATTAACGAATCCTGCGGTACGATGTCGTTTAAGCTCACGGTCAACTGATTAAAAGCTCATTTTATGGATCACGATTAACCTCACATTCGTTTTATGGATCACGATTAACCTCACATTCGTTTTATGGGTCACGAAAAACCAACCAATGCAAATGCTCCAACCCCGTTGTGACATGAATGAACTCAATTTATAGTCGGAGTCGAATAGTTATTAATTCAATTCTTTTAAGTGACCAACAAGTATTCGCAGACATTCATCATAAGATTCTAGTAAAACAGTCAATATCTTAACACCCGGTTTCGATATACCTTAAGCTCCATTTCACATATCAACAATCAACAACATAAATAATTCCCACATACCCCATCATGCTTGTACAATTCCTTTTATCTTTGCCTACATCACTAGTGCCACTACATTACATTCACAAGCTTTAATTGAGAGTGGAAGTAAACTCACTCGGCCATGGGACACCAAACTTCTTAATAATAATAATCGGGAGGTAGAGTGCCGTCCTGCTCGGAATCACCTACCAATCAAGAATAATCCTAATGAGATTCTCACCATGTAATTAAATCAAACTATACATCTAGACTAGTTGAATTCGGATTTCTCGCTATTTTTGGAAGTTCCGACTTAAAACGGCCATAACTTGGTCATTTTAACTCGGAATTTCGCAAACTTTATATCGATCTTCATCTACTTCGAAAGATCTATCTAATTCAAGTATTAAATCCAAGTTTTGAAAATAATAGGGTCACGGAACAGTGGGATCAGCTCTGTCCCGCAATTGACCCAATCTCGAAAATTTGCTTTGCCTTTGATAAAAAGTATTCCTAGATGATGATTCATGCATGAATGATATGGGAATGAATTACTAATGTGTATGCTATGTAATGAAATCAATATGTGCATGGTCATGATGATTTTTGTAGTAATAAACTTTTAGGAACTCCTAAGTGTTGGGGAAAGTTTCATATAAACTAATTCTAAGAAGTTATTTTCCCACATTATACTCCTTAGGGTTTCTTTGGTTTTTAATCTTGTAATCTACTTATTATTTAACTAAAAATAGGTTCTCAAAGTCTATAATAGTCATGGCCTCCATTCATGCACAAAAATTCACATTTTTCATTTGGTAAACATGTTTTCAATTAAGCTATTTGTAAAAATCCGAATTTTCCAAATTTCCTTTTCTTACATTTTTCTTAAGGGAAATCTAGTCTAATGCATTAAAAATTGGGGCTTCAATGTATAAATTATCTAAGGACTTCATTTAACTTATAAAACATTCATTTTAGACTTAAATACTAAGTGTTTGTTTAGGCATTACACAAAGTTACGAATTTGACTACACAATTAAAGTCAACACTTTTCATTCTAACTTCACCTCTTGTTTTTCTTATTTTTATTATGCCTAACTCATCTAAACTCATGAAAATAATTCCTTCAACATGTCTATACACATACCCTTCATTTTTCTTATGAAATATAAGTTTAAAATGATTTTGGAGGTCTTTAGGGTAGGGTTTCCATTTCATCCGAATTTTCAACTTTCCATATCTAACAAAGTCCTTCCTTTTTCAATGTTCTTGCCATCTATATGTGGAGATATACTATCTAACATCTCTATACATGAACAAGACTTCATTTTTATGATCAACAAGGCACATAAACGAAATGAACCTATGATCATGCATGTACATAAAGTGGTGAATGTCTAAACCTTAGATCTACTACATATGATGTATATAACATGGATCTCATGGCATGAACAACAATATAAATACAAGATCACTACTTTATATGCATGAACATTATGAAATCTTAACAAAATACATCTAAACACTAGATCCATGTCTTATGATGGCTTGACATTCTTGTTCATGCATTTCCATGTCCCTAGCATGAGCATCATGGGGTTTTAATGAGGAAATACACAAGATATGGTCTTGCCATGATAAGAACTAGGAAAAACAAGGCTTGAATCAACATACCAAAGGAGTCTTGAAGTGAAAAAGAGAAGGAACAAAGTGGAAAATGAGAGGGAATGGGGAAGGGGGGCTCACGTCATCCTTAGAGAGAAAAGTGGGAGAGTTTTGTTCTTTTAAAATTTTTGAAACAAAAGAAATGAAGAGAGAGAGAGAAAAAGATGTATATATATGAAGGCATTAGGGTTATTAGTGAATAAAATTTGTAAAAACAAATCAAATGGAAGGAAATAAAAAGGGGGGGGGGGGGGGGGGGGGGGGGGGGTCGCGCCGGCCATTCCAAGGGGTGTGTGTGTGTGTGTGTTTGAAATTTTTTGATATTTGTATTTTAGTAAATTAAATGTAATAAATGTGATAATTATTTAAGAGACAAATTTTCTTGGAAAAGAAAATTGAAATGAGTAGTTGTAAGGATGTAAGAATAGGGTATGGGTAGTGTGTAGTGTAGGTTGTACTTGTGAATAGTAGACAAGACATCTATTTATCGGTTGTTCCGAAAACACGGGAAAAGCTATAACTGTAATTTTTATAGCTCGGAAAATTATGAAATTGATATTTTTGGAATCCTTATAAAATTACGGTTCTAATGAATATTCCGGAATATTTTTCTGAATCCGTGGCCCGGGGCACGCTTTTCCGTAATTGGGATCGGGAAGGCCCGGAATTGAAAAATTCCCGAATTTAAAACTTTCAAAGGTTTGAAATGTACTTTGGAACAACAATTCAAATTCATTCACTCCAAAATATTTATTTTACTATGAAACCGAAGGAAAGCCGGATTTAGGGTTCCTAGGCTCCATTCACTAGACTCAATCTGATCGGGTTAGGGTTTCGTTTCCAATTCCTGGGGTTTTCTAGCTACTGAGAATTTCCGGGGTTTACAGTAAGGGTTAGTGAAAAGGAAGTGAACCTGGAAGAAGATCAAAGAGTGGAAACTAATGAGGAAAGTGAAGAGCATGACCATGAGGCTTTAGTCTGACCCACTAGGAGGAGGAAATTGACTGTGAGAGAGTATCTCAGCCAGTTTATCCGTCAGGATGATGATAGTTCTTCTAGTAGGGGATGGCTTCCCAGCTTGACTCCCGACGATCCAAGTGAAGACTGAGAAGTGGGAAGCTAGTGTAACCCATAGAGTCCAAATGGAATTTCTTCTTGTTGTTTTATATGTAGTAGGTAATGCGCGATGCCAATTTGCGTTAGGTTTCCTTAGACAGTTTAGTGTTCTGTGCCTTTCTTTTCATGTAGCTTTGTTTTAGTATCGGCTAGAAAAATGATGTCTAGGACCAAGACTAGATTAGTAGCTTGCCAAATTTTGTAAACTGAAAAATTCTATTGTAAATCATTGTATGGCTTGCTAAAGTAATGAAGAATTATGTTTTATTTCAAAGGAAATAAATTATTATTCTTTGATGAACAAGCATGTTGTGCATTAGCTGCAAATGGTGTTAACCACATATAGTCGCATAATCATTCATTCATTCATACCATTATTCTAAACTTGTGAATTTATTTCTTTATATATGAGTTCTTTTGTTTTGTGGTTTCCTTACGATTATATGAAGTTTCATAAGATTGATTTACATTTTAGAAATTATGATTTCTCAAATTTTCTTAAAGTCACGAACCTTGTTTGACGAATTAACTTTTACAAATTTGAAAACATTAAAAAGACACTAAAACTTACTAAATAATGTGCAAACAGAGGAAACCGACCAATTCGCAATCGAAAGCAAGAACCTCTCTCGAACAAAGTCGACCAACCCACCATGTCCCAACCAAACCAACAGGAAGTAGCACCCCAGAACCCACAAAATGATATGATGAATGTGATTGGACAATTGGCCAATCTTTTAAACACATTCATCCAGAACCAAAATCAAAATCAGAACCTGCATCAAGGATAAAGTGCCAAGGATTCTGCTCTACTACCACCACCACCACTCGCAGATTATCAGGAAGTGACTGCCGAGGTCCTTACTCCATAGGAGGAGCATTCATATAACGTACCTTTACCACCACCTCCACCATATCAAAGGTCTCATCAAAGCTCCTTACCAGACTTTATCAAGAGTAACCAGTATTTTGATGGGGCATTCGGTAAGTCCGATGAAGCCGAGGACTGGCTGGCTCAAATAGAGTGTTCCTTTGCTACTTATGAGATTCCACCATATTTGCAGTTGGAATATGGGACGTATATGCTAAGGTATAATGCAAGAGTCTGGTGGGACTCCAAAAGAAGAATTTTAGCTCCACCCGTTACATGGGAGTCCTTCCGTCGGGAATTCTTGGAGAATTATTTTCCCTTAAGTTTAAGAGTGAAATACAGTGCAGACTTCTTGCATGTCAAGCAGAGAGGTAGAACTGTAGAACAATATGAGACTGAATTCACTCATCTGTTGTAGTATGCACCCGAATCCTTCAGGGATAGTGAGGAGTTGAAGAAACAAGTATTTTTAGGAGGTTTGGATGAGGATCTAAGGATCAAGTTGGAAGAATTTGGAATGAAAACCTACCTAGAGCTAGTAGAAAAGGCTCGAGTGATTGAAGGAGCTAAGAAAAGAAAATACGAGGAACCTGACAAAAGAGTGTTTGGAAGGAGGCCATTTGATGCCTTGAGTTCAAGGTTTAAGGGAAAAAGGTACAAGCCATATCATGGATTCAAGTACAATGCTAGTGGGAGGCCGAACCAGTCAAAGGCCGGTATCACTTGCTACAAGTGCAAGGAGGCCCATGTTCCCAGGCAGTGCCACAGCTAAGGAATAAATGTTACTATTTGTGGCGAGTCTGGTCATATGGTCTCTACATGTCCAAAGAAAATGGTCGTAACCTGCTTCATCTGTAAAGAAAAAGGGCACTTGGCCTCTGAATGCTCATAAAGGAAGAGTGTGGCCACTCGACCTTTTGGGACTTCGAGCAATGCCAACACTATGAGATCCGGGAGTAAAAGTGGAAGCCGTGCAACATCAGCTATGCATGGGATGAGACTCTACAACTTTGAGGGCTAGTGGATGGTCGAGGAGGATGATGAGGAGGAGGTGGAGTTGGCCACCATGGACCAAGGAGACGGCATGGATAGCCGCCTAGTGACAGGTTAGTAACAAAATCCTCTTAAGTTAAAAGTTCTTTATTTAACAGTTTTCTGTAAGGAATTAAAATTTGTAAAAAGGAAAAGCTGGAATCTAAAACCTCTAAATAGGTAGCAGTGAGAGTGTTTTGGGATCGAGTAGTGATGGATGTTTGTTGACCACAGGGCATATACGGGTGAATGAAATTGAGGCTTATGTTTTGTTTGACACGGAAGCGACCCACTTGTTCGTCACCACTAGTTTGGCTGGGCAACTTGGATTACCTATAGCCACAATTACTGCTAGCCTGAGAATTAAAACACCTACCGGAAGTGTCGTGTCAACTCGGGAAGTAATAAGATATTGTCCATTGGAGATCCAAAGGCATCACTCTAGGAGTGATTTGATAATATTGGAGATGAATAAGTACGAAGTTATTCTTGGCATGAACTGGTTAAGCAAGGATAGAGCTGTTGTGGATTGCCAAAAGAGGATGGTGAATTTCAATGATCAATCAGGAGAAATAGTGGAGTTCGTAGGAGAAATCATAGTTCCAAGAAAGTTTGGGTTAAATTCTTTTGAGTTGATGATGGAAGATGAAGAGATAGTTCCTATCGAAGGTATTCTGGACGAGGAGGAAACTCGGGAGGAAAAGGATATACCAGTGGTAAATGAGTACTTAGATGTGTTTCCAGAAATCTTACCTGGGTTATCACCGAAAAGAGAAATTGGCTTTGAAATTGTATTGACTCCAGATATCAAACCAATATCTAAAGCACCATACCAGATGGCACTGACTGAGTTAAAGGAGCCAAAGACCCAATTATAGGAACTCTTAGATCAGAAATTCATAAGACCAAGTGTGTCGCCATGGGGCGCACCTATCCTATTTGTAAGAAAAAGGATGAATCTATGAGATTATGTATCGATTATCGTGAGCTAAATAAGGTTACCGTAAAAAATCGATACCCCTTACCAAGGATTGATGATTTGTTTGATTAGCTCCAAGGAGCGTGTGTGTTCTCACGCATTGATTTGCACTCAAGATATCATCAGCTAAGAATAAAGCCTGAGGATGTACCAAAGACGGCTTTTCATACCCGATATGGACATTATGAATTTCTGGTGATGTCATTTGGACTAACCAATGCACCGGCTACATTTATAGATCTTGTGAACAGGGTCTACAAGCCACTTCTGGATAAGTGTGTAATCATCTTCATAGATGATATTTTGATATATTTTAAGAATAAGGAACAACATGAGGAACATCTTCAGATGGTGTTACAAACTTTGAGAGAAAACAAGTTGATCGCCAAATTATCCAAATGTGACTTTTGGTTGGATAGAATATCTTTTCTTAGACATGTTGTAATAGAAGAAGGGATATCAGTTGACCCAGAAAAGATTAAGGCTGCAGTGGAATGGAAACAACCACAAACAGTTACTGAAGTAAGAAGTTTCTTGGGATTGGTTGGCTATTATCGCAAGTTTGTGAAAGATTTGAAGATAGCTAAGCCTCTGACTCAATTGACACAAAAGAGCAAAAAGTTTGTTTGGACGGACAAAAGAGAATAGAGTTTCCAAGAACTGAAACAACGGTTGGTATCGGTACCGATCTTAATTCTGCCAGACCCGAAAAAGTCTTATACGGTGCATAGTGACATTTCAAGGAATGGCCTTAGATGTGTGCTAATGCAAGAAGGAAAGGTTATTTCCTATGCCTCTCTACAATTAAGACCCTACGAGCAGAACTATCTTACGCATGATTTGGAATTGGCCGTAGTCGTCTTTGCCGTAAAACTTTAGGGACATTATTTGTATGGGCAAAGGTATGAAGTATATACGGAGGCAAAGGAGATGGTTGGAACTGATATAGGACTATGATTTGGGAATAAATTACTGCCCAGGAAAAGTGAATGCAGTTGCAGATGCCTTAAGTCGGAAAAATTACAAAGAAGTAGCTGCTTTAATCAAGAGCCAAAGAGATCTTATCAGAGATTTTGAGAAGTTGAGGATTGAGTTTATAGACCAAAGTACGGAGCTTGAGATAGTTAATTTTATATTGGAACCAACTTTGATTGAAAGGATTAAATAAGCCCAAAGGTATGATGAAATAATACAAAGGGTTAAAAAGGAAATTCAGGCAGGAAAATACTTGGACTTTGCAATAGATTATGACGAT
This sequence comes from Combretum micranthum, assembly GCA_024138025.1. Classification (NCBI taxonomy): domain Eukaryota; kingdom Viridiplantae; phylum Streptophyta; class Magnoliopsida; order Myrtales; family Combretaceae; genus Combretum; species Combretum micranthum. The sequence continues at coordinate 222,837 of JAMXBD010000397.1, read as the reverse complement.
GTGATTAGAATGAAGGGAAGATTGTGTGTGCCAGAAGATGGAGAATTAAGAAAAGAGATAATGAGTGAAGCCCACAACTCTGGTTATACTATGCATCCTGGAGGTACTAAGATGTACCAGGATTTGAAAAGCCACTATTAGTGGAATGGCATGAAAAGTGATATAGTAGATTATGTGATTAAAGTGCCCGGTTTGCCAACAAGTGAAAGTGGAACACCAAAGGCCAGGAGGATTGTTAAAGCCTTTACCCATCCTCGAATGGAAGTGGGATTAGATATCCATAGACTTTGTGTGAGGTTTTCCAAAGACTTCCTTGGGCTGTGACTGTCAGGCCCCAAAGGGTACCCAAAACGCGACAATCCACCACACTCAATATTTAAACTTAAGTATGACATCCTTAGTCATCCAATAAGTTTACACATCGGGTGTAAGGTGTACTTGCACAATTTTTAGGATCACACTTTGAATCGAATAGTTTTAAGAATGCATACAGTAGCATTAAGAATAGAAATCACAACAAGATATATAAGTTAAGTCTTTACAAAAGTCAAGACCCCCGCCAAAAATAATAATAGAAGTCTATCCAGTGTAAAATCATATTACAAACGTTAGGGTTTATGTTAAAGAGATTTTTCCTAAAAGTCCACACCTCTAGCTAGGTCTCGACTTCTTTAAAAGCTCCTTCATCCAAAAGATAACCCTGTGAAAAGTGTTCTCTCGGAACAACCAAAAATAGGAACACCACAACAAAACTATTGGGGTGTAAGCTAATAGGCTTAATGAGATTCATTTCCAAATATTTAATACTCAACAACAGTGTATAACAGACAATTTATTAGCAACCATATGAAATGCACAAACACATGAGCATACAATACATAAGACCATCCGGAAATCTTATGTTGAATGGATTTACGCCCTCCATTCAGGGTTAGGTGTTTCAGGCCCATAGACTAACATTTAAATTCTTCTCACTTCTTATTGTGGTTGATACAGGTGCCCAGCCACCACTTTTAAATTTTACTGTGGTTGATACAGATGCCCACCCACACACATTTTCAATTCCAGCCTATACGCCATCATTCGAGTTTACAAGCCCCTCGTTGCCTAATTATTATACCTTCTTCCCACAAAGGTATAATAACCTATGCAATGTGACTCACTACGTGATATACATGTACAGTTTATTCATATAATCGTGGCATGTTCATTAAGTAGATTAAGTGCGATTATAGAGAATTTCAGACAATCCAAGTCTATACTAGCTCATACTCAACAAGTCTCGTCTCGATATACTTATCATTCATTCAACCAAGATTAAATCATAAATCATCATAATTTTATCTTTTCCTAATTCTAATGCCACTACAATTACAACCACATATATGAGCACAACTATTTAAGAAATGAACTCACTCGGCTATGTAGAGAAATTCACTAGTCGTAGTAGTCCTCGGGGAGTGGAAATCCGTCCTCCAAATCACCTAAGTACAAGGAATACCCTCAATGAGTATTTCTCATAAATTTCTAAAAAACTTAACAATTCTATTTACTAAGTTCGTCAGTTTTCTCCTAAGATGAAGCCCTAACTTAAAATGGCCATATCTAACTCAATTTAACTCGGAATTACGCATATTATATATCGATTATTATCTACTTCAAAAGATCTATCCATTTCCTAAGTTAAATCAAACATACAAGGTTGTTTGAGGGTTGAAAAATCACTGTACAGCAGGGTTACGAAAATTCCAGTTTTGAGTTATGATTGAAAATTGTCACTTTTGTTCCATTTAACTTTTTAGATCAACTTATATTGGTTCTACACTTGTAAAGAGAACTCCTAGCCAAAGATAAAGAATTAAATACTTATATGATCATCAAGATATCATCCAAATAAAAATTGTAAGAATCTACCTTTGTAAAAATCAAAATTTTGAGTTGAAACTCATTTTCTTGTTTTGAGAAATATCTTTTGCTAAAACTAACATGACTCAATGAAAATAATTTTCTTATGTCACCTATTATCAAAGCATTCCATTTTCTACATAAAACTCTTGTTTTGAAGTCTAAAATAAGGTTTTCAAAATTCATCTCTTCCAAAATCCGAATTTCTTCCTTGAGTTTTAGAATGAAAATAAGACCTAAACTTGTCTTTTACAAAAATCTCTATTTTAGAAATACCATTTAGGAAAGCTCATCTAAACTTATGAAAATCCAATCCTTAGGATATATATACCAAGAACCCTTTATGTTTTTGTCTAAATCTTCATTTTGGGGTTAGATAATAGGTTTTAAAAATGGGTCTTGGCTTAGATCCGAATTTTCAAAAATTGTTTTTGAACATATCTCTTGATAAAATCCATCAAGACTCATGAAAATCATCCTTTACATATGCTATCTTAAGAGCCTTCCATTTTTTAAGTAAAATCTTCATTTTTGAGTTGTAAAACATGTTTTTAAACCATGTCATGGCCTAAATCCGAAAATGAGATTTTTATTTTGAAAATCACCTTTGATTCTTATAAAAAGAAGCCTTGATGATATACATCCACTAAACCTTCATTTTCTCAACTAAAACTTCCATTTTGAGACTTGGAAGAGGGTTTTTAAATATAGGTTTTGCCAAGATACGAATTTCACTATTTTTATTGAAGTTCAAATCTAAGATCTACACATCATATGAACATTAATATAAAATAAATACATGTTAGTAAGCTCTAAACCTATAGATCTAAACCTATAAATCCTTTAATGCTTTTGAGGTACCACATCACTTGAGAGTCAATTATGGGACCTATATGCTCCGCCTACATGCTCAAGTATGGTGGGAGTCTAAAGAAAGAGAATTGGTGCCTCCAGTTGAATGGGAGATATTTAAATATGAGTTTTTGGATAAATATTTCCCTAGGAGCTTAAGAGTCCAATACAATGCAAATTTCCTCAATATCTCACAAGGAGATCATAGTGTGGAACAATATGAAACCGAGTTCAATAGATTGTTGCAATACGCTCTGGAATCATATAAACAAAGTGGGGAACTCAAAAGAAAAGTGTTTCTGAATAGTTTAAAAGAAGATCTTTGGACTCGATTGGAGGAATTTGATATCAGGAGTTATCAAGGATTGCTAGAAAGAGCACGGATAGTAAAAAATGCCCAAAGGAGGAGATAAGAAAGAAATAATAAGGAAATAGAGTTTTGTGTTACAATGACCCTAAGTCTAAAAGTTGGAACACTTCACTTGGATGATGACCTAAACAGGGAAGAAGACACAATATTGTATAAGATACAATATTGGAATTGTAAGAGAAAGCATTACCATATACAATGTCCACAACTTCAATTTAAGTATTACCTCTGTGGGGACCCTGGTCACGAAATTGAGAAGTATCCTAAAAAGACGGCCACCGCATGCTTTCTTTACACAAAAACGAGACATTTGGCTAAAACATTCCTTGGATGGGATAACCCGCATATTACTTCACTGAAGGAAGAAGAGGAAGAGATATACCAGGAATAAAAGCAACAAAGAAAAAAGGAATCGAAGTTCTTCAGGAACATCTTCATCCGGAAATCTTGTTTACAACATTACCCATATTTAAAGTATGTAGAAGTTAGTGATGAGGAACTAGAGTCCATTTCCATGGAAGGAAGTGAGGATCAAAGATGCAACTCGGTACCAGGTTAGTGCTATACCCTCTGACTACCGCATATTCTTGCCTACCAATAAAATCAAGGAGATAGGTTGTTAGAAATACCCTTGGATTAAATAGCTAGAGTAAGAATAGGAAAGCTCGAGACCATTATAAGCTAGTATGAGTCAATGATGGAAACTAAAACAAAGCTCGACCAATTTAACAAATTCCAAGACACCCTTCATACAACTTCTTGTAAATGAAGAACTTTGAAAGATCGAAAATCTATGATGACTGTTACATAAAAGTTAAAACTTTAGTAATCAAATCTCAATTACCAAACTCCATAAGATCTTCATAAGTAATAATTACACAATAAAGCAATGAGACTTCTTGATTTCAACCCCATCAAGATGATCACAATGATAAGAGTTTTAAAACAATGATGACTTTATTATTTAAAGAAATATGGATCTCAAAGCACAATATTATATATACGGCTACATAAGAATGGGGAAGCGAATCCATAACCTTCGTTGGTTAAAGTAATCGAGTCATGAAAGGTCGTGTTGTCGTGAGTCGTCTAGTGTTGGTCAAGTCAGGTCGTTTGTGGTCCCGAGTCAAGTCCATGTCATTTTCCAAAAGAGTCGTGTCAGTGAAGGTTATAATCGCTAAGCCAAATCTTATTAATTTGTATGTGCTATATTTCATAAAATATCTATCATACAAAATTTAGAAATGATACAAACTAAAGCATAAACCGGTGCTAGAGATATAACTCGAAATTCACAATTTCTTATGAATAAATGATATACACGTAACAAGTTTTGCAGACAAAACTTTCTTTAAGGTGGGGAGGATGTAAGCCCCGGAAAATTTTAGTAAATAATTCCAAAATAAACATCGAAGATTAACTCTAAAAAATAACTCCAAATTAAAACCGAACTTCAACTAGTCCTAAATCACGAACGAATCTATAAATTTCTTAATTTTGAGAAAATGAGAATCCTTAAAAATAAAATAAGAACTCAACAATCTTTAAATCCAAAACCACTATGTATGACAAATTCTATACTTATCTCTGACTCGTAAAATGGGGCAATATAAAACCCAAAAACAAATTATTAAAAAGTAAATAACAATAAACCTTCGGAAATAAAAACCCAATTCAAGAATTCCAAAAACGTTAAGAGATATTTAATACTTAAAAAAATAAAATTTAAAATAAATTTCTCAAACTAAATGTGATGTATAAACATAAACCCTCAGTTTCTAAATTGTCAAAGATTTAAATCGGAAAGTCACCGAGGAATCCTAAGTGGAATATAGTAGTTTAAGTCTGGTAATCTCGCACTCTTAACCCTAGAGGCCGAGATCTAGTTTAAGTGTGTAGAGTAATTTGTGGTAATATAAAGTCGCTTAAAAATATTAGATTGGTAAATTTTTTACCTATTTCGAATCCATTCGAATACAGACTTTAAAAAGTGTGTTTCGGGGCTCGAGATATCAAAAATATACCACTAATACAATTAGACTCGTATTTTTATAAGGATTTAAAAAATATTAGTTTTATAATTTTTCGATAACTAGAAATATCTTATTTGCGATATTAAAGCCCAAGAATGACCACCTCAGTCACGCGAAGGCTTCCATACTATGTACAAGGCGTCTAACACATGGAGGAGACTCATCGGAGTAATACATTTTACGTTGATATAGCTTGAGTAACAATGTAAAGGAAATACAAATTTACTATACTTCAGATACAATTCACTACACTTCAAAATACAAATCATTCAACTCCAATTACATTCATCCACAGACTTCCCTACACAAACTATTACAAGACAAATCATAACACTAGCAGATAACTTCAACCATTCGTATTCCTTGCCGAAATCCCAAAGTCATTCCCGACTTCAGCCAATTCGGTTCCCACCTTGCATTCTTGAGATAACCTGTTCATTTAAACAACTATTGGGGTATAAGCTACACTAGCTTAGTGAGAATTCCCTTAATTCCGTACCATAACAAACAAGTTATAATCAGTCATATGCTATGCATGAACAAACACGTGAGCAAGCAATTATGCATGGGTATCCGGAACCCACACACAGAACGGATTTACGCCCTCCGTATCTTGGGTTAGGAATGGTATTGAGTCTACACGACCGCATCTAGTCCCCAAGCCCTCGGCTCTTAGCACTCGACTCGGCTAGGCTCATCCAAGAATGCATCCACATGCGCCTTAGTACCCCTGAATGAGCTCTGGCACCGGGCTCGTTATCCAAAAATCATCCACGGACCATACCGATCGACCTGCGTAGGAGTAGCATGCTACCAAATGCAATATGTCCAATGCGATGCATGACCAAGTTTAATTTTTGCTTAGGTCAAAAACATTTATACATTCTTTGGAGTGACCATTCAATATCATACATATAACAGAAATAATATGAACGGTGCAGTTATCCAATCAAATCGGGATTTCGATATGCTTTAGTATTCTTTGGCACACATTCATCACAGTCTCATCATATATCCCATCCCCATTCATATCGATTTTTATCTTGTTCCTATAATTCTAATGCAACTAACTACAATCACAATCAAGGTAACAAAACAAGGAGAAAACTCACTCGGCCATTGGATCACCGGTCTTCTAGTAATAATAATCCGGTGGTAGGGAATCGTCGAATTCGGGATCACCTAACAAGGAAGAAATACTCTAATAAGTATTTCAACTCAAACTAATCCAAACGATTTTATACGAACCTTCAAATTCGTAATTCGCGTCCTAAGCGGGAATTCCAACTTAAAACGGCCATAACTTGGTCATTTTAACTCGGAATCTCGCAAATTATATATCGATTTCTATCTACTTCGAGAGATCTACCTAATTCTAATATTATATTTTAGTTTTGAAAACATTGAAGCTTCGAAAAGGTCGGATCAGATTAGGTCAGCAACAATTTCAATTTCCGAAAAATAGTTTTGTAAATGTTTGAAATGTTCCTACTATATAACTTAACTATATATGCAATATGAGTGATTTTCTAACATGAATGACATGAGATGAGCTTAATGTATGTATGATCTTGATGATTTTTGCTAAAAAGAAATTTTATAACTTTTTATTTTGCAAGACCATAATAACCACTTACTTATGAAAAATCTAGTTTTCTAACTTTTATCATTTCCATTTGTTTTGGATTTGTTACTTAAGAAAATATAATTATTTTTGTCAAAATTGAGTCTTCATTATATATATTACTTATGACCTTCATTTCTACATAAAAATTTCCATTTTACACTTTGTAAGCATGTTTTCAAGTGGGGTTGATTCCAAAATCCGAATTTGGTAAAAATTGGCTTTTGAGTGATTCCTTTGAGTAAAAATCATTTGATATTTAGAAAATTAGGGCTCAATCATACATAACCACTAAGGACTTCATTCTCACACAAAAATTTGCATTTTACACTTTGCAAATATATTTTCCAATATGATTTACTCAAAAATCCGAATTTTAGAAAATCCACTTTTTGAATGATTCACTTGGGAAAAACTTGTTTAATGCATTAAAATTTAAGACTTTACTACATCTATTGTCTAAGGACTTCATTTAACACATAAAAATTGCAATTTGAGCTCAAATACTAAGTGATTACATATGCATCATCTTAAATTACGAATTTGACAATTTGATTACTAACTCAAATTTTTCCATTTTAATTCCATTACTTGTTTTACACATTACTCATGCCTAAGCTCATTTTAACTTGTAAAAATCATTGCTTAATGATATCTATTACCTATATACTTCATTTTTCACATAAAGCATGAGTTTTAGAGTTGATACATGGGTTCTAAAAATTGGTCTTAGTTGGGATCCGAATTTACAAAATTTATTTTTGGTTATATCTTTTGATAAAATCTATCTAAGCTCATGAAAATCCATTCCTTACATATCATATCTTATGAGCCTTTCATTTCTTAAATAAAAACTTCATTTTTGAGTTGGTAAACATGTTTTTAAAATAGGCCTTGGCCAAAATCCGAAAATAGGATTTTTGTTTTGAAAATAACTTTTGAAAATCACATTAGATTCTTGTAAAAAGAAGTCTTGATGATATACATATATTAAGCCTTCATTTTCTTAAGTAAAAATTACATTTTGACACTTGGAAAGTGGTTTTTAAATATTGGTCTTGCCAAAATACGAATTTCATAATTTTGTTTGAGTTCATAACTAAGATCTATACTTAATATGAACATAAACATAAACAAATGCATGGTAATAAGCTATAAACATCATGGATCTAAACTTTACTTATCAAAATCTTTCATTTATGGTATCTATACCCTAAGCCCTTCATTTTAAATGAAAAATACACATTTTGAAGTTGAAAAACCACTTTTCTAAATATGGTTCCATTTTCATCCGAATTTCCAAAAATGGTTTTTGTTGAAAATAAAATAGATCTTGAGTTTCTTAACACATTCCTACTATCCTCATGCTATTACAAGTTGCTTATGAACATAAAACAAAAGTCTAATGCATTCATGAACTCCAAAACTCTAGATCTAGTTTTCTAAACTAGTTTCAAATGCATGAATCACTATGTGGATGATAGATCTATGCATGAATCATAAGAAATAACAAAAATAACAACTTAAATGACAAGATCTATGGCATAAACAAAAATCAAAGCTACAACAATTTAGATCTACAAAATATATCAACTTTAAACAAGAAAATAATTGCAATACAAGATAATAAAAGTGGAGAAGAGAAAGATTTCATTTTTGGCATCATCATCCTAAGCTTTTAAGCTTATGGAAGGTCATTTGATGCATGAAACCTTCATTACACTTTACCTATATCACCTATGGAGCTTTAGGAAGAAGATTGGCTTAGAAATCTTTAAAAATGAAGTGTGGAAGCCATGAAAGAAGAAGGGGGCAGCTTGTTTTCCATGGAGGAACAAGAGGAAATGAAGAAGAAAGAGAGGAAAAAAAGAGAGAGAAAGACTAAAGAATGAAAAAGGAAGGAATGAGTAAATGAAAGGGAGAGAGAAATGAGTGTATTAAATGAATGAAAGAGAGAAAAAAAATAAAACAAGGGCAGATTTTGGGGAGGGGATTCACGTGAATTGGGAGAGAGAGAGAGTGTGTTTTGTTGAATTTTGACTTGAATTTAATTTGTGTAATAAATGTGTATGTGTAGCTTCTTAAAGAAGGAGTAGAATTTATTTAATTTAGTCAAAATAGGAATAAATGAAGGACAATGGCAGCCATAAAGAAGGAAAAATCTGCCATGAAGTGTGGGATTATGTGTAGAAAGATTGAAGTGAAAAGGAAGTGATATGTGTAAGGTGTACTTGAAAAGATGGGTTGTAAGAGTACTTTCTTAATAAAATAAAACAAAATAAAATAAAATTAGAAAAATAATTCCAAATAATTGTAGCAGATTTTTCATAATTAAAATTAAATAATTATTTGAATTATTTTAGTATTTTAACAAATATGTTACCGGTATGATCAAAATACGCGAATATGGGCTATAAATGATATTTTTATAACCCGAAAAATTCTAAAAAATTATTTTATGAAAATAACAATATTTTTGAAATATTTTCCAATTATTAAATTAATTTATTTTATTTTTAGTATCGGATCTTAAACAGAATCTGATCCCGTAAAGACCCGAAATGAATTAAATTTTAGAAAAACAAAATTTTCTATAACATATAAAATATTTATCTAAAAATATAAGGCTTTATAAAAATAATAAAATTTTGTAATGAAATAAAAATGAATAGTGCAAAAGACTAATCAATTACCGGTAATAATGGAAATACGATAAAAAGGTTATAACTGTAACTTTTATAACCCGAAAAATTATATAACTGATATATTTAGAAATCTTATGAAATTACGAGTCTAACGGTACTATTGGTATATTTTTGATATCTCGAGCCCCGGGACACGCTTTTCGAAGTCTGTATCCGAACGGGTTCGAAATAGGTCAAAAATTTACCAATCTGATATTTTTAAACAAACTCATATTACTATGAGCTATTCTACATATCTAAACTACATCTCGGCCTCTAGGGTTAGGGGCGCTAGATTGCCGGACTTACACTATTGTATTCTGGTTAGGGTTTCCGGGTGATTTTCCGGTTTAGACCTTTGCCAATTTGGAAACTGATATTTATGTTTATACAATATATTTAATTTGAGAAATTTATTTTAAATTTTATTTTTGTAAGTATTTAATATCTTTTAATGTTTTCGGAATTCTTGAATTGAGTTATATTTTCGAAAGTCAATCGTTATTTGCTTTTTAATAATTTGTTTTTGAGCTTTCTATTACCTGTTTGTATAAGTCGGAGTTAAATATGGAATTTTTCGTACGTCGGGGTTTTGAATTTGAAGACCACTGAGTTCTTATTTTATTGTTTAAAGATTTTCATTTTCTCAAGATTAAGAAGTTTCTGAATTCGTTTGTGAATTAGGACTTATCGAAATTCGGTTTTAATTTGGAGTGATTTTTAGGGTTTATTTTCGAAGTTCATCTTAAAATTATTTATTGAAATTTTCTGGGGCTTACAAAAGCCCATTGGTCCGGCAAATGACCAAAGCCCATTGGTCCGACAAATGACCAAAGCCCATTGGTCCGGCAAATGACCAAACCAAAGCCCATTGGTCCGGCAAATGACCATAGCCCATTGGTCCGGCAAATGACCAAAACCAAAGCCCATTGGTCCGGCAAATGACCAAAGCCCATTGGTCCGGCAAATGACCAAACCAAAGCCCATTGGTCCGGCAAATGACCAAACCAAAGCCCATAGGTCCGGCAAATGACCTAACCAAATCTCAAAGTCTAAAGGAGAAGCTAAGTAAAAATTGGTTATCTTTTTGTCTTTGTGGCAAAAGTTTTGTTCAAACTTTACCACAAAGAGGGGCAGCTGTAGACACCCAATTTTTGCCCAATTAATTAAGGCTAAAAATTTAATTAAATTCATTTTTCCAAAAGCCTTAAGTATTGATGAAATTGGCTAAGTGATCAAGACACAGGCCAAATGGCCTGTTGGTTAAACACATTGACCCAAACACACATTCAAGCTCAAGGACACAGGTTCAAACCCTAGCAAAGGCAAATTTTTGCATTTTTATCATTTTTGTCTTTTCATTTTCCTCAAATGTGACTTTTGCTTTACTTTGCATCAGTTTTTAACTGACAAAACATCATTGATTGTCAAAATTGATGATGGGATTGCAAAGTGGTTACAAAATATGAAAGATTAGTGCAAAAAAACAACCCAAAAGTTACAAAATTCAATGTATAAAGCATTCAATTGCATTCAATTGAGAAGTTACAAAATTGAGTGGATGAATCTGGCATGGAATATGAAAACAATCATCAATTCATCAGTTTCAAACAATTTAATCATGGATTTTCTAATTAAATTCGTGGAAAAATCAAAGGGCAAAAATCAATTCATTTTGAAACTGTTCGAAACTGAAAATTGAGCTTGCAACCTATAAATAGGAGGTCCTAGGAGCAAAAGGCACAAGTCAATTTCAACAAAACACAATCAGAATGAGTGAATTCGAAGATTTCGAAAATTAGGGTTCTTAAAGAGAAAATTCGAAATTTGAGAATTTCGAATTGTTTTTGATTCAATTGGAGTGTTTAAGGAGCTTTAGGAACAAGTTTAAAGTGATCGAGTGTGCTTTAATTTGATCAATTTGTTCAAAATCATCTCTGCAAATTTTTTATTTTTTTCGGATTTGAACCGCCGGCGACCACCACGTCGAACCGCCGTCCACGGTGGTTCTGAGCGTGAACCACCACCTCCAGAGGACGCCACCACCATTGGAGTCGGGCCGACAAGCTTCCAGCCACCGAGGACCACCGGAGCCGCCGGAATCCGCCTCGAAAAGTCGCGTCGTCTTCTTCTTCACCCGCCGGAGCTCCAAGATCCGACCCGAAGATCCGAATCCAACCCGGTCGGTGATCGGTCAATGGTCGTCGGTCATCGGTCAACGATCAACTCTGATCAGACGGTCCAGATTCAATCAAGCAGATCAGACGGCCCAGATTCAATCAAGCAGATCAGCGGCTCAGATTTGATCAAGCAGATCAGACGGCCCAGATTCAATCAAGCGATCAGACGGCCCCGATTTCATCAAGCGATCAGACGGCCCAGATTTCATCAAGCGATCAGACGGCCCAGATTTCATCAAGCGATCAGACGGTCCAGATCGAGTCAACAAGATCAGACGATCCAGATCAGTCAGCGAGATCGACGCTCCAGATCTCGTCCGCTTCATCCGACGGTCCAGGTTAATCCGCATTATTTTATTAATAGTTTATTATATAATTAATTTCAGAAAATAATAAAAAATAGCAAAAAATAGTAAAAAATTTATAAAAATTCATAAAAAATTCAAGAAAATATGGAAAAATCCAGAAAAATCAAAATATTTATTTTTTATATAAATTTATCTTTTTAATATTTTTGATATTTTTTGAATATTTTTAATGTGTATTTATACACAAATTACCTTAAAAATGTATATTTAATGCATGAAAAATATTTTTAATATATTTTAAAATTATTTTGGATATGTTGTGAAATTATGTGATAATTTTTTCAAAAAAAAATAATAAAAATAATAAAAAAATAATAAAAATAGATAAAAATGACAAAATTGGATTTTCCAAAAAAACAAAATTTTTTAGAAAAGAAATAAAATAATAATAAATGATTTTCGGACTTAGAAAAATTATATTTTCATAAAATAAAAAAATCAATTGATTAGATCATAGGAGCGTCAAAAAAATGATTTTTTATAAAAACTTGAAAATTTAATGAACTTAAATTGAGAATAGTTCAAAAAATTAAAATTGATCAACAAATTAAATTTTTTTTTAAAAAGAACTACGTTTTGTCTGATCTCGATTAGCGAGTACGTAGGCACCTGCGGGACGACATAAAAAAATAAAAAAAAGTTTTGTTTTTTTTTTGTAAATATAAGTTTTTTTTTTTAAAAAAAAGAAATATGTTTGTTGTTATTCATGTTCTAAAAAAAATAATAAAAAGTAAAAATGAAGAAAAACATGTAAAAAAATAAAATGAATGATTTGACTTGTAAATATTTCTGTTGTAATATATTATTAGAGTTTTTTTTTTAGCATATAAAGGATAGATTATAAATTTAAAATTCCAAAAGTGGTAACCAATTTGGTTTTAGTAGGTTAGCCCCCGAATCCATGATATCTGGTTTTAAAAGTTGATTTTTTAAATCAAATTTTCGCAGACTAGTAGCTAAGTTAGGATCAACCGACCCATTGATCCTAGCTTTTTATTTTTTTCCCGATTTATATCGGTGGCGACTCTAAAAATTTTTTAAAAATTTCTTTTAACCCCTAGTCGAGGATTCATGTTAAATGGGTTCGGGTTTAATGTGAATCGGGTTATAAGAAATGAACCAGATAAGAGATAGTGGAAAAAATCCAGGCTCGACATAATTTATTAGAAATTATAATTCAATTAAACCGATACAAATTTTGTATAATTTAATAGAAATTTTTATAATTTATAATTTATTAGAAATCAATAATTGATAACAGAAATCAACATTTAAAATTATAATTTATTAGAAATTAGTAATTTCAATTTTATATGAATTAGATTATAAATTAGTGATAGAAATCAACATTTGAAATTTTACATGAAAGGAGAAATGAACTTTATGTAAAGTTATACAAATAAAGTAGGTTAGAAATTAGTAATTTTAATTTTTTAAGTTTAAAGATAAAGCAATATCATTCACTTTTTTTGCTGATTTTGTTAATACACCATATCAATATACTATTAGAAAATCAGGTTATATATAGTAGCATTAGGAGTTATGTTAAATAAAAAGAGGTGTTCAATTCATAAGTGTGAAGTTGCAAATTTCATCCAATGAAGTTATTTTTTATGAGATGGTAGGGTTGGTGAGGAAATAGATAAGACGAAGTTTGTACTGTACGCTAATGGCAACATTGTGCAAGGGGAGAATGGTTTTGGTTATGATAAGCGGTCGGTAGCTGTGGTCAATGTTAGTAAGAACTCTACGTATGAGCAGATTGTAGACATCATTTACAAAAGACTAAAGGTAAATAGGTGTACACATTGGGTGGATCTATATCATAGGGTAGCTATTAGAGATAGGACGCTGCGTTATGATATTATTCCAGTAACGGATAATGATGCTGCACAAGAAATGTTGGTGTACACGGAAGGGTCCATGGTTGTTTATGTGCCCATATCCGAAAATGCATTGTCACAAGCACCTGCAGGGGAAATGAGTAATGATAGAGGTATTGGGAGCGATGGGTTGGTAGACTCAAACTCCACTCCAGTTCAGACAATAGGCAGCACACAGGTGGTAATGTGTGCACCCACCTCGATAGGTGGTCATGATATGGATGCCATGCAAGACTCCTCGACAAGTGATGTCATACCCCAGAAGGTACCCTAAACGCGACATTCTGCCACACTTGATATATAAACTCAAGTATGATAACCTTAGTCACTCCATGGGTTTAAAAAACCGAGTGTAAGGCTCACGTTCAACTTATAGGGAACCATACTTTGAATTGAAATAGCTTAAGGAGACATACATAGCAATAAGAATGTTGATCATAACAGTTATAACAAGAATAAACTATACATGATCTAAGAGGCATACCTCCGTCAAAATATTAAGAGTTCATAGGTCCACAAAAGTCTCTTACATCAACTATTATATATATATAGATTAAGGAGATTCAACTAGAAGTTTATGCCTACATCTGGGTCCCGACTTCTTCAAAAAGCTCCTTAAGGTCTAAAAGCTGTACCTGAGGAAAGTGGCTTCTCGGAGATAGCCATAAATATTCATACTACAACAGGAAACTATAGGGGTATAAGCTTACGAGCTTAGTGAGTTTCACTTTCAAAATTAAATACTCAACAAACAATATATATATCAAGCAAGTTGTATTAACAACCATATGAAATGCATAAACACGTGAGCATACAATACATAAGACCATCCAGAAATCTTATGTTGAATGGATCTACACCCTCCATTCAGGGTTAGGTGCTTCAGGTCTATACGACCATAGATTTCAATTTTTCTCATTTATATTGTGGTTGATATAGGTGCCTACCCACACACATTTTCAATTCAGGCCCTTATGCCAACATTGGAGTTTATAAACCCCTCGTTGCCCAGCTATTATGCCTTCTTCCCACAAATGTATAATAGCCTATGCAATGTGACTCATATATGGTATGTATGGTTAATTTGATTATAAGATCATGCAATATTAATTTACAATTTATGGGTGATCATAGATATTGCAGACACTTCAATTCTATACTAAATCATACAAATATTTACAACAAGTTCATTTCGATATTCTTATCATCAATTCACCAAGTAGAACTCACATACACACAATCAAATTTTTATCTTGCCCTAATTCTAATGCTACTAATGTTACAAACATAATCACAAGCATATAATTTAAAGATAGTGAACTCACTTTGCCATGGCATGAAAATCCACTTAATCGTAATAGTCCTCAGGAAGGTCTAGTCCATCTCCCATGTCTCATAATCAAAAGAATAACTCTAGTGAGTATTTCTATGAAGTTTGAACTGAAATTCTATTTATAACATTCGTCAAAATTCGTCTAAGAGGAAATTTCAACTTAAAACGGCCATAACTTGGTCATTTTAACTCGGAATTTCGCATATTATATACCAATATCTACCTATTCGATGACAAGTATCTATTTCTAAAGTTATTTTCAACAAACAAGGTCATTTAGTTCATGAACAGTATGGTACATAATACTACACGAATTTCCCATTCCATAATTTAACTCCTAATTTCAAACCATGCATCATACTAAAGCTTTGATAGATACTTAGATATCATTATATCTTGTAAGACTCTATTATATACATATGTAACTCAAAATCATGCATGATTCATGGGTGTTGGTAAAGCTATTTCCTCATATACTTAGATAATGCTTGAAAGGATGTATAAGACAATATTTTCCTAACTTTGTTTCTACCAAGTGCATTATGTGTACATGCAAAACCGATAAGTTATCATCATGAATGTCATGAAATGAACTATCTATATGTATATTCTTAATGATATGATATCAAAAATTCTTTTAAAAACCTTTTGCTTTGCAAAACTTTTGAAATTTCAAAAATTAAGAAAACTAGTTTTATTTCTTGCAAAATCACACTTGTTCCTTGCCAAAACTTTTCCCTAATGACCTATATGTCTATCACCTTCTTTACTTTAATGAAATTTTTGTTTTGGAGTTGGAAAATAGGTGTTTATATAGAGGGTTTACCTAAATACGAATTTTACAAGATTTTCAATGAATGAAAATATTGTTTAATCTATCTTTGGAAAACTTTCCTTGTTTTAGAAATATACTTTAATAAATTTTAGTTATCCTTGTCAAAACTAGCTCTTTTTTACATGTATTCCCTAGGACTTCCATTTTTCTATAAAAATCATCATTTTGGCATTTAGAAATAGGTGTTTAAATAGTGGCCATTTTCAAATCTGAATTTTGAAAGTTTCATTTAAGATTGATTCCTTTGTAAAACTCATTTAATCTTTCAAAAACCATTCCCTAATCAAACCTACTCTTTAAGGCTTCCATTTCTTTAATAAAAATCTTATTTTGGGGTTGAAAAATAGGTGTTTACGCTTCAAGCTTCCCTTATTACGATTTTAAAACTCGTTATTGGGATTGAAACATAACATTTGTAAACTTTTCCTTATTTTGGAAATATTCCTTAGTAGACCTAAGCTTTTCTCATCAAGATCACTCATTTATGATATCTATTCCCTAAGCCCTTCATTTTTAATGTAAAATAACATTTTGAAGTTGAAAAATGGCTTTTCTAAATATGGTTCCTTTGTTATTCGAATTTTCAAAAATCATTTTTGTTGAAACTAAAGTGGATCTGGAGCTTTCTAATATTTTCCTACTATCATCATACTACTACAAGTCCTTTGTGAACATGAAACAAAAACCTAAGACATTTATGAACTCAAAACAACTAGATCTAGTTTATTATACTAGTCATAAATACATGAACACTATGATCATTATGTGGATATGATTAAATGATGAATATATGCACAAAACATTAATAATAACAACATAACTTAGTAAATAAACAAAGTAATAGCAAAATAACTTAAACACAAGATCTATAACATTGTGATGGCAAAGCTCTCCTGTTCAAGTGTTTCCACATCCCTAACTTATAGCTCATGGGGATTTTTGAGTGAAATTACACATGAATGATCTTGTCATTACATGTTTTTAAGGTAGTAACGTATAGATCTATTATCTATTAGTGTTTAGAACAAGAAATTTGAAGAAAATATGGAGTCTGTGTGTATGGGGGGAGGTCACGGTTTCTAGAGAGGAGAGGAGGAGAGAAAGAAAAATTTTGCAAGAGTTTGTTTAGAGGAAAAGTGGGAAAGTGAAATGAAGTTGGTATAAAGAGGTTTATATAGCAAAATGGATTAGGGTTTGTGTATTAAATAAAAGGATAAATAAAACAAATAGAGAGAAAATAGAGGGAGAGGGGTCGCCGATTCAATTAGAGGAGAGAGAGAGAGTTATTTGTGTTGTGTTGTGTTGTGTAAGATTCAAATTTAAATAAATAATTTAAGTAGTAAAAGTTGTATTGGAAAAGTAATTGTAAGGAAAATGATGAAATTGTAAGAATAGGATGTAAGGATGTAAGAGTAGGTTATAGGTATTTGTACTTGATGAATAGTAGATTAGAAATCAAAAAGTAGATTAGACAATTACAGTACCGATAGTAATGAAAATACGATGAAAATATTATAACTATAACTTTTATAACTCGAAAAATTATATAACTGATATATTCGAAAATCTTATGAAATTATAGTCTAACGGTATTAATAACATATATTTAATATCTCGAGCCCCGAAACATGCTTTTCAAATTCTATATTCGATCGGGTTTGAAATAGGTCGAAAATTTGCTAATCTGATCTTTTTAAGCACCCTAATATTATTACGAATCAAATTACACTCTTCACTCGTATTTTGACTTCTTGGTTTAGGAATGCGGGGTTGCCGGACCTAAACTGCTAAGGTTTCCTAGGAATTTGTTGACTTAAGGTTTCTGGTTGACTTTCCAGTTTAGGGTTTGAACTTGATATTACCCTAAAAATTAGGGGTTTACAAGTGAATCAAACGACGATTATGATGATGATGGAAATCATAATATAAAAGCTTTTCCCCAACAGTATGCTTCTCCCATGTTACAACCAAGGAGGAATGATTGGTATCGCTTCATTGCTCCTACTGACGTTAATACAATAGGGAGCTTAGTGCCAGTTCCCTTTTTCAATGCTAAAGTTGGTAGTACTTAGGCTGCATATGATGATGAGCAGGAAATGAGTGCCGGGAATTGGAGTTTCAACGATGAATTGAAGGTTAGGATGCGATTTGAGACAAAAGATCATCTCATACGGGCGGTTAAAATGTGGCACATAATGAACCATTACAATTTCAAGGTGGTAGACTCAAACCCAAAATCATGGGCAGTTAAATGTACTGATATGCATAACAGAGGTTGTGAGTGGAGACTCAGAGGCAGTTATAGGAAACATGGTGGGTGGTTTCACATCACTAAGTATGAAGGACCCCACACTCACTTGGATGAAATCACTGGACAGGATCACTCTCAGTTGGATTCCACCAACATGTCTAGAAGCATCATATTAGAGATCCGTAATTCTCCAGATGTGAGGGCTAAGGACCTCTAACTGAATATCTTAAAATAGTTCAGGTATCATGTTCATATAAAGAGAATTCGTGAGGAGAAGAGAAAATCAATTGAGCATGTATGGAAGTTGGGAAGATTCATATGTGGAGCTCCCTCACTTACTTAATGCAATAGTAGAGGCAAATCCAGGAACAAAGCTTGAGTGGCGAACCGTTGATTCAGATACCGCAGGACACGTGTCCTTAAACAAGCTTTTTTGGGCATTCACTCCTTGCATCGAAGCTTTATAGTACAGTAGATATGTGTATTAAATGCGATTGAATTTATTTATGTACGGTTAAGTTCAACTAACTAACTTATATCGGTTAATTCATTACAGACCCATGATTATAGTTGATGGCACTTTCCTATATGGCAAGTACAAGTATAAACTGCTTATTGCAGTTGTAGTAGATGGGGCAAATCATATAGTCCCACTAGCATATGCTCTTGTGGATGAGGAGAAAGCAGACACATGGTGTTGGTTCCTTGCGAAGATGTTGGAACACATTATCAAAGACCGATCCAACATCTACTTAATATCGGACCAGCATGTCGATATTAGAAGTGAGGTAGAATGTGAAAATATTGTGTGGGCTAGAGGTTGGCCTTGGCGCTAGTGTATCCGGCATGTTGCCAGCAACTTCAATTCAAAGGCCAAAAGTAAGGAATGTAAGGAAATAGTAAAACGAGCAGCCTACCAAACCCAAAGTAGAAAGTTCCATATACTTCAACGTAATACTTCAAAGAAGTCCTTGGACGTCACGATATTTTCACAACTTTGCTCCATGTATGTGGACTTTATCGTATAATGAAGGCATAAGATTTGGAATTGGTACAACGAACATGGCAAAAAGTTACAATTCAGTTACAAAGAATGCTCAATCCTTACCTGTGGTAGCATTGGTGAAGAAAACCTTTTACAATTGTAACTCTATATTTAATAAGCAAAGGAGAGGAGCAAGCAAGGTAATGAGTATGGGTAAGTTGCTCATCGAATATGCTGCAACGAAGTTTGAGAGATGGAACAACATCTCAAGTTCCCATAAAGTTAACTGTTTCGACCATTAGGAACGAATATTCAAGGTTATAACTGCTCCGCGCCCTACCATGTATGGTCAGAAGGGGGACCACATACAAAAAGTGGAGTTAAGAGCATGCAGATGTACCTATAACAAGTGGCAGATATACAAAATTCCATGCTCACATGCAATGGCAGTAATGGGTACACTGCACATGGATTATTTTGCCTATGTAGCACAGTGGTATCAGTAGGACAACTAGCTTAGGATGTATGGCCGTTCCTTCATACCTACAACCAATAAGGCCAATTAGACTCGTTTGGACATAGCAAAATGGCACCCTATACGAAGACTTATTAGAAAAAGGGGTAGGCTTAAGGAAAAACACTTCCAAAATGAGATAGATATTCGAGAGGGCCCACGAGGTTAGTCATGCGATTCATGTGGGCAGCCAGGGCATAACATTCAAAGTTGTCCAAATAAGGTTGGCTAGTAGAATAGTAACGGGCCAGTCCAATCGTAATGGTAATACTTTGTTCTCATATACTTTATTCTACTATAGTAATGAAACATGCTTTTATCTTATGTTTCATTTGCTTGTTTTAATTTACATATGCCTCTATTAACAATAGCCATTTCTTTCTCCTATACAAATAGATCCAAAACCAACAGATAGCTCATTACTTACAGAGCAGCCTATTCATAGGTCGAAACTAGCCTGGGAGGGGCAGGTAAGTTTATTTTTGCAATCCATAACTTATAACAAGTAATTTATGTTTCTTATAGCTTTATCGACTTCTCTGTAGGAGCATGTGGTTTTGCATTGTCGCCATAGAGAAGCGAAGTCGAGGCGATAGCATGGTGTCCCTACACAGGTAGATGATTGCTTAGTGCTATTCTTATCACAGGCAGGTTTCATTGGGGCATCCCATATGCCATTCGTTCAGTTGGATTGGCACCTCATCATGGCTTTGGTAAAGAGATGTCGGTCAGAGACCCATACCTTCCAAATGACCACGGGAGAGTGCTCAGTTACATTGGAGGATGTTGCTATTCTTACTGGCCTACCTGTAGATGGCAACACTATTACAGGAACGGGCCGGATAGATTGGCCTGCATCATGTGAGGAGCTGTTACGAATCCGACCAGTCCTCTATATGGATATGGATGGTAGTCGTTTGAAGATGTCGTGGTTAGACAACCACTTCAGAGTGCTACCAGAGCTTGCAGATGATGTCTTGATCAAACGCTACTGTAGGGCGTATATCTTGTTGCTGCTGGGTGGATTCATATTTGCGGACAAGTCATCAAATTACGTCTAACTGATGTATCTGCAGTTGCTCTAGGACTTGGAGAGGGCGGGGCAGTATGCATGGGGAGCAGCCTCTTTGGCATAGCTATATAAGTAGCTATGCTTGGCTTCCCACGTAGACACAAAGGATATTGCAGGACCCTTGGTTATCTTGCAGATATGAGCATGAGAACACTTTCCCCACATTTCCCCGATTCGTCGATAGGTTATAGCAGTTACAGCAGAGCACCCACTGTCACACCCCAAAGGGTACCCTAAACGCGACAGTCCACCACACGCGATACTTAAACTTAAGTATGACCACCTTAGTCATCCCATAAGTTTACATATCGAGTGTAAGGTGTACTTTCACAACTTTTAAGATCACACTTTGATTCAAGTAGTCTTAAGAAAGCATACATAACATTAAGAATATAAATCACAACAAGATAAATAGTTAAACCTTACAAAAGCCAAGGGGGCATACCCCCGCCAAAATAATAGGAGTCTACATCGTTTAGCTCCAATTACATATATCTGAATTTACATTAAAGAGATTTTCCTAGAAGTCCACGCCTATACTAGGTCCCGACTTCCTCAAAAGCTCTTTAATCCATTGTAGTAAACCTGCACAAATTGTCCTTTCGGAACATCCAAAAATAGGAACACTGCAACAAAAACTATTGGGGTATAAGCTAATAGCTTAGTGAGATTCATTTTCCAAGTAACTTACTCGATCAAGCTAAAATATCTATACAAGCAAGTTATAATTAAGCAACCATATGAATGCACAAGCAAATGAGCAAGCAAGCATATGACTTTCCGGTAGTCATAAGTGAATGAATTTACGCCCTCCATTCGGGGTTTGGGGTAGTTCATAAGTCATGCAACTACAGTTCCAATGTTGGTCCATAAGACATGCAACCATAGTCCCAATCTTAAGTGGGGTGGTCCATAAGACATGCAACCACAATTTTTAATGTTGGTCCATAAGTCATGCAACCATAGTTTCATTATTTGAATGGGGTGGTCCATAAGTCATGCAACCCTAGTCCCTTCATTAAAGACCCGCTGCCTCCCAAATACACCTTTGTCCCACCAAAGGCATACTCGACAATGATATGTGACTCACTACGTGATATGCATGTACAATTTATTCATATAATCATGGTATATTAATTAGATAATTTAAAAGTGACCATACAAATTTCAGACATTCCAAATCTATACTATCTCATACAAGATTATTGCAACAAAGCTTGCCTCGATATACTTATCGTTCATTCATGCAAGTTTAGATCACCATTCAATCACAATTTTATCTTTTCCTAAGTCTAATGCCACTACTACTACAAGCACATCCAAGAGCATAATTAATTGAGAAATGAACTCACTTGTCCATGTAGTGAAAATCCACTAGTCGTAATAGTCCTCGGGAAGTGGTAACCCGTCCTCCAATTCACCTTAAATACAAAGAATACCCTCAATGAGTATCTCTTATGAAGTTCTATTAAACTTAACAATTTTATTTACTAAGTTCGTCAATTTCCGCCTAGGTTGAATCCTTAACTTAAAAAGGTCATATCTAACTCATTTTAACTCGGAATTTAGCTTATAATATACCGATTTATACCTACTTCGAAAGAGCTATCTATTTATAAAGTTAATTCAAACATTTAAGGTCATTTAGGGGTCGGAAACTTACTGTACAGTAGGGTTGCGAAAATCCAAGAATTGAACCTTTGTGAAAAATTGCCATATCTACTCTACTTAACTACTTAGATTAACTTATTTTAGTCCTAAACTTGTAAGGAGATTATCAAAACAAAATTAAGAGATTACACACTTATCTAATCCCAAACATAAAGTTCAAATGAAACTTCTAAAAATCCATTTTCATAAAACCGAAATTTACAAGTCAAAACTCATTGTCTTGTTTTGAGTAATTCCTTTACTAAAACTTAGTTTAATGAAAATAATTTTTCCTATATTATATATCATCAAAGCATTCCATTTTCAATATAAAATACTTGTTTTGAGATCTAAAAGAAGGTTTTAAAAATTGGTCTCCCCATAATTACGAATTTCCTCTTTGAAGTTTACAATGAAGACAAGACCTAAATTTTGTCTTTTACAAAACACTTGATTTAAGCAATACCTTTTAGGAAAACTCATTTAAACTTATGAAAATTCATTCCTTAAGATATCTATACCAAGAGCTCTTTATATTTTTGTCTAAATCTTCATTTTAAAGTTGAATGATGGGTTCCAAAAATGGGTCTTGGTCTAGATCCGAATTTTCATAAATTTATTTTGAACATATCTCTTGAGAAAATTCATCAAAACTCATGAAAAACAACCCATTACATATTATATCTTAAGAACCCTTCATTTCTTGAACAAAATCCTTATTTTTGAGTTGGAAAACATGTTTTTATTTTAGGTCTTTGACTTGATCCGAAAATAAAATTTTTGTTTTTGAAAATCAACTTTGATTCTTGTAAGATGAAGTCTTGATGATATACATCCATCAAACCTTCATTTTCTTAACAAAAACTTCCATTTTAAGACTTGAAAGGGAGTTTTTAAGATAGTGCATTGACAAGTTACGAATTTTACTTTTTCATTCAAACTCAAATCTAAGATCTACTCAATATCCAACCATGAGAACATAAGAAAAACTTGGCAGTAGGCCTTAAACTTCTAGATCTACACATAAACATAACTAAAGCTTGGTAAAAATCTAGATCTACAACCTATCACAAAAACAAGAAGATAAACAAGCCTTCAATATAACAAAAATACTAAGAACAAATGAGATCATCATCTAGAGGAGTGTTTCAACTCTTGGCATCATCATCCATAGCATTTTAAGCTTGTGGAATGTCCTTTGATGCATGAAACATCCACAATATCATCCTATAACATCTTATGAGAGCTAAAAGAGAAAGATTACCTCAAATATTTGCAAGAAATATGCGTGGAAGCAAGAAATAAAAATGATGGCAGCTTGTTTTTAAGAAGACAAGGCAAGGAAGAAGAGAAAAGAGAGGGAAAAAGAGAGGAAAAAAATATAGGGTTTACAAATGTGAAAGAGGGAAGGAATGAGATGTTTTCATAGAGATAAAAGTGTGTTCAATAAATGAAAAAAAAATAAAACCAAGTCAGCTGCAAGGGAGGGGGGCTGGCGTGAATCTACTTGTAGTGTAGGGGGTGATCTAGTTGATTTTAACTTGTAATTTTTAAGAGTGTAACTAGTACCCCCTTTGCTAACTAAATGAGACTTTAAAATATCAAATAAATGATTAAAAATAAGGAAAAGCGGCTAAATTTTGGGGAATGGTCAGCTGCAAATTTTGGGAAATGGAGTGTAAGAAAAAGCAAAAGAAGACATAATAATGTGTAGTAATGATAATAGATGTGTACTTAAGGTATGGGTTAATAAAGTGGCTTTTTGAATAAGAAAATATATAAAATAAATTAAGAAAAAATATTTTTATTTAAGTGGCAGAATTTTTATGTTTTAAATAAAATAATCAATTAAATTATTTTTAGAAATTTAACAATTAAGTTACCGGTAAGAGTAAAATAAGCTTATATGAGCTATAACTGATATTTTTAAAATCCGAAAAATTATAAACTTGATATTTTTGAAATCCTTATAAAAATACGAGTCTAAAAATATTAAAGATATATTTTTAGTTTTTCGAGCCCCGGGACACGCTTTCCAAAGCAGTATCTAAACGGGTTCGAAATAAGTTGAAAATAAACCAATCTGATATTTTTAATAAATCAAATATTATTACAGACTATTCTAAACACTTTAATTATTTTTCGACTCCTCGATTTACGAACTTGGGTTTACAGGATCTAAACTGTAGAGTTTTACTCAAGATTCGTTGACTTAAGGTCTCCGGTAGACTTTCCGGCTTAAGGTTAAAGCTTAGAAAACAGGGGTTTACACCCACCGATCAGTCATTCGGGTACAACTTTTGATGTCACCAACGTATCCACCCACTTGCTGATTGAGTGTCGAGCATCTTTCAAACGACAAACCGAACAACATGTATGACTTTCTTTGCTTTCTTTCCTTCAAATTGATTACCAATGTGTTGTTTCCTTCAAATTGCAACGTTTTAATATTTTTGTTAATTGGTTGTGTACTTTTTCCCCTTCAACAAGTTGTGTGGGACCCTTACAGTCCCATTCTAGACTCCCTTCCTCCATACTGTCAGGCGGACAGCGACATTTGGCATTTACAAGTCCTGCTAGTGTGCTTCCATATAGTTGAGCACTACTACCCAGACAAAGTGCTCCGATAGTTTGGTAGATTCCAGGGGATCCTACACCCGCCTGACAACATGAGAGCCCTGCACGAGATTAACATGCAAGGGCGTTCCGAGTGGAATTGGCAGGCGGAGCATGCTAGATGGATAGCTAAATGGGATGGTCAGCATGATCGTATTGTTGATATGCCAGTATGCCTACCAGTACATCTGATGATTACTTCCAGTGGTACCACACGATCACTTGACGCTGGATCAGTCGCACATGAGCTATCATACGCTATATGGTAGGGTCACTGACTCGATAACCTGTGTGAGGAAATTTATTTTGTTTTCATGACTCAATGCTCTACATTTTTTTTGTTGCTTGTAGGTAGATTTCATTTATAGAGTCCTAGACATGCATCCAGAGATTACTCCTTCCACTGCACGAGATGTCTATCATGTTGTTGAAGAGTTCATGGGGCTCAATTTAAACGATCCCCCGCCACCAGCATCAGCAGCAGGACCAGCATCTGATGACCCACAGACACAGGCTATTCAGAGATAACGTCCATATAGAGAGAGGCATGGGAGGGGAGGAGGGGGAACGGGGTCAGTAGTGAGGACTTGGCCAAGTATACAGATAATGGACGAGCTTGAGCCGTCCCATGTACTATCATTTGATCAGCCTGGCTCTTCGTAGTTCCTTCATCACTAAGCTGGCCCATCGTCATCATCACATACACATCTGTTGGACACCCCCATGCCAAACTCGTCATATAGTGAGTTTCATACCCCACCCCCACCCCCCCCCCCAACTCTATTGTAACGCCCCATAAGGTATCCTAAACGTAACAGCCCGCCACATACTAAATAAGACTCTCGAATTCCCTATCCGAGCCCTTTGGGAGTCTTATATAGATGTAAAGCGTTCCTTTACGACAATAGAATACTCATCCAATGGAGTTAAATAGTTTAATGTGGCATTCATTAGCCATAGATAATAAACCAAAACGCATGATTATACTTTACAAAATCTAAGGGGCATTCCCCCGCAAAATAATACCAAGTCCGTTACAGTCATCCAGAGTCCTTTAGTTTCCAACGGAAGTCTATACAAAAAGAATGAAGTAAACTTCTATGGGAAACTCCTATCTCCGGTACCTGTGCTATGGCTTGCCTCGGTCTAAGCCAGATAAACTGGTGCTGCAATAAGTAAAAACTATGGGGGCATAAGCTAACTAGCTTAGTGAGTAAGTACTTCCATATCACAATTAAGTACAATTCATTCAAACAAGTGATTATTCAAGCAAGTGTATGTATCAAACAAATGAGTTCAGCAAACATATGACCAACCGGAAATCATATGTGGATGGACTTGCGCCCTCCATCCCGGGTTAGTAGATTAACGAATCTTGCGGTACGACGTCGTTTAAGCTCACGGTCAACTAAACAATAATTCGTTTTATGGATCACGATTAACCAACAAATTTGTTTTATGGATCATGATTAACCAACATATTCGTTTTATGGATCACGAAAAACCAACCAATGCCAATGCTCTATCCCCATCATGATGTGAATGAATCCAATTACCATTGTAGTCGAATATACATTAGTTCAATTCTTTTAGGTGACCAACAAGTATTCACAGACATTCAATATAAGATACTAGCTAATCAGTCAATAGTTTAACACCCGGTTTCGATATTTCTTAAGTTCCATTCCACACATCAACAGCAGACAAATATATATATAATTCCCATATACCCCATCATGCATATTCATTTTTATCTTTGCCTACACCACTTGTGCCACTATATTACAATCACAATCATTAATTAAGAGTGGAAGTAAAACTCACTCGGCCATTGGACGCCGGTCTTTCTAGTAGTAATAATCGGGCGGTAAGGTGTCGTCCTGCTCGGGATCACCTACCAAGTAAGAATAATCCTAATGAGATTCTCATCATGTAACTATTCCAAACTATGCATCTAGACTAGATGAACTCGGAATTCTCGCTATTTGCGGAAGCTCCGACTTAAAACGGCCATAACTTGGTCATTTTAACTCGGAATTTCGCAAATTTTATATCGATCTCTATCTACTTCGAAAGATCTATCTATTTCTAATATTAAATTCAAGTTTTGAAAACATTAAGGTCATGGAACAGTAGGATCAGATCTGTTCCGTAAACTCTCCAATTCCAAAAATTTGCTTTGCTTTTGATAAGAAATGTTCCTAGTTGATGATTCATGCATGAATGGCATATGAATGAATTCCTAACATGAATATCATGTAATGAACTCCATATATGCATGTTTTTGATGATCTTTGATGATGGACTCTTATGAATTCCTAATTATTAGGAAATTCCTTAATGATTCCTTATAACAAGTCATTATTACCAATCTTACATCCCCTAATGTTTTTATGATTTTATCCTTAGAATTTATTTATCACCTAATTAAAAATGAGTTCCCAACATCCATATTAGTCATGACCCTCATTTATGCATAAAAATCCACATTTTTCATTGAGTAAATATGTGTTTGAATGGGCTACTTAGCAAAATCCGAATTTTGAGATTTTCATTTTCTTGCAATTTCCTTATGAGAAAACTTGTTTAATGCATCAAAAATTGGGACTCCCATATATCTATTATTTAAAGACTTCATTTAGCTCATAAAACATGTCATCTAAGCTTAGATACTAAGTGTTTATGTGGGCATCACCCAAAAATACGAATTTGACTATACATCCATAAATCAATATTTTCCATTCTAACTTTACTACTTGTTTTACATTTATATCTTGTCTAAACTCATCTAATCTTATGGAAATCATTCCTTCAACATACCTATTACACATACCCTTCATTTTTCTTGTGAAATATGAGTTTAAAAATGATTTTGGTGGTTTTTAAAGTAGGGTTCCAAATCCATCCGAATTTTCAACAAACCATTTCCTACAAAATCTTTTATTTTTCAATGTTCTTGCCTCCTATATATGAAGATCTACTATCTAACATCTCTATACATATACAAGACTATATTTTTATGATCATCAATGCATGGAAATCAAAATAACTCTATGATCATACATGTAAATGAAGATGTGGATGTCTAACCATTAGATCTACTAACTATAATGCATGAATCATAAACTTCATGTTATGAACATAAATATATATACAAGATCTCTACTTTACATGCATGAACAAGAAGATATCTTAATATAACTCATCTAAACATTAGATCAATGTCTTTTGATGGCTTGATATTCTTGTTCATGTGTTTTCATGTCCCTAGCATGAGCTCATTGGGATTAAATGAGAAAACACACAAGATATAGCTTTGCCATTACAAGATTAGGAAGGATCAAAGTTTAAATCAACATACCAATGGAGTCTTGGAGTAGAAAAGAGGAGAAAGCAAGTTGGAAATGTGAGAGTGGGGGAGGGGGGAAGCTCACGGCACAAGGGAGGAGAAAGAGAGAGTTTTTCTCTTTTGTAAAACTTGAAACAAGTAAAAATGAAGAGAGAGAGAGAGAAAAATATGTTTATATATGAAATGAATTAGGGTTTTAGTTAATAAATTGAGTAAAATAATTTGAATTGAGGGAAAAACAAAAGGGGGGGGGGGAGGGGGGGTGGCCGACCACTCCTTATGTATGTGTGTGTGTGTTTTGAAATTTTAATATTTTGTAATTTAGTTAATTAAATGTAATAAATGTGATAATTGATTAAGAGACAAAATTCATTGGAAAAGAAAATTGAAATGAGTAGTTGTAAGGTAGGGTATGAGTAGTGTGTAGTGTAGGTTGTACTTGTGAATAGTAGACAAGACATCTACTTTATCGGTTGTAATGAAAACACGGGAAAAGTTATAACTGTAATTTTTATAGCTCGGAAAATTATAAAATTGATATTTTTGGAATCCTTATAAAATTACGGTTCTAATGAATATTTTGGAACATTTTTCTGAATTCGTGGTCCGGGGCACGCTTTTCCGTAATTGAGCTCGGAAGGCTCGGAATTGAAAAATTCTCGAATTTAAAACTTTCAAAGGTCTAAAATATACTTTGGAACAATAATTCAACTTCATTTACTTTATAAAACTTCTTTTATTATGAAACAGAAGGAAAGCTGGATTTAAGGTTCCTAAGCTCCTCTCACTAGACTCAACTGGACCGGATTAGGGTTTCTCTTCTAATTCCTAGGGTTACCTTACTACTGAGAATACCGGGGTTTACATATATAGAAGAGGCGACCATCGCCATCACATGATATGGGGGAGGGACTCACATAGATGAAGCCAAACCCAATCCCATTTCATCCATACAATGGTACTGGTGGAGATGAGGATGGCACAATTGCACGGATTGATCTATCTACACAGCATCCTCATCAGCGTACACCATCCGCTCGTACCTTTGTGAGACGGGGACGAAGGAGGTGGAGCAGAGACCACCAGTACTAGATAGGAGATTTTCTAAATTTTTTTTTATTGTTGGATATAAATTCTTAGTTTTTTACGATTACTATATTCATTTTCTCTTGTACATTTGATGAAAATAACTTATATCGGTCATTGATTTCATATTATGTTTTCTCTGAGTTTTATCTTATGTTTGTGATGAAATGTTTGACAATACATTTGTGGTTGAATGATTTGGGATGGGAACTGCGTTTGGTTGGATTGAGTTTCGGAATACTATTGAAGTTTGGAAGTTGTTTAGCCGTGAGGGAGAATGGTGCTTATATAGCTGTTTTTATCTAATTTTTATAGGTTTTGTTATAAATGTAAAAAATGAATTTGTTTTTCAAGGAGCAAAAGGGAAATGAAAGAATTTGGCTTAACCTCGTCTCTTGAAGAGACGAGGTCATATGATGCTTGATCTCATCTCTTCAAGAGACGAGGTCATATTAGGCCTAACCTTGTCTCTTCAAGAGACGAGGTCAAGTTGCCTAAAATCGGAATTTTTTTGTCCCGATGGCAATTTCATAATTTTTTTTAAAAACACAAATATTTTTTTTTCCTTTTCCCCCTTCCTCCTTCATTCTTTCACACAACTCATTTTACTATCAAAACTCTCCCAAAATCCCTCCACAAATCCTCTCTCCAAAATTTCTCTTTGCCAAAACTCTCTTAAATCAATTCTTCACAAAAATTCTTTTTTATACACAAACTATCTACCACATATCACTAACAACATAATCTCATATTCATCTTTTACTTCCTACCACATAAACACTTAAAGATAAACCCTATCAATATTTTACCCATATCATATAACTTTACATGACCAAGGTGTTAGTTTCCTAAACTTAATGTTATGAAAGTTACATTATGTTTATGTATTGTTCTTGTTCATGAACATCCATTTTTATATTTTTATGTTGATTATTATACTTTGCTCATATTATTGTTGTTATTATGCTAACTTCTTATATATATCTAACTAAATATATTTATGTGTATTATATATATATATATTTTAGAGCATATAAGCTCACTTGTTATTCATTTATTTATTTTCATGCTTTGCAATTTATTCATTTCATGCTATTTTAAGACTAGTCTTTCTAGTCTTAAACTTGTCTTTATCAAGTTAAAACAACATTTTCTTTCTTTTCTTTATTCTTTTTGGAACTAGTCTATTCTTAGTTCCGGGATACCTTAATGAAGCTAAGGTTCCCAATACTTGATATTATTACATTGCTTATTATTATTATCTTGCTTTTCACATTTTTCTTATATTTTCATCATCTACATACTACATGCTCATAATACATGCATCTACATAATGATATTATCTCAACTAAATTTAAAAGTAGAATTTTTCTTTAATAAAGGAACTTGAAACTAAATTTTCTATTATGTAACTTGTTATTAAATAATGAAGTTATTATCTACAACATAGAAATGGAATAATGCAAGTTTTCTTAGATAACGAAGATAGTTTTACCACGGAAATATAAGAAATAAACACTTTCTTTTCATAATATGATAACCTAAGTCTTGGGAAAATAATTTGTTGGCATTCAAAGTTTTCACCAAAAAGCTTAAGATTAAACTATTTTCAACTCCATAACAAAACCAAGAAGCAAACTAGTTTTCAAAGTTAAGATAAAATCAATCCATAAAGTTATAAATCCACTTAGGAAAATAATGATTTTCAAGTTTTTAAAGAAGAAACTTATTTTCAAAGAATATAAATATAATAAGATAAAAAAAACAAAGGATTTTATCAATAAAGAGGATTCTTCTCAAATAAAATTTGCAAAGGAAATAAAAAACCAAGTTTTAGAAAACAAGAAATTATATTTTAAGCAAGAAATATAAAAAGAAAAGACTCATTTTCTAAAGCCATTCTAAATGCAAATTTATAAATAGGTTATCAACAGCTTAATAAACTTTTGATAACTTTAATCTTTTATCACTAGAAGTAAAATTATAAAAGACCAAAGTTAAAGGAAAATTGACTTGTTTTGGAAAAAAGAATGAGGAAAATAAAATAAAAATACATTCATTTATAATAACCTAGGAAAATATAAAGTTTCTTCAAAATAATTAAAAAGAAATTTGACAAGTTAAGTTTTAATACTTCAAAATGAATTGTTCTATGAAATAAATTGTCAAGACACTACCATTAGAAGTTTTGCATATAAAGTGAGCTTATCAATATACTCAAAGGATTTATTAATTATATATATTATATATATATTTTACTAAAGGATTTTTGAATGAAGTTGAGTTGGAAAATTGTTTTGCAAAATCTAGCAATATTCGTTTTAAATCTGTACCCTATAGTTTCGGAACCCAAACAACCTTATATGACAAAAATAACCTTAGAAATGGATAGATCTTTTTGAATAAGTAAAAAACGGTATATTATATGCGAAATTCCAAGCTAAAATGAGCAAGTTATGGCCATTTTAAATTGGAATTTCATTCTATGCGATTTTGACGAACATGGTAAAATAGAATTAGAAAGTTTAAGTAGAATTTCTACGAAATACTCATCCCGAGTATTTCTTTTATCTAGGTCACAAAGGATACGAGATTACCTTTCCTGAGGATTTCTACGACTAAGAAGATTGTGAAATGGACATGTGAGTTATTCTTCTTAATTTCGTTACCTTACTTGTGCTTGCAAAGTAGTGGCATTAGTATACTAAGAAAAGATAAAAATGGATATGTATGGGGGATCCAGGGATATGTATATATGTAGTTCTATGCTTATGTGTGAAATGAGAATTAAGAATATCACAACTTCAAACTGCCTGTTTAAGTGTTTTGTTTACTTACTTGTATGACTGCTTATTGTTTGCTAAGTTGATTGATCGCCCCTTAATAAACCTTAATAAGGTTCAGCTTAAGAAAAATAAAACGCTCACACATAGCATCCATCGAGTCACATTTCTTTCAGAAGGCTGCTACTCCTATGTGTAGAGTTGGATTAGTTGTTATCGTGCTGGGACACGAGCCATGTTCCTTCCTAGAGAATCTAAATCACTCGGGAAATGCGACTCTAGGTTTTGGAACCAAGCCAACCGAACGCTTTGGGTGGGGACCTAGGGACTAGCAGTAGAAGGTCGAGGATCTTCATCAATAATTCCCTAACCTTTGATACGGAGGGGTAAATCTGTTCTATATATGGTTTCCATATAACTATATATATTTGTGTAATCACAAGGTTGTTGCTTTGTATACATAGTATATGCGTGAAAATTTAAATAAACTTATTTGAAACCATGGTGCGAATGAAAAGGAATACCTCACTAAGCTAGTTGTAAGCTTATACCCCCATGGAAGGATGTTGAACTTTTATGAAGGCAATGGGAACATAAGACGAAATTTGTAAGGTTCCTTATATGTAATGTATGCTATGTTAGTGTTTTAGAAATTTCCAAGAAGTGTATTTATTTTGACTTGAAGACAATAAAGAGATAAGCCCTTAAGAATTGTAATTTACCATGTTTATGTTTTATGATAAGTATTCTCCTTGCCTTGTTACTTAATCATTGTCAATGTAAATTGCGCTACTCCAATGCGTTCCCTTGGTTGTGATATACGCCTTGTACATGATATGGAAGCCTTTGCATGACTGAGGTAGTCACTCTTGGGCTTTAGTATTGTGTACCGCAGATTGCTACGTTTAGGGTACCCCTTGGGGAATGACAGAGATATTATTTCTATATCTGATTTTCATGTGTGTTAATTGAAAGATTGCATATACGAATATATCAACATAATCAGAGAAACATGTTTGGGTTATTAGAGATATAACTACAAAAGTTTTTCGATCTAATTGATTGTAAAAGGATTCATAGATCTATAATGCGATTCTTAGATTGTTACTAGTTAGAAGAGATTTTAACAAGTAGATCTAAAGAATTAGTGATTGGTAACTCAAAAGAGATATTGATCTCATATGAGAATCTTATGGTTCAAAATTGACATAGACCATATTGCTGATAAAATCATATGTTAAGCATGGTAATATTCTTAGGGAAGATTTGTTATTTAGATGAGCTAAGTAATATTGAATTCTAATTCTTGTCGACTGTTTGTTTTGAATTCTATTAAAAAGTAAGTTTTAATAAAAATTTTCCTTGATATTAATAGCAGATTAATTTCATGAATTGAAGTAGATAATATGTAATAAGTTGATTCTAATAAATTTTTCTGATCCCTAAGGGACGATACCCGTTCTCATTCGACTATATTATCAAGATAGGTATACTTGCCTCAAATTTTAGTTGAAATAGAAGATTTGAATGGAAAATATATTTTGATTAATCAACCAAATTATTAGTTATGCAGTGATTATTTCTAGTTTCTTATTGCTATAATGATGCCATCTCATTGAATTGCATAACTTTGATGGTAACTCTTATGTGAAAGTACTCCTTATGCATAATATTGAAGTTTTTACATGATTAAGGTTGTTACTCCTAAGCTTTAATATTGTGTATGACAGACTATCATGTTTAGGGTATCCTTCGAGACATGACACCTGACCTCTCCTCATAGCTACTAATGGAAGCTAAGCCTCCACTCTCTAACCTACGTCCGTCTCTCGACTCTGAACCCCCTAACCTCGACGTGATATGTCCCTCCTCTCTCCCTACCTCGTGGGCAAATCATTGAACCTATCGATCGAGTTATGTAAAAAGGACTAGGTAACGAAGGTACCTAAGCTCGACATTGTTACGAAACTTGGAAAACACCTACGATGTAAACCCCCAAAAATTTTCATAATTCTTAGAAAATAATCCTACAAGTCCAAGTATCAAACATTAAAATCCCGAAAAATCGACTCAAGATAAAAGCCCAATTTTAGACCGAGTCAAACACCGGAAATGAAACCCTAAAAATCGAACCAAGTTAAAACTTAATTCCAAATAAGATTAAAAATGAGATTTCTTAGTTTCGAGAAAACGAGAACCCTTGAAACAAAATATAAAGTCCAACTACCAGTTTAATCAACGTCTGTACACCAATCAAATCATCTACCTAATTCCTAAAACATAAATTAAAACAATATATCCAAATACTGCTTAACAACGAAATGATAAGATTGTAAACCCCGGTATTCTCAATAGTTAAGAAACCCCGGGAGTTTGAAGCGAAACCCTAATCCGGTCCAGTTTGAGTCTAGTGAGTGAAGCCTAGGAACCCTAAATCCGGCTTTCCTTCGGTTTTATAATAAAATAAATATTATGAAGTAAATGAATTTGAATTATTGTTTAAAAACACATTCTAAACCTTTGAAAGTTTTAAATTCGGGAATTTTTCAATTCCGGGCCTTCCCGAGCTCAATTACGGAAAAGCATGCCCGGGCCATGGATTTAGAAAAATGTTCCGGAATATTCATTAGAACCGTAATTTTATAAGGATTCCAAAAATATCAATTTCGTAATTTTCCGAGCTATAAAAATTACAGTTATAGCTTTTCCCGTGTTTTCGAAACAACCGGTAAAGTAGATGTCTTGTCTACTATTCACAAGTACAACCTACATTACACACTACCCATACCCTATTCTTACATCCTTACAACTACTCATTTCAATTTTTTTTTCCAAGAAATTTTGTCTCTTAATCAATTATCACATTTATTACATTTTAATTTACTAAATTACAAAATTTCAATTTTTCAAAACACACACACACACACACATGGATGGCCGGCGCCCCTCCCCCTTATTTCCCTCTTCATTTAATTATTTTTACTCCATTTTGTATAGCTAAACCCTAATTTACTTCATATATATACATATTATTCTCTCTCTCTCCTCATTTCTTCTTGTTTCAAATTTGGTAAAAGAGTAAAAACTCTCTTTTCTTCCTCCTTGTGCCGAGCACTCCCCTCCCCCTTTCCTCTCACTTTCCAACTTTGTTCCTTCTTCTTTTCTCCTTCAAGACTCCATTGGTATGTGTATTCAAGCTTTTTTCTTCCTAATCTTGTAATGGCAAAGCTATATCTTGTGTGTTTTCTCATTTAATCCCAATGAGCTCATGCTAGGGACATGAAAACACATGAACAAGAATATCAAGCCATCACAAGACATGGATCTAGTGTTTAGATGAGTTTATGTTAAAATATCAACTTGTTCATGCATGAAAAGTATAGATCTTGCATATATATTGTTGTTCATGCCATGAGATCCATGATTCATGCATTATATATAGTAGATCTAAAGTTTAGACATCCACATCTTCATGTACATGCATGATCATAGGGTTATTTTGTTTTCTATACTTTGATGATCATAAAAAATGTGGTCTTGTTCATGTATAGAGAAGTTAGATAGTAGATCTTCACATGTGGGAAGCAAGAATATTGAAAAAGGAAAGATTTTGTTAAATGTGAAATGTTGGAAATTCGGATGAAAGTGAAACCCTACTTTAAAAACCCCCAAAATCAATTTTAAACTCATGTTTCATAAGAAAAATGAAGGGTATGTGTAATAGGTATATTGAAGGAATGATTTTTATAAATTTAGGAGAGTTTAGGCATGATAAAAATGTAAAAATAAGGAATAAAGTTAGAGTGGAAAATATTGAAATATGGATGTGTAGTCAAATTCGTAATTTAGGTTCATGCCTACAAGAACACTTAGGATCTAAGTCTAAATTGGATGTTTTATAAGCTAAATGGAGTCCTTAGATAATATATATATTGGAGCTTCAAATTTTAATGCATTAGACAAGTTTTTCCTTAAGAAAAATGCAAGAAAATGAAATTTAGAAAATTCGGATTTTTACAAAAAGCTTGTTCAAAGACATGTTTACCAAATGAAAAATAGGAATTTTTATGCATGAATGAAGGCCATGATTAATATAGACTTTGAGAACTTATTTTTAGTTAGATAACAAGTGGATTACTAGACTAAAAGTCAAAGAAACCCTAAGGAGTATAATGTGGAAAAATAGCTTCTTAGAAATAATCTTTATGGAAATTTTCCAACACTTAAGAGTTCATAAGAGTTTATTATCACAAAATTATTATGACCATGCATATATTAAGTTCATCACATGGCATTCATATTAGTAATTCATTCTCAAATCATTCATGCATGAATCATCAACTAGGAACATTTCTTATCAAAAGCAAAACAAATTTTTGAGATTGGAACATTTGCGGAACAGATCTGATCCCACTGTTCCGTGACCTTACTATTTTCAAAACTTGGAAATAATACTAGAAATAGGTAGATCTTTCGAAGTAGATAGAGATCGATATAAAATTTACGAAATTCCGAGTTAAAATGACCAAGTTATGGCTGTTTTAAGTTGGAACTTCCGCAAATAGCGCGAATTCCGAATCCATTTAGTTTAGATGTATAGTTTGATTTAATTACATAATGAGAGTCTCATTAGGATTATTCTTGCTTGGTAGGTGATCCCGAGCAGGACGACACTCTACCTCCCGACTACTACTACTAAGAAGATTGGCGTCCAATGGCCGAGTGAGTTTTACTTCCACTCTCAATTAATGAATGTGATTGTAATGTAGTGGCACTAGTGGTGTAGGCAAAGATAAAAAGAAATTGTATATGCCTGATGGGGTATATGGGAATTATATATGTTGTCTACTGCTGATATATGAATTGGAACGTAAGGAATATCGAAACCGGGTGTTAAGCTATTGACTGATTAGCCAGTATCTTATGATGAATGTCTGCGAATACTTGTTGGTCACTTGAAAGAATTGAATTAATGAATATTCGGTTTCAAATATAAATTGAATCCATTCATATCACGATGGGGTTGGAGCATTCGCATTGGTTGGTTTTTTGTGATCCATAAAACGAATATGTTGGTTAATTGTGATCCATAAAACGAATATGTTGGTTAATCGTGATCCATAAAACGAATTTGTTGGTTAATCGTGATCCATAAAACGAAATATTGTTAGTTGACCGTGAGCTCAAACGGTGTCGTACCGCAGGATTCGTTAATCTGCTAACCCGGGATGGAGGGCGCAAGTCCATCCACATATGATTTCCGGTTGGTCATATGTTTGTTGATCACATCTGTATGATGCATACACTTGCTTGAATAATCACTTGCTTGAATGATTGTATTTAATTGCGTTATGGAAGTTATTACTCACTAAGCTAGTTAGCTTACGCCCCATAGTTTTTATCTATTGCAGCACGAGTTTATATGGCTTAGGCCGAGGCAAGCCACAGCACAGGTACCGGAGATAGGAGTTTCCATAGGTTTGATCATCTTTTTGTATAGACTTCGTTGGAAACTAAGGACTCTGGATGACTATAATGGACTTGTTATTCTTTTGCGGGGGAATGCCCTTAGATTTTGTAAACTATATTTTATGCGTTTTGATTTATTATCTATGGCTAATGAATGCCACATTAAATTGTTTAACTCCATTTGTTGAAGTATTCTATTGTCGTAAAGGAACGCTTTACATCTACTTAAGACTCCCGAAGGGCTCGGGTAGGGAACTCGAGAGTCTTACTTAGTATGTGGCGAGCTGTTACGTTTAGGATACCCTACGGGGCGTGACAAAGATCCTAAATCCTTTGATAAATTTCAAAATCAGAAATTTCAAGTTTTTAGTAAAAGTCAAACTGAGTCAATTCATAACCCTAGACTCGGTTAAACGATCTCGAAAACTAAAAACTATTAAATAATCTCAAATAAAATAAGAGAAACCACAAATATTGAGCTAAAAATATAAAACGACCAAAACTTGAAAATCTTACAATCTTAGGAATATCTTGACGAAACCGGAAGTCAAACCGGAACCCTAAAGTCAACAAAGCCTATAACGAACCCTAGTGTTTAAGATCCGGCAATCCCGTGTTTTCAAACCTTAGAAAACGAAATTAAGCCAATAGCTTAAAATAGTTTGTAATAATATAGGGTAACATAAAAATATCATATTCGCGAATTTTGAGTGTCTTTCGGACTCAAACGGGATCGGTTCTCGAAAATCGTGTCTCGGAGCTCGGAATATTAAAAATATTTCGTTTATAACAATAGACTCATAAAAATACAAGGATTCCAAAAATATCAGTTTTAGAATTTTTTTTGGTAGCTAAAAATTACAGATATCGCATTATTACGCGTATTTTTATTACTACCGGTACTTTAATTGTCTAGTCTACTATTCATAGTACTTTTCTACTATTCATTACTATTTCACTATCTCTACTTTTTCTTACACCTATTTCTTACTACCTACATACCTATTTCTTTACTTTTTATATTTCAAATACACCTTTTATCAAATCATACCTTACATATTAATTATTTTCTTACAAATTTTGTCACGCTCCAAAGTGTGCCCTACATGTGATAGTCCACCACACTCAATATTTAAACTCAAGTAAGACAACCTTAGTCTTTCCATGAGTTTAAACATCGGGTGTAAGGCTCACTCTCAACATGCATAGACCATACTTTGCGTCGTAGTAGCTTAAGGAGACATACATAGCAACAAGAATGTAAATCATGACCATCTTATAGAGAATTATTCTATTACATGAACTAGGGGGCATACCCCCGTTAACAATGCTAGGAATTCTCAAGCTCACAAAATTCCTTGTACTATCTTCAGGCACTAGTTCAAGGAAACAGGATTAGAAGTCCATTTTACTTTTAGGACCCGGCCTTATCAAAAGCTTCTTAGCATCTAAGAGCTGTACCTGATGTCCACGGGTCCTTAGAGATAGCCAAAGGTATTTATATTGCAACAAGAAACTATTAGGGTATAAGCTACACTAGCTTAGTGAGTGAAAACTTCCGAATCACAATTAATACAAAACATTCAAGCAAGTAATTAATCAACCAAGTGAAATGCAACAAACGAGTGAGTTCAACAAACATATGACCATCCGAAAATCATATGTGGATGGACTTGCGCTCCATCCCGGGTTAGCAGATTTACGAATCCTGCGGTATGACGCCGTTTAAGCTCACGGTCAACTGAACAATAATTCGTTTTATGGATCACGATTAACCAACATATACTCGTTTTATGGATCACGATTAACCAACATATACTCGTTTTATGGATCACGATTAACCAACATATACTCATTTTATGGATCACGAATAACCAACATATACTCGTTTTATGGATCACGATTAACCAACATATACTCGTTTTATGGATCACGATTAACCAACATATACTCGTTTTATAGATTGCGATTAACCAACATATATTCGTTTTATGGATCACGAAAAACCAACAATGCTAATGCTCCATCCCCATTGTGATATGCATGAGTTCAGTTATATTTGAAGTCCAATAATCAATTAATCGAATTCTTTTAGGTGGCCAAGCAAGAATCGCCGACAATCAATTCTAGTTCATCTCTATACAAGCAATAACTTATCACCCGGTTTCGATATTCTTTAAGTTCAACTTCACATATCAACAACAAACAATCATAATTCCCAACTAATCCCATCATACATGATCATTCTTTTTATCTTTACTTAGCAACTAGTGCGACTATCATTACATTCACAAATAATAATTGAAATCGGAAGAGATACTCACTCGGCCATGGTACGCCGGTCTCTTAGTAATAGTAGTGGTCGGGTGGTAGGGTATCGTCGTGCCCGGGATCACCTACCAAATAAGAATAGCCTAATAAGAATCTCATCACTCCACTAATTCAAGCTATGCATCTAAACTACTCAAAATCGTGATTCTCACCATTTGCGGAAGTTCCAACTTAAAACGGCCATAACTTGGTCATTTTAACTCGGAATTTCGCAAATTTTATATCGATTTCTATCTACTTCGAAAGATCTATCTAATTTTAATATTATTTTCAAGTTTTGAAAACATTAAGGTCACGGAAAAGAGGGATCAGATCTGTTCTGTAACATTCCGATTCCAAAAATTTGTTTCGCATTTGGTAAAAATGTTCCTAGTTGATGATTCATGTATAAATGGTATATGAATGAATTCCTAGTATGAATGTCATGTAATGAGCTCAATATATGCATGGGCTTGATGATTTTTTATGATGAACTCTTATGGACTCCTAATTATTATAAAACTCCATATTGGTCACTTCTAAAAAGCTATTCTTTCCAACTTTACATTTCCTAGGGTTTTTAGGATTTTTTCTTGGAATTTATTTGTTATCTAATTAAAAATGAGTTCTCAACATCTATACTATCCATTACCTTCATTTATGCATAAAAATTCACATTTTTCACTTGGTAAATGTGTTTTTAAACAAGCTTTTCATAAAAATCCGAATTTTGGAAATTTCATTTTCTTGCTTTTTTCTTATGAGAAAACTTGTTTAATGCATCAAAAATTGAAGCTTCATTATATCTATTGTCTAAGGACTTCATTTGACTCATAAAACATGCAATTTGAGCTTGGACACTAAGTGTTTATGTAGGCATCACCCTAAAATACGAATTTGACAACTAATCACTATCTCAAGATTTTTCATTCTAACTCACTACTTGTTTTACATCTTACTCATGCATAACTCATTCAAACTTGTAAAAATCATTCCTTAAAGATATCTATTACATATACTCTTCATTTTTCATGTGAAATATGAGTTTTAAAGTGGTTTTAGTGGTTTTTAAAATAGGGTTCCAAAATCATCCGAATTTCATAAAACATTTCTAGCCAAAAATCTTTTCTTTTTCAAGTTTCTTGCTTCATATACATGAAGATCTATCATCTAACACATCTATACACATGCAAATCTAAGCTTTTATGATCATTAATGCATGAAAACTCAAAATAATCATATGAACATCAATGTAGATGAAGGCATGAATGTCTAAACACTAGATCTACCATATTTAGTGCATGAATCATGAGTTTCATGGCATGAACATAACTTCCTATGCTAGATCTCTACTTTATATGCATGAACAAGATGGTATTCCAACAAAACCTCTTTTAAACACTAGATCCACTTCTTGTGATGGCTTGAGATTCTTGTATTAGTGTTTTCATGTCCCTTGCACATGCTCATTGGGATTAAAAGTGGAAAACACACAAGAATGGTCTTGCCATTACAAGATTTAGGACTAACAAAGCTTGGAATCAATATCTAATGGATGATTTGAAGAAGAAAAGAAGATAAAACAAACTTGTGGAAGTGTGCATGTGTGTGTGTGTGTCACGGCATTGTAGGGAGGAGAGGGAGAGAGTTTAACCTTTGTAAAAATTTTGGAAGAGTAAAAATGAGAGGAGAGAGAGAACATAAGCTTATATAATAGGTGGATTAGGGTTTTA
Organism: Combretum micranthum; assembly: GCA_024138025.1. Taxonomy (NCBI): domain Eukaryota; kingdom Viridiplantae; phylum Streptophyta; class Magnoliopsida; order Myrtales; family Combretaceae; genus Combretum; species Combretum micranthum. The sequence goes on along the minus strand of JAMXBD010000397.1, from coordinate 180,952 downwards.
ATTGAATAAAAATGAGTAAAATAAAACAAAATGAGGGGGAAATGGGGGAGAGGGGCGCTGGCCAAGGGGGTGTGAGAGAGAGGGAGGATTTGAAATTTGATAAAATTTGGATTTTATGTAAATAGATGTAATAATTGTATTAATTAATTAGGAAATCAAATTTCTTGGAAAAGAAAATTGTAATGAGTAGTTGTAAGGATGTAAGAATAGGGTATGGGTAGTGTGTAGTGTAGGTTGTACTTGTGAATAGTAGACAAGATATCTATTTTACCGGTTGTAACGAAAATACGGGAAAAAGGCTATAACTGTAATTTTTATAGCCCGGAAAATTATAAAATTGATATTTTTGGAATCCTTATAAAATTTCGGTTCTAATGAATATTCCGGAATATTTTTCTGAGTTTGTGATTCCAGCGCACGTTTTTCCGTAATTGAGCTCGGGAAGGCTCGGAATTGAAAAATTCCCGAATTTAAAACTTTCTAAGGTTTAAAATATACTCTAAAACAATAATTCATATTCCTTTACTTTATAAAACTTCTTTTGTTATGAAACCGAAGGAAAGCCGGATCTAGGGTTCCTAAGCTTCTCTCATTAAGCTTGAACCAGACCAATATAGGGTTTCGTTCTCCGGTTTCCGAAGTTTATCCGATCACTAGGAGAACTAGGGTATACATTATAAGAATAATAAGAAAAATTGGGTATTGAATAATAGTAATTTGTACTGGAAGACTCACTAATTACTAGTAGTAATGAAATACAATCAAATTTGCAAAATCAGGTAATTCTAGCTATTTGAAAATTGTAAAACTAATAATTTAGAGATCCTTATAGAAATATGAGTCTAGCGGCTTTAATAACATATTTTTAGCATTTCGAATCCTAGGGCGCGCTTTTCGAAGTCGGCACCTGACCGGATTGGAATAGGTCGAAAACTCATTGACCTCATCTTTTAGAGCATCCTAGGCTTAATACGAACCAATTACACCTTTTCCTCTTATTCTGACTCCTTGGTTTAGGAACATGGAATTGCCGGATCTAGACTACGGAGTTTCTTGGGAGTTTCAGGGACTTAAGTTTCCCGGTTGACTTTCTGGTTTACACCTATGCCAATTTGGAAACTAATATTTTTATACCTATATGACATACCCGATTGGTGAGATTTATTTTAAGGTCGATTTTCATAAGTATTTAATATCTCACAATGTTCTCGAAATTCTTTGGATTGAGTTTTACTCCCGAAGGTTAATCACTATTTACTTCTTAACAATTTGTTTTAGGGCTCTATTTACCCGAATTTATAATTTGGAGTTAAATATAAAATTTATCGTACGTAGAGGTTTTAGAATGAAAGTATATTGAGTTGCTATTTTATTTCCGAGGTTTCTCATTTTTCTTACGATTCAAAAATTTTCGGATTCGTTTGGAATTTGGGACTTATCGAAGTTCAGTTTTAATTTGGAGTGACTTTCAAGGTTTTATTTTTAAAGTTCATCTTTAGAATTATTTACTGAAATTTTCTAGGGCTTACAAATTTCACTCAAAATCAACTCACTTCCCCTCTCTCTTCCTCAAGGCCGGCACTACCCCCCTCTCTCTTCACTCAATTATTTTTCTTTTTCAATTTATTTTATTACATAAAAAATTCACTCCAAAAATTCTATAAATACCCCCTTCCTCTTTCATTCTTTCACACAATTCATTCTACTACCAAAACTCTCTCAAATTCACTACACAAACTCTCTCCATAAACTTTTCCTCTACCAAAACTCTCTTTCACCAAATACTCACAATAATTCCCCTTTATATAATACAACTACCATTTCTCCATAACTACATAACCATACATTCACTACCATATTTATACCAAAAAATATATTAGGTAAAAAAAATTTCTTTCAACCATTTATTTATCCATGTCATGTAACTTAGTATGACTATGGTGTTGTTTTGAAACCCATATGAGTAGCAAAAGCAACAACATGTTCATGTTTTGTTCTTATACATAAGCTTTCTATTTTATTATGTTGTTATTATTATTGTTATTATTTGCTTCTAATCTAACTTATATATAGTATTATGTATATATATTTATTTAGAGCATATAAGCTCATTTGTTATTTATTTTCTTTCAAGTTATGCAATTTATTTATTTCATGTTATTATTAAGACTAATCTTTCTAGTCTTAGACTTGTCCATATCAAGTCAAAATAATCTTTTATTGATTTTCTTTAATCTTTCGGGACTAATCCTTTCTTAGTCCCGGGATGCCTTGATGAAGCTAAGGCTCCAATACTTGACCGGGATTCCTTGATGAAGCTAAGGTTTCCAATACTTGATATTTTATTTTCTTACTTATTATTTGTTTCTAGTATTTTCTTATGTTCTTATTATTTTATATGCTCATGATATTTGCATCTACATAATGTTAATGTCTCAACTAATTCAAAAATAGAATTTTATTTTATTAAAAGAACTTCAAAACCAAATTTCCTATTATGTGACTTGTCACAAAATAATGAAGTTATTATCAAACAACATAGAAATAGATTAATACAAGTTTTCTCAAAGTTTTCTTAAGTATCAAAGATAGTTTTACCAAGGAAACGTAAGAAATAAATATTTTTCATTTTCCATTATGGGAACCTAAGTTCTAGTAAATTAATTGGGTAGTTTTCAAAGTCCTTACAAAAAGCTTAAAGATTAAACTCTTTTGAACTCCATGACCAAAACCAAGAAACAACTAGATTTCAAAGTTAACATAAAATCAACTCATAAAGTTATGTACCCACTTAGGAAAATAATGATTTTCAAGTTCCTAAAGAAGAAGCTTGTTTTCAAAAAATATAAGCAAGATAAGATTAGAAATAAATGATTTTTAGCAATAAAAAGAATTCTTTTCAAAGGAAATAAAAGAACAAGTTTAGAAAACAAAAACTTATATTTTAAAATAATAAATAGACAAGACTCGTTTTCTAAAACCGTCTTAAAAAAAAATTATAAAAAGGTTTTCAACAACCTAAATGTACTTTTTGGATAAAATTGATCTTTTATCACTAAAAGTGAAATTTATGAAAGACCAAGGTTAAAGGAAAATTTACTTGTTTTGGAAAAAGGAATAAAGGAAATAAAATAAGAATATACTCATTTATAATGAAAATATAAAGTTTCTTCCAAATACTTAAAAAGGAATTTATCAAGATAAGTTTTAACACTTTAAAAAGAATTGTTTTATGAAATAAATTGTTGAGACACTACCATTAGAAATTTTGCATATAAATGAGCTTATCTATATACCCAAAATATTTAATATAATTATATATATATACAAAAGGATTTTTCTTTAAAATAAAGTTGAGTTAGAAAACAGATTTGCAAAAGTTTAGAAGAATTCATTTTAAATCTGTACCCAATGTTTTTGGAGCCCAAATGACCTTTTGTGACAAAGATAAGTTTAGAAATGGATAGATCTTCTCAAATAGGTAGAAAACGGTATATTATATACGAGATTCCGAGTTAAAATGAGCAAGTTATAGCCATTTTAAGTTGGAATTTCCTTCTATGCGATTTTACCGCGATTTTAAGAAAAGTTTAGAGTCTCCAAGAATAGAAAATTCAGGAAAGACTTATCCCGGGTATTTCTTTTATCTAGGTGATAAAAGATACGAGATTACCCTACCCGAAGATTTCTACGACTAAGAAGATCGCAAATGGACGAGTGAGTTATTCCTCCTAATTCGTTACCTTGCTTGTGCTTGTAAAGTAGTAGCATTAGTATACCAGGAAAAGATAAAAATGGATATATATATTTAGGGAATTCGGGATTATGTGTATATATATGTGATTCTATGTTTATGCGTGAAATGAGAATTAAGAATATCGCAACTTCGAACTGCTTGTTTAAATAATTTCGTTTACTTACTTGTATGACTGATTAATGTTTGCTAAATTGATTGATCGCCCCTAATAAACCTTAATAAGGTTTGGCTTAAGAAAACTAAAACGCTCACATATAGCATCCATCGAGTCACATCTTTTCAGAAGGCTGCTACTCCTACGCGTAGAGTTGGATTGGCTGTGATCGTGCGGTGCCACGGGCCATGTTCCTTCCTGGAGAATCCAAATTGCTCAGGGAAAGCGACCCTAGGTTTGGAGCCGAGCCAACCGAACGCTATGGGTGAGGATCTGGGGACTAGCAATAAGAGGTCGAGGACCTTCAACCCCGATTCCCTAACCTTTGATACGGAAGGGTAAATCCGTTCTATATATGGTTTCCGGATAACTATATATATTTGCGTAGTCATGTGATTGTTGCATTGTATACATAGCATATGTGTGATAATATAAATAAACTTGTTTGAAAATATGGTGTGAATGAAAAGGAATATCTCGCTAAGCTAATTGTAGCTTATACCCCTATAGATTTTGTTGAAACAGGTATACCTGTGGCTTAAATTGAGAATCCTGACATTAAGGAAGTCATGGAAGGATGATTAAGCTTTTATGAAGAAAATGAAATCATAAGATGAAGTAATTTTGTAAGATTTTTTATATGTAATGACCTATATGATTAGTGATGTATATTTATTCGAAGATAATAGAAGGATATGCCCCTAAGAATGGAAATGTAATATGTGTATGTTCTATGATAAGTATTCTCTTTGCCTTGTTACTTACTTATTATCAATATAAATTGTGCCACTCCGATGCGTTTCCTTGGTTGTGATGTACGCCTTGTACATGATATGAAAGCCTTTGTATGATTAAGGTAGTCGTTCCTAGGCTTCAGTATTGTGTATGGCGGACTGCCACGTTTAGGGTACCCCTCGGGGTGTGACATACGAACTCAACACGAGAAGGGTACTTGGAAGCTCTCTCAATGAAATGTGAAAAATGCTATCAAGAAATCCTTACAAAAAACGGGTATTTATAGAAGAATGAAGGAAACATAGAGGCCTAGCCCCCTTAAAACTTATGAACAAGCCTCATGGCCCTAACATCATGACTAATAGTCACGATTGTCAGACCCAGATGCAACTATTGTTAGGACCTTTCAAATCCATAGGTCCCCTTGGAAATACTGTAAACTCCGGTTTTCCAAGTAACCAAGTAAACTTTGAAAACCGGAAACCAAAACCCTAAACCGGATTAGTTTAAGCTTGTGAGAGAAACCTAGGAACCCTGGATCCGGTTTTTCTTTGGTTTCAAATTAAAAGAACTTTTATGAAATAATTTAACGTGGAATCTTGTTTTAAAGTATATTTCAAACCATAAAAAGTTCTGATTTCAAAAAATTTTCTATTTCGAGCCTTCTCGAGATCCATTACCGAAAAGCGAGCCTTGGAACTAGAAATTCGAAAAAATATCCCATAATACTCTTTAGAACCGAAATTTAATAAGGATTTCAAAAATATAAGTTTTATAATTTTTCGAGTTATAAAAATTACAAATATAGCCTTTTTCTTGTAATTTTTTTACTACCGGTAAAGTAATAATCTTGTTAACTATTCACAAGTACAATCTACTACACTCACAAGCCATACCCTAGTCTTACATCCTTACAAACACTCAATTACATTTTCTTTTCCAATGAAAATTTGTCTCTTAAAACTTATTACAAATTAAGACATTTATTACATAAATTACAAAACAAAATTTAATTAAACTCTCTCTCTCTCTCTTTCCCCCCATCAAACCGGCACACCCACCGCACCCAACCCCCCCTCCCCCCCAAAAAAAAAATTTTGCTCCAATTTATTTTATTTTCTTTCCTTTTCATAATACAAACAAACCCTAATTTACCTACTATATATAATCTTTTACTTTCTCTCTCTTTCATTCATTTCATTTGTTTTCAAAAAAATTACACAACCCTCTCCTTCACTCTCTCTTTGCCGTGACTCTCACCAACACACACACACACAAGTTCATTTCTTCTTGATTTTTCACTTGATTCAAACCTTAGGTGATGAATCCTAACCTTTTCCTACATTAAATCTTGTAATGGCAAGATTATTCATGAGTGTTTTCATGTTAAAGTCCTCATGAGCACTTGCTAGGGATAAGAAAATGCTACTACATGAATATCAAGCCATCACAAGAGTATATCTTGTGTTTAAATAAGTTTTTGTTAGATTATCTTCATGTTCATGCATATAATAGTAGAGTAAAGTAGAGATCTTACATAAAAATCCATGTTCATACTTTCAAACTTCATTTCATGCATCATAAGTAGTAGATCTAGCATTTAGATGTTCATGATAGACTTGACATTCATAATCTCATGAATATTTTGTGTTTTAATACATTAATGCTCATAAAGGTCTTGTCTTGTATATATAAATATGGTAGTTAATAGATCTTTAGTTAGATGAGATAAGAAACTTAAAAAGAAAAACTTTTGTTTGAAGTGTCCAAATGAAAAATTCATATGACTTCAAAGCCATGTTTTAAAAATCATTTTATCAACTCTAAAACTTATGTTTTATATGAAAAATGAAGGGCATAGGTAATAGGTATCATTAAGTAATGATTTTTATAAGTTGAAATGAGATTTGATGAGAATAATGTGTAAAATAAAGAGTAGAAATAAGATAGAAAATTTTGAGTTACTAGTCAACTTAAGAAATTCGTAATTTTGGATTAAGGTCATAGAAACACCTATTTTCCAAACTCAAAATGGAAGTTTTAACTAAGAAATGAAGTCCTTAGGGGATGGCATAATAAAGCCTTAAACTTTTATGCATTAAACAAGTTTTTCTTAAAGAAAACATTCAAAAACTAAATTTCTAAAAATTCGAATTTTGGAATAAATCTTACTTGAAAACATGTTTACAAAGTATGAAATGGGAATTTTTATGTAGAAATGAAAGTCTCAAGCAATAAATATCATGAAGACTCAATTCTAACAAAAATAACAAGAAATTCCTAAGAAATAATTCCAAAACACAAGGGATTTATCCAAATTAGGAAACTAGTTTTCTTAAAAGTAAATATTCTTGGAGTCTTGCAAAATGAAGGGTTCTAAAATTTTCTTTTAGTAAACATCATCAAGATCATGCATACATTAAACTCATAACATACCATTCATGATAGGAAATCATTAATATTGCATATATAATTGATTTATAAAGTAGAAACATTTCAAACATTTACAAAACTATTTTCGGATTTGGAAAATTGTTACTGATCAGAACTGATCCTACTGTTTCGTGACTCAAACATTTTTAAAACTTGAAAATAATATTATAATTAGGTATATCTTTCGAAGTAGATAGAAATCGATATATAATTTATGAAATTCCGAGTTAAAATGACTAAGTTATGGCTGTTTTAAGTCGGGACTTCCGCAAATGACGAGAATTATGAATTTACTAAGTTTTGATATATAGTTTGGATTAGTTAAGTGATGAAATACTTATTAGGGTATTTCTTCCTTTTTAGGTGACCCTGAAACCGATGATTCTCTACCACCGGATTATTATTATTAAAAGACTAGTGATCCATGGCCGAGTGAGTACCACTTCCGATTTCAATTATTGTATGTGGTCGTAATGATAGTTGCACTAGATATTTGGTAAAGATAAAATGGATATGCATGATGGGGATGAATGGGAATTTTGTATGGTTGTCGTTGATATGAGAAATGGAATGTAAGAATATCGAAGCCGGGTGATTAACTATTGCTTGTGTAGATGATTTAGGATTAACTGTTTGCGATTGTTGATTGACCACTTAAAGAATTGGTATAATTGAATATTTGTAATTGAAAATAAATATGGACTCATTCATATCATTAATGGGGATAAAGCATTAGCATTGGTTGGTTGTCCATGATCCTATATGGTGTAAAAGTTGGTTAATCGTGATCCATAAACAAATTAATGAGTTGGTTAATCGTGATCCACAAATGAATTTATAAGTTGGTTGACCATGACCTTAAACGGCATATTGAGTAGTACCGCAGTATTCATTAATCTGCTAACCTGGGATGGAGGGCGCAAGTCCATCCACATATGACTTCCGGCTGGTCATATGTTTGATGCATATCACTTATCTGATTAATCACTTGTCTGATTGATGTGTTATAATTGTGATCTTAGAAGTTCTCACTCACTAAGCTAGTATAGCTTACGTCCCTACAGTTTTTATTTGTTGCAGCATGAATTCATATGGCTTAGACCGAGACAACCTACAGCTCAGGTACAGGAGCTAGACATTTCCTCTAGAAGTTGTATTCAGGTTTGTTTAGACTTCCGTAGGAAACCAAAAGACTCTGGATGACTGTAATAGATCTCTAATTAATATTCTTTTGCGGGGGAATGCCCCTTAAATTTCGTAACTAAATACATATGTGGTTTGATTTATTTTCTAATGCTATTAAATGCCAAATTAAACTCTTTAACTCCATCGGTTTGAGTATTCTATTGTCGTAAAAGGATGCCTTACATCTATACAAGACTCCCGAAGAACTTGGGTAGTGATTCGTGAGTCTTATATGGCATGTGGCGGACTGTTACGTTTAAGGTACCCTTTGGGACGTGACAAATACTGTACTCCCTCGGATACTGTGAAACATGTTAGGTACAACACTCCATAGGAAAATCCAATAGTCCTCATAGCAAAATATCGCTAAATGGGGGATGCAGCTCAAACGAAAAGTACAGCTCGCTCAAAGCAAACAACCTTGCGGGTGTACATTCTCTTTGCTCTCGCAACAAGAATGCGAAGACAAATGTTGATGGTAAAACATAGCATTAGGACCACTCGGTCTTTTAGGCTTAGAAAACCTTACTGCCCTCAAAAGCCCAAGGAGATAGCAGCTTGGTCCACCCCGACTTGAGGTCCTGAAAGAGCATAACACCTTAGCTGAGAATGGTGATACGGGACTCACTCAAGTCTTCACACCGGAACAGCTCTATGAGCTTGTCACGCCCCCAAAGGATACCCAAAACGTGACAGTCCACCACACTCGATATTTAAACTTAAGTATGATAACCGTAGCCATCCCATAAGTTTACATACTAGGTGTAAGGTGTACTTGCACAATTTTTAGGATCACACTTTGAATCGAATAGTTTTAAGGAGGCATACAATAGCATTAAGAATAGAAATCACAACAAGATAAATAAGTTAAGTATTTACAAAAGTCAAGGGGGCATACCCTCGCCAAAATAATAGAAATCTATCCAGTCTAGATCCATCTTACAAACATTAAAGTTTATGTTAAAGAGATTTTCCTAGAAGTCTACACCTATAACTAGGTCCCGACTTCTTCAAAAGCTCCTTAATCCAAAAAGATAAACATGTGAAAAGTGTTCTCTCGGAACAACCCAAAAATGGGAACACTGCAACAAAAACTATCGGGATGTAAGCTAACCAACTTAGTGAGGTTCATTTCCAAATAACAACTCATTCAAGATATATATACAACAAGTTATAGTTAGGCAATCATATGAATACACAAGCAAATGAGCATACAAGCATATGACTTTTCGGTAGCCATATGTGAATGGATTTACGCCCTCCATTCGGGGTTGGGGTAGTCCATAAGTCATGCAACCATGAATCCAATCTTGAGTGGGATGGTCCATACGTCATGCAACCATAATCCCGATATCTTTCTCTTAGTTAGACAACCTCTGTTGTTTTATTGTGGTAGTTTTAAGTGCCTACCCCACTTCCATTAACTTAAGCAATCTCGCATCCTTAGTGCTAACACGGCCCTCACGCCTCCGCTAATATACTTTTGCCCCCCAAAGGTATATTAGCTAATGCAATGTGACTCACTATGTGATATGCATATACAGTTTATTCATATGACCGTGGCATGTTAATTATGTAGGTTAAGTGCGATCATAGAGAATTTTAGACACTCCAAATCTATACTAGCTCATACAATTATTTTACAATAAGTTTCGTCTCGATATACTTATCATTCATTCAACTAAGATTAGATCACAACTCATCATAATTTTATCTTTTCCTAATTCTAATGCCACTACGATTAGAAGCACATACATGAGCACAACTATTTAAGAAATGAACTCATTCGGCCATGGAGAGAAATCTACTAGTCGTAGTAGTTCTCGAGGAGTGGAAATCCATCCTTCAAACCACCTAAGTACAAGGAATACCCACAATAAGTATTTCTCATAAAAATCTAATAAACTTAACAATTCTATTTACTAAATTCGTCAATTTTCGCCTATGTTGAAGTCCTAACTTAAAATGGTCATATCTAACTCATTTTAACTCGGAATTGTGCATATCATGTATCAATTTCTATCTACTTCGAAAGATCTAGCCATTTCCCAAGTTAAATCAAACATCCAAGGTCATTTTAGGGTTGAAAAGATACTGTACATCAGGGTTACAAAAATTCCAGTTTTGAGTTGTTATTGAAAATTGTTACTTTTGTTTTATTTAACTTTTTAGATCAACTTATATTGGTTCTACACTTGTAAAGAGAACTTCTAGCCAAAGATAAAAGATTAAATACTTATATGATCCCAATGATATTGTCCAAATGAAAATTCCAAGATTCTACTTTTGTAAAAACCGAAATTTTGAGTTGAAACTTATTTTCTTGTTTTGAGAAAATCCTTTGCTAAAACTAACATGACTCAATGAAAAATAATTTTCTTATGTCACCCATTATCAAAGCATTCCATTTTCCACATAAAACTCTTGTTTTGAAGTCTAAAATAAGGTTTTCAAAATTCATCTCTTCCTAGATCTGAATTTCTTCCTTGAGTTTTAGAATGAAAATAAGACCTGGACTTGTCTTTTACAAAACCCTCTATTTTAGAAATACCTTTTAGGAAAACTCATCTAAACTAATGAAAATCCAATCCTTAGGATATCTATACCAAGAGCCCTTTATATTTTTGTCTAAATCTTTATTTTGAGGTTAGATAATAGGTTTTAAAAATGGGTCTTGGCTTAGATCCGAATTTTCAAAAATTGTTTTTGAACATATCTTTTGATAAAATCCATCAAGACTTATGAAAAATCATCCTTTACATCTCCTATCTTGAGAGCCTTCCATTACTTGAATAAAATCTTCATTTTTTAGTTATAAAACATGTTTTTAAACTATGCCTTGGATTAAATCCGAAAATAGAATTTTTGTTTTGATAAATAATCTTTGAAAATCACCTTTGAACCATGTTAAATGAAGTCTTGATGATATATACCTATTAAGCCTTCATTTTTTCAACTAAAACTTCCATTTTAGAACTTGGAAGGTGATCTTTCAATATGGATCTTGCCTACATATGAATTTCACCACTTTTATTCAAGTTCAAATCTAAGATCTATACATAATATGAACATGAATATAAAAGAAATATATGGTAGTAAGCCCTAAACCTATAGATCTATACATAAACATAACCAAAGCTTCATAAAAATTTAGATCTACAAAGTAGAATATGAATATGAAGATAATAAAGTCTTAAAGACAACAAATATAGCAATATCAATATGGATCGTAAACATGATGAGTGTTTCAAAGTTTTGGCATCATTATCTCTAGCCTTTAGGTATTATGGAGAGTCCTTTGATGCATGAAACCTCCATATAATCAACCTATAGCATCTATAGAAACATAAGAAAAAATTTTACTTAAAGAATCTTCAAGAATGGAATGTGGAAGCAATATTTTGAGATAGGGGCAGCTTGGTTTCTTATAAGAACAAGGCTAAGAAAGAGATAAAGAGAGGAAAAAGAGAGAGTAAATGATGTAGGGTTGCAAAGAAAGAAAGTGTGTAAGTAAGAGGCTTTAAAATAGAGAGAGGAGAGTGATAAAAATATGTTAAATAATTGAAAAAAAAAATAAAACAATGGCAGAAATTTAGGGGATTGGGGGGGTGGGGGTGGTGGGGCGCTGGCGTGATTCAAAAAGGGAGAGAGAGGAGTGTTTAGTTAGCTTGTAACTTGAATTTTGAAAATGTAACTTGTGTTACTCAATTTGCTAACTAAAAGAGACTTTAAATCATTAAATAAATCAATAAAATAAAAGAAAAGTAGCTGATTTTGAGAGTGTGGTCAGCTGCCATGCATGGGAGATCGAGTGTAAGAAAGAGTAAAAAGCAAACATGAATAATATGTAGAAGTGACAATTGAAGTGTACTTGAAGTATGGGTTGAAAAAGTGCTTTTTATTAAGAAAAATATATAAAATAAAATTAAGAAAAATATTTTTAAATGAGTGGTAGAAATTTCATAAATAAAATTAAATAATCAATTGAATTATTTTAGTATTTTAACAAATAAGTTATCGGTACGGTCAAAATATACTTATATAAGCTATAACTGATATTTTTAGATTCCGAAAAATTATGAACTTGATATTTTTGAAATCCTTATGAAAATATGAGTCTAAAAATATTAAAGATATATTTTTAATTTTTTCGAGCCCTAAGAAACGCTTTCAAAAAACAGTATCCAATCGGGTTTGAAATAAGCCGAAAATAAACCAATCTGATATTTTTAAGAAATCAAATATTATTATGGACTATTCTACACACTTTAGTTAATTTTCGACTTCTCGGTTTACAAACACGAAATTTTTGGATCTAAATTGTAGGGTTTAACTTGAGGTCTGTTGACTTAAGATTTCCGATTGACTTTCCGACTTAGGGTTAAGGCTTATGATTACTCTAAAAACCAAGTGTTTACAGAGCTCATTAAGTTACTGGGTCTACCAGCTTAGCCTTTACCTCACTTGACCCCGAGTCCTTACCCTTGGGGCCTTTTCCTTCTCGGTTGTAATACATGTCCAAGTCACATAACATGACCAGGGGAACATCAACAGCTCAACCACACTCCATGAAGTCAGACTCACTAGCTCAGGTACCATCTTCATGCACTGGTACCAAGCCTTATACTAGTTATCCTGGTATGATCTTAAAACCCTATAAATACCCCCTGACTCTTGGGCTGGGGGATAAGAAAGAGGACAGGAAAACATGGAGTACAGACAAAAGAGTAAGTTATCTGATATTTTGATTGTATAAACCCTACTCTTACTCATGGACTAACTTAAGCATTGGAGTGACCTTAACGGGTAACCCTTGGCATCTCTCTAATTTATCTTTTGGTGTTTGTAGGAGCAATCTCTATTGGCTAAGATTTTGCTCGTGCAACAAGTATGTAAAGTGTGGAAAGAGTAGAAGTGAGAGGTATTTATAGAAGAGAAAAGAGGGCCAAAAGCGAAAGAAAAATGAAAAGGGAGATGGGGATATTGTCAAGCCCCAAAGGATACTCAAAACGCTACAGTCCACCACACTCGATATATAAACTTAAGTATGACCGCCTTAGTCATCCTATAAGCTTACATACCGGGTGTAAGGTGTACTTGCACAACTTTTAGGATCACACTTTGAATCGAATAATCTTAAGAAGACATACATTAGCATTAAGAATAGAAATCACAACAAGATAAATAAGTTAATTCTTTACAAAAGTCAATGGGGCATACCCCTGCCAAAATAATAATAGAAGTTTATCTAGTCTAAAACCATATTACAAACACTAGGGTTTATATTCAAGAGATTTTCCTAGAAGTCTGTGCCTTTAGCTAGGTCTCGACTTCTTCAAAAGCTCCTTCATCCAAAAGATAACCCTGTGAAAATTGTTCTCTCTGAACAACAAAAAATGGGAACACACAACAAAACTATCAGGGTGTAAGCTAACAGGCTTAGTGAGAGTCATCTCTAAATATTCAATACTCAACAACAGTATATAATAGATAAGTTATTAACAACCATATGAAATGCACAATCAAATGATCATACAAGCATATGACTTTTCCGGGAGCCATATGTGAATGGATTTACGCCCTCCATTCGGGGTTAGGATGGTCCATAAGACATGCAACCATAAATTCCAATTTTGAGTAGGGTGATCAATAAGTCATGCAACCAAAATCCTAATCTCATTCTCTTAGATATACAACCTCTATTGTTTTATTGTAGTAGTTTTATGTGCCTACTCCACATCCGTTAACTTAAGCGATCTCACATCCTTAATGTTAACATAGGCCCCCTCGCCTTCCGCTAATATACTTTTGTCCCACCAAAGGTATATTAGCTAATGCAATGTGACTCACTTCATGATATGCATGAACAGTTTATTTATATAATTGTGGCATGTTAATTATGTAGATTTATTGCGATCATAGAGAATCTCAAACAATCCAAGTCTATACTAGCTCATACAATGATTTTACATCAAATCTCGTCTCGATATACTTATCATTCATTCAACCAAGATTCAATCACCACTCATCATAGTGTTATCTTTCCCTAATTCTAATGCCACTACGATTACAAGCACATACATGAGCACAACTATTTAAGAAATGAACTCACTCGGTCATGTAGAGAAATCCACTAGTCGTAGTAGTCCTCGGGGAATGGAAATCCGTCCTCCAAATCACCTAAGTATAAGAATACCCAGAATGAGTATTTCTCATAAGGTACTAATAACTTAACAAGTCTAGCTACTAAGTTCATAAATTTTCGCATAAGCTAAAGTCCTAACTTCAATTGACCATATCTAACTCATTTTAACTCGGAATTGAGCATATAATATATCGATTTCTATCTACTTTGAAAGACCTATCTATTCCTAACATTATTTTCTAGTTTCAAAAATATTTAGGTCATGAAACAGAGGGATCATATCTGATCCAAGGACTTTCCAATCCAAAAAAAAAATTTATGAATGTTTGTGAGGTTCCTAGCATATAGATCAACCATACATGCAATATTGATGATTTCCTATTATGAATGGCATGTTATGAACTTGTTGCATGCATGCTCTTGACATTATTTACAAAAAGGAAATTTAAGAAACTTTTTATTTGTAAAACTCCATATCACTTTCAAGAGAACTAGTTTCTTAACTTTGACCATTCCATTTGTTTTGGAGTTATTTTCTTAAGAAAATCAAATTATCCTTGTCTAAATTGAGTCTTCATCATATCTATTACTTAGGTCTTCATTTCTACATAAAAATTTGCATTTTACACTTTGCAAATATGTTTTCAAATAGGATTTACTCAAAAATCCGAATTTTTAGAAATCCACTTTTTGAATGATTCATTTGAGAAAAACTTTTTTAATGCATTAAAATTTAAGACTTTACTATACCTACTACTTAAGGACTTTATTTAATACATAAAACTTCTATTTTGAACTTGGATAATAGGAGTTTTCATGGTCATCATCCAAAATTACGAATTTCATATGTTGACTACTAACTCAAAATTTTCCATCTAGATTCTACTTCTCGTTTTATACATTAATCTCATCAAAACATGAGTTTTAGAATTGATAAAAGGGTTTTTAAGATAAGCTTTGAAATCATACGAATTTGTCTTTGAACATTTCAATCAAAAACTTTTCTTTCGTGAGTTCCTTGTTTTGTTTGCCTAAGGACCTACCAACTACAACATCTATATTCACAAAACAACGCCTTTATGAGCATTAATGTGTGAAAACATAAATCATCCATAAGATCATAAAATGTCAAGCATGGTATAAGCATCTAAAAGTTAGATCTAACTCATGATGTATGAAATGAAGTTTAAAAGCATGAACATATAATTTTTAGGCTAATCTTTACTTTACTCTACTTCTACATGCATGAACATGAAGATATTTCAACAAAAACTTAATCAAACACAAGATCTACTCTTGTGATAGCTTGATATTCATGTAGTAGCATTTACTTATCCTTAGCAAGTGCTCATGGGGACTTAGAGTGAAAACACTCATGAAATGGTTGGAAAGCTTAAGAATCATCACCTAAAGCTTGAAATAGGTGAGAAATGAAGAAGAAATGAAGCTTGTGTGTGTGTGTGTGGAAGATAGAGGCTCACGGCAATGGAGAGGGGAAAAAAAAGAGAGAGGATTTTGTGAAATTTGAACAAATGAAATGAAAATGGAAGAGAGAGAAAATTAAAAGACTATTTATGTTAAGTGAATTAGGGTTTGTTTTGTTTATAAAAAGAATTAAAATAAAGTAAATTGGAGTTAATTAAGGGGAGGGTGTAGGGTTTTATTGATACAAAATTTCAAAAATTTTATTAAAACGCAGCGGAAAAACGAAAACCCTATACCAGTATCCATGTTTCTTGATTAGATTTGAACAAAAAAGGTTTCTTGAATATACCTTATATTGATGCTTCAAAACGATCAGCAGATCGGATTTGCAGGAGCCGCAGTCTCGCAATCCCCTCTACGTTATCCACACACGAACGATTGTGTGCTAGCACTCAAGAACACGAATCCAATTCGTGTCATGATTATTTTTCTTCTTTTTTCTCTTTTAGGTTTGCAGAATTTCTCTGCCGTCTAATGTGACGTCAAAGAGTCTTACCTAAAAGGCTGTTTATAGATCTATATAGATAGACATATAGGAAACCCTAGAAGATATATATGATTAGATATTAATTTAATATTTAATAAAATACATTATTTCATTAAATATTAATTACCTGTCACAATCATTTATTATTCTTAAACTATTTAAGAATAATAAATATAATAATTCCTATAGGTTTAAATATAAACCCATAATATAAATTATTCGTTCTTTTGTGTGTGACCCTATAGGTACACCTAATGTTGGTAGTAGGTCTTAAACACTTTTTAGACCTACAAGACATCATTGGTCTCTAGCAAGACATTATGTCTACCTAAATTAGGTGAATATCAGTAATCCGATTTTTGTCTGATCTATAATTTATGTCATTATGCTTTTTGTCACATGATATCTAGATTGAACATAAAACATGGAGAGTATCATTCTTATGTTGTTCAATCTTATCATTTCTCGATTTCCAAGTGATCTGATAATACAAATGAAATTGATCACACTATCAATTCATTTGAGCATGGCCATGCATTTCTCAGTCTTACTTATCGAGGGGCCTAGAGATATCTCTCTCATAACGAGAGGGACAAATCCCATCTTAATCACTCAACTTCTTCTACATGATATATATTATGCCCAAACTTAACCTTTATAATTATCCGGTTAAAGACAATGTTTGATTGAGTTGAAACATAATGTTTCTCATGTTGGAACCTATGGTGATTTCAGGTCTAAGGATACGTTGACATAGTTATTATGAAAATCACTTATGACAATATTCCATGTAGTGATCTCATAGTGGGTCTGTTCAGCACACAGTCATCTAATATGTGCTTATGAGTTTCATTTGTATCACCATACAAATAAACATCCTATGTTTACCAAAAAAAAAAAAAAAAAAAACTCATACTAGATTTAATTCATTATCATTCCTATAATAATAAGCATCTAGGAACATTAGAATAATAAATTATTCATGGATTTCTATTATAAAATAAATATGCAAACAATACAAAAGAAATGCCTCTGTTTATATATATATATATATATATATAAATATCAAATGACAATATCCAATAATTGGCCTAGGGCACAATCACTAACAGAGGGTGCGCCGGCTTCCATGGGGAAAAGAGAGAGAGAGAGATTTGAAATTGTTTTAAATTGTAATATATATAATAAAAAGTATTAAATGTAAGAATTTGTTAAGAGACAAAAATTCTTAGAAAAAAAATATAATTGAGTGTTTGTAAGGTTGTAAGACTAGAGTATGGGTTGTGTGTGTGTAGGTTGTACTTGTGAATAGTAATAAATAGTAGACAAGATATTTACTTTACCGGTAGTAGAAAAATACGGGAAAAAGATTATAATTGTAATTTTTATAACCCGAAAAATTATAAAAGGTATATTTTTGAAATCCTTATAAAATTTCGGTTCTAAAGAGTATTCCGAAATATTTTTCTGAATTTCTAGTTCCGGGACTCGCTTTTTGGTAATGGAGCTCGGGAAGGCCTGGAATAGAAAATTTTTTGAAATAAGAACTTTTTATGGTTTGAAATATACTTTAAAACAATAATCCACATTAAATTATTTTATAGAGGCTCTTTTAAATTGAAATCGAAGAAAAGCTGGATCTAGGGTTCTTAGGTTGCTCATACTAATCCTGTTTAGGGTTTTGGTTTCCGATTTCCGAAGTTTACTGGGTTACTAAGAAAACCGGGGTTTACAGATATGTGGCACTGGTTTTGGGAGGGAGAAAGGAGAGAGATTTGAGATGTTTAGGAAGTGGTTTTTAAAGTATTAGAAGACTAAATGTGAAGAAAGAGAGGGTTTACTTCCTGAGGAAGTTTAGGAGAAAAGAGAGAAAGACAAGATGAATGTGATATAAAATAGATTAATGTAAATAGTAATGAATAATAATGAATAGTAACAAATAGTAAAATGAAATGACGATTATTTATCGATAGAAATTTAGATGCACATAAAACTCGGTTTAATTAACGATTTTATAATTTAATAAAATAATATAATATATAAAAATAATTTATTATTATTTTTTTATTGATTGTTATTCGAACATATTGCCTCAATTTGCGTGTCATCAATATGTTACGAAAACTGTTTGGTTTAACTAGTAAAATATATTTTCTCTATTGCGTGTTGGTGATTAGATGGATGAATTATTTAGCATAGGGTTTTTCAGTCGAACGATTATCGGATTTCTGCTTTTGTTTTCAATGTTACTCGTATTCTTAGGGTTAGATATTTAGAGTTTTCTATTTCCATCTTACTCATGATACATTTAGGGTTATTCAATCTATCTGATATTGTCTAAGGTTTTTAGAGTTTGTGATTGGTTCAAATCAATTCTAGAATTTCGATTCCTGTATTTGATCTAGGGTTCATATTTAAATGTATCGATAAATCTAGCAGCTTACAATAACTGTAACACTACAACTTAGTCTCTTCAAGAGACAAGATCACAATTTACGATCTCATCTTTTTAACAGACAATTTCAACTTATCCAATCTGAGATTATTTTTTTCTTAATGAAATTATTATTATTATTTTTTAAAATTAATAATATTAATTTTCCTTTCTCCTAATTATTATGTCAATTTAACTAATTTTTTATTTAATTAGGCACTTTACTGAAAAACAAGCGCCACATTTACATCTTTTCATCAGATTATTAGCATAACAGGGAAATAATAAATTAGAACCGGAAGAGAGGAATCACGGGGGCATATACCAGGGGAGAGACTAAAGAGAGGTTCCAGAAAGGTGATAATATCAGAACCAGACGGACACAGTATGTGATTAAACCAGGAATTGCCACGTGGAACAATACCTGGCGAAGCAGCATAGCATCTTGGAAACCCCAGCAAGCCCACACCTCCAAAGCCAAAACACCCACCATTACTTCTTGCCCTTTGCCTATTGCTTTGCTTTGCTGTTCCTTTCTTGTTATTATTTTCCTTTTTTGGTTTTTCTTTTCTTTTTCTTTTTATTCCAGAATAACAACAATTTACCAAAAAAACCCAGATAAATTTAATTTCAATTCAATTCCATCTCACGCTCACTTTTGCGGTCCCCCCTGCATACGTACTTCACTCTCCTTCTCCTTTTTTCCTATTTTCATCGCTTCAAAATCCACACACACATATATGTTCTACTGAAACAGGATTTGAAGAGAAGCTATTTCCATAAAATTGGGTTTTTTTAATCCTCAGTCTCAGGTGTTTTATTTTGTTCTGCTCAGACCCATCATTCTGTTTTGATTGATTCTCAGATTTCAATGGTTTTTCCTTGTTTATTAATTTTTCATAATTGAAAAGGTGGGTTTTTTCTAGATTTTGATTTATTTGTTTTAACTTGGATTGGTTCGTTTTTGTTTATTCCCATCAAGTTGGAGTCGGAATTTTCGATTATTCTAGAGGAACATACCCTACCCAGGATAGTTCTGTGCTGTGCTGTTCTGTTTGATTTATGGGAATCGAAGGAATGGTCGTTAAAGTCCAAATCTTTCTAGTGGGAATTTAACTCATGTGTAATAGAAAACTTGCAAGCTTTTGTCAGCATTATCTAGTTTCTCCTTTGATGGATGGTCCTTCACCGAATTCCAACCCCGCCCCGGCCTCTCAATCCGCACCCAATCCCAATGACGATCCCCCCCGTGTCAAGTTCTTGTGTAGTTTCGGTGGGAGCATATTGCCTAGACCTCAGGATGGGAAACTGCGTCACGTGGGTGGGGAGACACGGATTGTGAGCTTGCCTAGGGAGATTACTTATGATGAGTTGATGGCTCGAATGAAGGAACTCTTTGAAGGGGCTTCCGTGTTGAAGTATCAGCAGCCAGATGAGGATCTCGATGCTTTGGTGTCTGTTGTGAATGATGATGATGTGATGAATATGATGGAGGAGTATGATAAGTTGGGGTCTGGTGATGGGTTCACAAGATTGAGGATTTTTCTTTTTTCGCACCCTGATCAAGATGGTTCATCCCATTATATTGATGGGAATGAAAGAGAATCGGAGAAAAGGTATGTGGATGCTCTGAACAACATGAATGATCCGTTAGATTTAAGGAGGCAGCCCGAATCACCTTTGATTAGAGAGATGGATGATATGCATCTGGCTGAACATTTTTTTGGTTCCATGAGCCTTGAAGGTGGACTTCATAGCCAGAGGAATAGTGAGATGCACATGCCTCAAATGAACTTACATCAGCTCACAATTCCGCGCCTCGGGTCTGGACAGTACCAGCAGCCTATTTCCCAGAGGTATGGTGATATGGAGGGCCCGTGGAGTCCAGCATATTACTCTCCTAGGCAATATGGTCACCATGACCCAAGAGCAGAGTTTCCACCTTCACCTTCTTCTGCTCGATACGGGATGGCGGTTGGAGAATTACCGGATAAATGCTTTGATAGAATACCTGATGAAAGCGCCTGGCCGCAAACGAACCACCAGCCTGTGTATGAAAACCATCACCAATTTCATGACAATGTTTGGTTGCCTGCTAGTGGAGCTCTGCCTGGTGATAAGGCTGGCTTCCCCGGTAACATCATGCATGGTCCTAATGTCTTAGATGGAAGTAACTTTTGTGATCACTGTTATATTGGTATTTCTAGAAATCAGTCCCATTTGGATCAACATGCCATTGGAAACAGTGTTCCACAGATCAGTAACCCTCGTCCCGAGTGTCCCTCAAGTAGGGAAAATTATATTTTAAATGGTAATTCAAAATTGCATCATGGAATTTACCCCAGAGAGCAAACGGACCCTCGGATGGTTTACAATGACTCACATTCCCATGAGCGAGGGTGGATTTTGCAGCATCAGTTAAACTCTCATCCTGAAGATGCTAGAGTTCATATCAATGGATCTGCGAGGGTAAATGAGCACTATACTGCGGATGCTTCGAGCATGAATTTTTCTGTTGGACATGGTAATTTTAATGATAATCATCATGTATCCATGAGTTATGTCCGTCAACATAGTGGACCTGATTTTGGTGGTGAAGTATTCCATGATCAATCATCAACAATTCATGCACATCCAACTCTTTCTGAAGAGCATATTGCCCGTTTTGGAAACCTAAGTTTTGCCTATGGCCCAGATCATTTGGACCCTCCTCTTGGACATGCACAGGTGCAAACTTTATGGCGACCCAATATAGTGCATGCCGTTCCAACATATGAAGCATCACACTCCCCACAGCAGCCAATCAATGGAATGATTAATTCAGGTCTTCCTAGAGCTATGCGAGAGGGTAGTCTGCTACGCAGTGGTGATAATCAAAGTGCTTGGGCTGAAACCTCGCAGAAAGTCTTGGGTATTGATGGAGCAAACACTGCAGAATACCCTACTGCTATGAAAGCCAACGTAAGCAACTATGCTCACGACACACAAAATCTACCCATTCACGATGCCATACAACTTCCACAAATTCCATCTGCTTATATCCCAGAACAGGTGAATGAAATTGGTGTTTCTGAAGTTGGTGGGCTGAAGAATGTGATGGCAAATGGAGTACAAGAAGTGGTCAATAAGGTTAACACACCAACAATGTCTGATGTAGAGCCAGATAAAATCATTAATACAAACTTTGAAAAAGTTTCTGGTGAAACATGCCCAATAACCTGCTTAAAATCTGTGGAAAGGACCAGTGGAAGCAACAACATTGAGAATATGGAATACAGTCCCACTGAGAAACCTGTTGTAGCAGACATTAATCCTGGCTTCATGCCTGAGGTTCACCATACTTCTATAAAAAAGACAGCATTTGAAGTTGCAGAACGTGACAAAAACAAAGCTGAAGAAAATGCTGATACTGCTTCTCAGGTTGTCATAGCCAAAGATGCTAACTGTAATGATATGGAATCAGTGAGTGAATTTTCTTTTATGTAAATATGTTGGAGTCCATTTTATTTATACATTACGAAAAAAGATCTAAATTGCTGAGTTGTTGGAGTATTCTGTGCTTATTTTCCTCATTATCTGATGCTGAAATTATGCTGTAGAATACTCAGGGGGAGTCACGTGTGGATTCTGATAATGACACATTGAACAATTTCAAAATTGAGCCAACAAAGGCAGAGGCAGAAGCCATTGCTAGAGGGCTGCAGGTTTGTCTGTTGTATAATCTGGCACGATCTACTACAATGCATTTTTCTTTTTTGTTTATTTCTTTTGTTATGCTACTTTGAGAATTATTAATGTGCTTAATAATTTCTGTTGGCCCTTAGACTATCAGGAATGATGATTTGGAGGAAATTCGGGAGTTAGGATCTGGCACCTATGGTGCTGTTTATCATGGGAAATGGAAGGGCTCTGATGTAGCTATAAAGAGAATCAAGGCTAGTTGCTTTGCTGGGAAACCATCTGAAAGAGAACGCTTGGTATTTTTCCATCTTATAATTGCCTTGCTTAATTTGTGCATATAGTTATTATTGCACCGTGTTCTATTATAAGTGCCTCATTTTTTTACCAAGGAAAATGTTATAACTCAGTAAGAACGTAACAGAAGACTCAGATCATTTCCAGATAAATACAAGGATTTCATAGTAGCATAATAATAAGTAGTTATGAGATAGTTAAAATAGATACACATGTAACTACTGCAACAAAATAGGATAAAACAACATTATGTAACATGTATATAACTATACGGAAACAGAAGGGAAATAATGAAGAGGTAGTGGTAGGGTTATTAGGAGTGAGTGAGCTGGGCTTATTCATTAAGTGGGCCTAGTGCTAATAGAAAGCAGAGGGATCGGCTATAGCTATAATTACGCCTCTTTTTTCATTTTTCTGCATGTTTTCTTGCATCACAAATGATTGACAGTGTTAGAGAGAAGATAATAAACACATCTTTCTCTTTATAATATTTAAAACAAGGTATAACATGTAAAACGTGTAAATTTTAATGTGATTGCCTGTGATGCTAATGAATTATCATATTGTGCAACCAACTTAATGAGGATTTTTCTTTGTAATATCTGGAAATATGTAATGGGGAACATGTAATAATTACTACATTCACAAATTTCCTGCCCCATTTTCATTCCTATTCAGGTCATTTGATGGGCTATGTCTAGAGCACAAGCAATATTTATAACGGTCGGATGGTTCATGTGAGGGAGGTGGCTAGCTCAATTTGTCGCTAAAATTTAGCTTAATTGTATGCAGCATACAGTTTCTAGAATTTTTTACTGTGAAAACTCATTACTGATATATCTGCAAACCTTTTCTCTTCATTTGAAATACCTACGGCCTTTGTATGGAAATACAGCCTTTTTTTAATTAATACCAAAATACGGTACCAAAAAAAAAAAAAAAAAAAACATTTTCGAAATATGAGAGGCAAAGGCGCAGCTGGAAGCAGTGCCTTTGACAGTGAGTGCCCTCTTTTTTTTATTATTTTTAATTGGACAGCGTGGCTGACACCTGTGCCTTCTTTGTAATGCTAGAAAATTGGAGAGCTGATTGTCTCTCTTTAAAGCTAAGAGTGTGGAGTGCCCTTCCAGTGAAAATAACAGTTGAAGTGGTCAGAAGCCATTTATGGCCCATAGAGACTAGTGAATGGAATGGATCATGAATGTATAAACCAAACTAAAAAAAGATATCCAATATCCCAAATCTCTCCCCAATATACTGGCAAAGTTGATAAGCAGGTCTCAAGGTCTGTTAGATAAACCAAATTAAAACAGAAGCTATCTCACTGGGTTGTTGTCGTTGTCATCATAATCATCATCAGTTGCAACAGCAACTAAATTCCATTCCCAAAGGAGACCACACGTTCCCAGTCCAAAAAGGAAAGCTTCAAATGGTATACAAAATGCCTAATCTCAAGCAAAGAAGGAGACCAAGGAAATGGAGCTCAGAAGAAGAAGCTGTGAGGAATAGTGTCAAGAGGTTGGTAAATCCATGCATGCTTCACTGGGTTGAATCTCCCCCGAAGCCCCTTGGTCTTGGTCAGGGAGTTTAGTTGTCTAAAATTGTTGGCATGCTTCGCATTCATCTTCCCGAATTAATCTTCAACTATCTTACCAATTATTTAGTTTTAGGTTGATTTGAAGGATACTTGGTGGAACACGATAAAGAATTGATATTTTGGCATGTGTTTGTTTTGAGTTCTGCGATTCAAGAGGGCACCCTTCAATTGAAAACAATTAAAAACAAAGAGTTATTGTGGTGAAAGTTGCGGTTTCCTGCTGCGCCTTTGATGCTTATATTTCGAATATGTTTCTTTTACTATATTTTGATATTAATTTAAAAAAAATAAAGCCATATTTCCATACAAAGGCCAAATACCTACTCTAAAGTTAATGACAGTATAATACACTGCTAATTCATAGTGGTGTCACATAAGATCCAATGCTTAGCCTATTCAGCCTTCAAGGTTATTCAAGTTATTTAATAAATGTCTAAACTTTATTTTTGCTCAAATAAGCCAATACTGGCCCATGCCATGGATTTAGTGAAGGGTGAATTAGTATTAAAAAGAGTTGAGGCCTGCTACTCCTAACAGCTACATCAAGCTAATTTCAAAGATAACTTTTCTTATTTTCTTAGTTCCTTCTCAAGATAGTTAATTATTCCTAAATAAGAGAGAGTGTTGCATCTAACATCTCCTAAAATGCATTGTTAATCAGAATATAAAAGGATAGATGTTTACTTTCCTATTCTCAAGATATTTTTTTTCCTATTATAAATAATTATCTAGGTGTTCCTAGCACACTATTTCCCCTAAATTTATGGGTTGAACCCCTTGCATTAAAGTTGATGGTAACTTGGAGCTTGATGACTTAATAATGTAGTAATTCAATGGATATTGATGTACCTTGGTAAAGCACATTTTCTTTGTTGATCACCTGATATGGTATCTGAAAAACTTTTATATATCTGACTATTTTTTCTATGAGCAATCTGATAATGGGGAGAGTTAAAAATTAAAGACATATGATTTGTTGACTGTTTATAAATGTCTATTTTTCATTTGTATTAGTTTCTTGACAAATAGTCTGAACCAAAATGATGACGTGCCTTTGACATACTGATGAACCAAACAAAGCTTAAGTGAATTAGTTGTGAATAAAAGGAATGTGATTTTCCAGTAAATATTGGTAAAGGACTCATGGCTTATGTTTTATAGTCCTGAAATATATGCGTTAGGTACATTAGTGGGGCTTTTCCTTTTTTCATGACTTTTAACAGATTTCAGTGTTCAACATGGTAGTGAGAGATTGAAACAATTATGTTGATACAGTTTCAGAAAAGGAAAAAGAAAAAAAAAAAAAAAGGGTGCTAATACTGTAATTTTGGGACCAATGAAAGTCAGTTTTAGTAATTAATTATTGGGTGTGTACCTTAGATTCAGAAACAGGGATGGGATTGGTACAAACCCAAAAAGCTTTGTGGCAGCACAGAAATCTCATCTGCAAAAGAAATGATCACTGTATCAATTTGAAACTTAATAAATATAAATGCATGTGATATTTGCCGCAGTGATGTATAAAATAGAATGGGAAAAACATTAAGACAACTTCTTTTTTGCAAATATCCATCTTCCTTAAAAATTGACATGTGATATTTTCCACCATAATTACTTACACTGTTTTGCATGGAAAGAAAGAAAATGTTGTGGAAATCCTTCTTGATTTTTATGAAGGAAAACATTTTCTTTTCATTTAGTTATCTCCTGGAGGGAAAAAAAAAAAAAAGAAAGTTCTATTCCCATTGGATTTTTCCGAATATGGAAATCCCAAATATAGATTTATGGGGGAGGGCCTCCGTTTAGATTTTTTAATGAAGGAAAACTATTTTTTTTTTCTCAATTGAATTTCTTCTGAGGATGGAATTTAGCATATTTATTTATGTGGGAGTGCTTGTGTTCCCTGTCACTTGGATTTTCAATCAATCAACTTTTAGAAGGTGGCATAGGTAAAGGCATTAGAATTTCACTTTTCCATTGCCTTCTTGCAGATTGCAGATTTCTGGAAAGAGGCATTAATACTGAGTTCTTTACATCACCCAAATGTTGTTTCTTTCTATGGTATTGTGCGAGATGGGCCGGATGGATCCTTAGCAACTGTAACAGAATTTATGATCAATGGGTCCCTAAAACAGTTTTTGCAGAAAAAAGACAGGTAATGCAAGTTGTTATGATATTGTGTTTTGGTTACTTTTGTGAATCTTGGATTATGGTCTTCGCATTGTTGTTACCGTGCTTTGCTACATGTAACTGTACATTGATGAACAGTCTCTTAATGCTTTAGGACAATTGATCGTCGTAAACGGCTCATCATCGCTATGGACGCAGCTTTTGGAATGGAATATTTGCATGGGAAGAACATTGTCCATTTTGATCTTAAATGTGAAAATCTATTGGTAAACATGAGAGATCCTCAACGTCCCGTGTGTAAGGTACTTTGTATTGTCCAGCTTTTAGTATACCTTTTCCATTCTAGCTTGAAGTAAACTGGTCCTGATATTTGTTCTGGTTATTTATGCCAATATCTTTCTACTTTTGCTAATTTTGTAACTATAGCATATGTATTCATAAGAGTGGCATTAATTCCATTTCTGCTTCTAGATTGGTGATTTGGGGTTGTCTAAGGTAAAGCAACACACATTAGTTTCTGGAGGTGTGCGTGGAACACTACCATGGATGGCTCCTGAACTTTTAAGTGGAAAGAGTAATATGGTAACAGAGAAGGTATATGGTCTATTCATTATATTGTGAATTGTAAGACTCGTGTTAATAACATAGTTCTTTTATGGTTTCTTGTCTTTTGTAACATCTGGTTTACTTTGTTTCAGATTGATGTTTACTCATTTGGAATTGTTATGTGGGAGCTGCTTACTGGAGATGAACCTTATTCAGACATGCATTGTGCCTCCATAATTGGTGAGAAATGCATACAGTAGTGATACTTTTTAGTTGTCCAGTGTGCTCTCACTCCTTTTTTTGTTTTAAGGACTATAAGAAAGAAATGAAGGGCCATTTATGTGTTCATAAATTGCTTAGTTCGACAATTAAAGTTTAATTTGATGATTATTGCTTTGGCTTTTCATTTATGTCAAAGTTTTCTGATATGACAGACGTGTGGTAATAAGCATGTTCCCCTCAGTGCCCCTGGAATCTTACTGTGAAAGTTTACCCTTATAAGATTGTGATAGAACACAATCGCAGAGTAGTTTTTCCATGGATTTTTCCACTAGATGATTGCCACTGCACTCAATCACATTCATTCCCTGTCCCCAAGTCATAACCTTGATCTTTTGCTTTTTTGTTTTCTTTTTTCTTAATTTAATAATAAAATCTTGAGGCACTGGCTTGCTTTCAAGATCTGAATATATCTCCTTGACCACATCCCGTAGCTCTTTAGCCTCTTCATAGAACAGGTTTGTCTGCCCAATGCATGACTATACAGAACCATGCCATAACCATGGAATTTTCAGCCTCTCGCAGCCCCTAGTTGCCCACCGTTTGTGATGGTGCTGGATTTCAGCAATTAAGCAGCCTAGTTCCATCTTCCATGAATCACAAGTTTCACATACTAGACCACTGGCTAAAGTTCATATCATTCAATTTGTGCTGTGTATATCCTAAGTATAAATAGCTCATGAAGCTAGTGATAGACTGTCAGCCTGACACGTCAGAGCTGCTGAAGGTACGAAACCGAAGTTTGGTCATATATTGGTCCTTTCGTCATGATGGGTGTGAGTGCTCTAAGGTAAGGATTCTCTTTATCAACTGACTGTTGAAATATACTGTGGCCAGGTAAATCTTTTAGGGAGTGTAACTGCCCATTCTAGATCGATCTGCAAGATCAACATAAGCTCTAATATCATATGAACAATCAAATAAAAAAA
This sequence comes from Combretum micranthum, assembly GCA_024138025.1. NCBI lineage: Eukaryota > Viridiplantae > Streptophyta > Magnoliopsida > Myrtales > Combretaceae > Combretum > Combretum micranthum. Next base: position 152,681 of record JAMXBD010000397.1, on the reverse strand, counting down.
AAAAAAAAAAAAAAATTAACTCTTTCATTGACTACTAGTGTGTGCATGTGTATAGCATGCATGAATGCGCCTGTGTGTGTATCTATGTGTGCGTTTGTTAAGGGAACAAAGTAGACATATATTTGGATAGATACACATCCTACATCTTCTCGAGCAAAAAGAGAAAAAAAAAAAAAAAAGGAAGAAACAAATAAAAACTATGATTATCTATCAACTAACAAATAGAAAAAGAATATTTGCCAATTAAAATAATTCTCAGCTAATTTCCGTGATGTCCTCTAGAATGTCCAACATATATCATACTTGGACATTTAATCTTTTTTAAAATATAGATATATACATACACATGCTATTGCAAATTGTAAATTTTTGTCTCCTACCTCTAAATGTACCACTTATGTTACATTGCCACAGTTTTTAACTTATTGCCATCAGGGAGATTATTTATCTGTAGGCCCTTCCAATAGTCTTTCTTCTGCAACCTTCTGATATCTTGGTTTTGATTTGCTTGGCTTAAATTAATGAAGTATATTTCTAATGGTTTTCTAGGTGATAGTCCTGAAAAAGAAATGTCATAGCTAAGCTGGCATTGCTTCTACCTTAGCTATGAAGTCTGTAAATTGAAACATAAGTTATTGAATCTAATACAGGAATTTGACATTGCTAATCTCTAAAGTACAGATTACTCTATCTCAAGTATGTCACCTATATATTTATCTATGAAATGATATCATATTCATCTAATGTCAATATTGCATTACACAGACCAAAATCTGTACTTGATGGTTCTGCAGGTGGTATTGTAAACAACACACTGCGCCCACAAGTTCCAACATGGTGTGATCCTGAATGGAAATCTTTGATGGAAAGTTGTTGGGCTTCTGATCCATCAGAGAGGCCATCATTCTCAGAAATTTCTCAGAAGCTGAGAAATATGGCAGCTGCAATGAATGTGAAATAGTTTCATGTTAAGGTATTGGCTTAAAATGTCCAAGGACTTGCATAGTTTTTGAACTTAGATCTCCCCGTCTGATGCTCCTGAAGAATGTAGGGTGTAAGACACTTTTTCATGCTTATCTTATTATTATTCTTTTTATTGTATTATGGAGATAATGTTCATAGGTATTCTTTATATAAATATTGAAAGTCCCAATCTCATGTCAAAATCTGATTTAGAAGTACTGGAGCCTGCTCTAATGTGGCATAATTGATTGTTCTTGCAGGAAGTTGTTATTTCTAGTGAGTGGGCCAATGGTGCTGCTGTGGACAGTCGGGATGACTTCCACGAGTAGCACCAAGCTTAAGATGCTGGAGGGGGGTTGTATATAATATGATGGTAATTACTGCATGCTAAGCTTTTGTTTCCTGGTTAAGGAATTACAGCATTCCACCTGTTTGCTGGATGTGTTCAGAGATTTGCAGTCAGCTACAGCTTCATGGGGTCTTGTCTCATTTTTTCCAAGAATTATCAAAATTCCGAGCCTTGGCTGCAAATTTCATACAACCGCATTTAATTTATTATAAGTGTACAAAGTTTGTGATAACATATACATTTTTAATCTTCAAGGGTCATCCATGTAGTATTATGGCTAGATCCAAAACTATTGCTGCAAAGGTCCCAGAGTTTAGGTTACATGAAAAATATATGATACGTTCGGTAAATATACAGCTCTACCTATATAAGTTGTCTTTTTATCTTTTATGAGAAGTCTGCATCGTTGTGCAAGTGATTAATGCAAGCGCACCTTGCAAGTCTCTCAAACATAATTTTTGAGGGGACCCATTTTGAGGCCTTGTTTTGTTCTTATATTAGTTAGAGCTATTTTATAGCATGTGGTCCATGCTGTCATGGAGGAAGAGTGGATGAAATGGAGTGACATTTTCTTTTGTGAATATTCAGACTTGGTAAATTGTCTGCTTGCTGACGTTCATAGTTAGTTTAATACAGGCAGTTTATAAGATGTTTCATCAGGCATCCTACATGGGTGGTTGATATTTTTGCTTGCCCATCATCTACTTTCCTGGGTACAAGTGCGAGTGTGTTCCGTCATGAATGAATTAAGCTAGTTGTTGTTGTCTTCAGCAGAAGAGAGTTGTGGGACTAGCTAAAAAGAATCATGTAGATCAATTGCCGCTTTATGGTTTACTTGTTTTGGGACAGAGCATGCTCTTTGAGCGTTGTTGAAGGTATCATCTGTAGGCTGGGAATGAGTTCACCTATGCTTATTGCTCATTGAAAGAAGGGAGCGCACGGGAAGAACTGATCTGGGGATGGATCCTGCCTTTTGGTCTTGGTAGTTTGTGAGTTAATCTACTAAGAATGATGGGAGCATTTTTGAGAAGTCAAAACGTTTCATCCTTAATTGCTGTGGAACTTAAAAGCCTGACGTTTGTTGGAATGTTGTGGATCTTAGTAGCAAGAATGATGGTGCGTATGCAATCGATTATCCGTAGTTGATCTTAGTCCTCTTAAATAGATTTTTACAGTTGAGCGATGGTTTGTGTTTGTGATTGTTACTTCAATGTCTTTTGCAATTTATGAGCCTGCTTTTTTGCAAACTCTACCGATACACTATGCTCTAATAGAACCCTAGGTTAGGTGCTTATAGTGGGATCATAGGGACTTTGATAAATCGTTTGGTTTACAGATCTGGTGGTTTAGTCTGGTTTACAGATCTGGTGGTTTCAGTTTAGTTTTTAATTTGTTGTGGGTTTCAACTTGGTTCCAAGATGGATTTAGTGACAAAATGATGTGGAATTTGTTCAAGTTATTGGTGCTTGGAGGGTTCTTGTTACGATCCCATATCGGTTTTATGAGAAATTGTGGAATGGTACTTTAAACCTGAAAGGTTCTCTCACTTAATAGGTTAATTTTTTAGGTTGAGCTTTTCCTTTGGACTTAATACCTAATATTTGGTGTTCTCATTGAGAGGCCGACACTAGTGGAAGGGGCGACTTAGGAAAGGGCTACCTAGAAAAAAGGTTAGAGTGCAGCCATCTAGAGTGAAAGTCATCTACAGTGGGTCACCTAGAGTAAGCTGTCGATGGCGTTAGCTTTTCAAGGGGCGTGCAATGTTTCCCACATCGGTTCTATGAGAAATCATAGAATGGTATTTAAGCCTAAAAGTTTCTCCAGCCTAATAGGCTAGTTTTTTGGGTTGGGCTTTCCCTTTGAATTTAATACCTAATAGTTCTTGAGTGGAGATTCTGAGGATTTGTTATTGGCATTTGATTTTGTAATTGGTTTTGACGTTGTGATATTGGTGGCCTTCAGGCATCCTTAGGGGTTGCGCCATTACGAGTTATCATCAAGGTTGGGTTGCTTAGCGTGAGTAAAAATGCATTCGCTAAATGCATAAATTTTTATTAGAAAAGAAAAAAACACATTCAATAAATATGTTGAGAGTTTAGTTTTGTTTGTCCAGCCTACTGGTGCATTCTCTGAATGCGTCGATGTAGTGCTAGATATAAGATAGTAGATGTTGGACGTCTTAACATACACATGCGTGTATATATATGTTACAGTTGTCACGTATAGATTTTAGGTATGACAATTTTTATATATAATATTAATTATCATATCCTAACAATATCTCATGTACAGTTATGTTTCCTCTTCCTCATTCAATATAAAATTGTTTATTTTGAAAAACAATATGGAAAATATATGGAATGATAATTTCAATATTTGAAAACGAGACTTTTGAGATGAGATGGCAAAAATATGTGTGGACAACACTCAAGATATATTTTTTCTGATGATTTATCCAATGTTTTTTCTTTAGTTATTAGGTCCTCTCATACAGAACAATTGCTAAATTATGCTTTGTATGAATTAATGAGAGAGAGAGACTTTTGATTTTTCCTAAACATCATTCTATAAAAAATTGGTTAGTTTTGTAAAATGAGACTGTTGGCTCTTTCTAAAACGAACACAATATAAGTAAACTCAAAAAATATGTTTTGTTACAAACTTCTTCTTCTCTTCCATAACAATAATGTTTGTTATGTCTTACTTTGTTCTCTTTTATATATACAAATATAACAATGATTGGATGAAGCAAAAACACTTGGCACAACCACTAAATCCCCTTCATTACATATTCATGATTGCATGGCATTATATTAAGTAAGAGAAAAAGAAAAAGACAGACATATAGAGCATACCATGAAACTATGCTATCAACTTTCATAGCTTCGACCACCTATATTAACCAACTACAATTATTGTCTTTGTCTCAACTACAATTATTTGAAATATGGCACTACATGAATGTGCTCATAGTGTAAAATATTCCAGGCCTATTTATAGAATGCGTTCGGACTTTAATTAAAAAAATAAAAATAAAAACGAACTTGAGCATATTCACTGAATGTGTTTTTTTCATAAATATTGGAATGCATTCGGTGAATGCGTTTTCACTCGAGTAAAATCAGAATATTTATTCCAATACTGTATTTTTGGATTTATAATTTGAAAATACAATATTTTTGTACAAACCTCGGTTGCTTGGCCTAGTTATTTTATTTCTTTTGAAAAACGATTTTGATGTGGCATTTGCTAGCATGCTGATGTACTTTTGATTGGGATAGAACACCTAATAGGCGTCAATTCGCTACGTATATCAGCATTGCATGGGTAATGGATATAGCCTCGACACCATCCATAACAATACAAACTTCAATCGAACATTACTTTTGCCACTTGAAATTTATAGATTGTAAATAACAAAACCATTGAAGATTAAGATACCAAATATGATGTTATCTATCATATTTAACTAATTATTCAGCTAACAACCATTGGATAGCTTTCATTTTGTTAACATTAAGCACTAACTCAATTACCCACTTGCCAATCCACATTATGAGCATGCCTCCACTAAATTTGTGGGTTCACAAGGCCGTATCTAGCCTTCGAATTATCTTATAAACATCTATGTATTATTGGTCATTAAAACTATTTGTCATGCCTCAAGCACAACGCAGCATTGTGAAATATGCTAAGGTGCAGATACATGCTAAAATCTATGTAGTTAAATAATCTCTTGAATAAACTCTCTAATATTATCATTAATTACAGTCTATGATATCGCCATAAGGTTTCTGTCCATTAGGTGCTAAACCAAATTCAACTTAAATTATTTTAAAAAAAATAATTAAATTGAGTCTCAATACATCAACTATTGCCACTTAGTCTTAATCAACTTCTTAGTGGATTTACTCTCATTCGATAGGTCATACTCCATCATGTATGTCAGAAGCACACTACCTAAACAGTTGTTTTGTCAACCCTAAACATGTAACTACTATACACACACAAACATATGCCACATTGCAAACAAGCTTATATATTATTGAGTGCAACGTATTTATTAAGATGTACACCCTAGGTCATCCATACGATAAAACCTTTGCACAAAACAACTCAAGCTTTCTTTTGAAACGTGGCAAAGCCATTACTCACTACTTACAGTAAAAAACATAGTAGAGCCACCATATACAATAAACAATCCATGAACCCATCATTTATGATAAATCATTGACGAGGATGACTCCGTTCCATGTTATCGACAAACTAAACTCCCACCTCAAGTTCATTATTTGTATTAGATATTAGGAGTAGGCTCCATTTGTATCATTTTAATTATTATCCTAATCTACTTGGTTGTGCATCTATAATTTCATTCTTACTTATCTAAACGTATCAGCCATAGTTCCTCTATGTCAATAACCTACTCAATCACCACAATGACATTCATGTTGTATATAAGCATGTTATTTATAGAATGTGACACCACCATCTCTCATTAATCAACCTATAGTTCAATTGGCCTCATAGAAATAGTTCACACATTAACAAAATTTGTACATTTATTAGTTGGGTTCCACTAAATTTGATCATACATATGCATCATGCTATAGTAGCTTTATAGTTGGAATTCGTACAAAAACTTGTTGCCACTAAATTAGATCTTAAGTTTATATTCATTTTTCTTACTTAATGGGGGTGATAATATGCTTATTAAGTTCATAATAGGTCACCAAAAGGGTTCCTTAGTCAACCTATAGGCCAAGCATGGTCAACCTAATTAAGGAAAGATGAGGCAACTGACCTCTCAATAAAGGCCGAGAAACCATGCTAAAAGGGTGGTAAGCAACCTTATTAGTAGTATTCCATCTATTTCCTAATTCTAAGCCTACCTTCAACTAACACAATCCCTATGCCCGAAATGGTCTTGTAATCACAATTTTCTTAAGATTTTTCTTGATCTAACGAACCATAATCTTGTTCAATTTTTAATCATCAATTTTGTTGTTTATGAGTACTTAACTAACGTCACTTATTTTAATAGATCTATACTTGTTCATGATTCTTTCTCAAAATCTTTGATTAGTGGATCCCTTAAGGAAAAGGGAATTGATTATTTGCCTTACTCAAATAAGCATAAATTAATATGACTCATATGCGAAAACTTTCAAATTAACCACTCGACTTATAGCCCCATCCTCATAAATAAGATTATGGTAAGTTTTATATGAGGAATCATAGATTAAAAATAAAAAAATAAAAAAGACACAGACACACACACACACAACAAGTTACAATTTATTGTGTAATGTGCATTCTTTGGAATTTTTATAATATTGTCTCCACTTCACTATTGAGAAACTAAGGGTCTATTGATAATTTATATCGAGAAAACTTGAAAAGAAGTAAAGAGTTTATGTCACACCCTCATAGGGTACCCTAACAGTATTGATGCGTCATGTAACATATTAGAGCCACATACATTTATATTAAACAATCTAAGACTTCTAGAAAGACACATGAGCATTGTACAACTAGAATGCCCCGTGACGTGGACATTTATAACAAGATTAAAAGTTTGTTCAAAATAAGAAATATTGCATACATATAGATCGCATACACATAGATCATACACAAGAATAGCATTACATACCAATTACATTGAGTTTTTAACTATTACATCAAAACTATACAAATATTGTTCTTAGACTATTCTTTACTCAAAATACTATGCTCTTTCTCTAGTCCAAGTCTTGATTCCTTTGCTAACTTATGTTAGAACCAACTTTTGAGTATAGAACAACTCTAATGATCTTTGTAACCAAACAAATCTATGGGAGGGTAAGCAAACCACAGCTCAGTGAATGACTAGATCTCAACACTTATCAAGTAGAATCAAACAAGTTTGTTTAACAAGCATATGCAATCCAACAATCAACCATATGTAATCGGTATAAGCTTTGATAACTAGAATTCAAATAGGGAGTAGATTTATTATAAAGCCACTAATTTTGCATAACCTAATTTTGATAATTGACTATATGATATAAAATCTTGAAAAGCTTTTGGAAAAGTCATCAAGAATCACTCCCGATTTTTCACGATTTAAGAATATTAAAATGTAAAAAATTCAATTATAGTTTAAAAAATCATAATCGTTATCAACAAAATTTTCCCTAACCTTTTTGTGATCAATAAGTAATGATAAATAAAAGAATTGATGAAGTAATTATTAAGGCTCTAGCAAACTTAAAAGAATTATCTGTCATTTCCAAAAATAATTAGAAAAATAGTAACCATGCCTTGAAAATTTTCAAATAAGAATAGCATAATAAATTACTAAGCGAAACCTTAACTTCAACAAATAAAAATAAATATATCTCTAAATTTATCCAACACATAAAATTACATAACATCTAAGCAAGTAAATTTCCAAAATAGTCATAAATAATTATTTTATAGATTTATAATTAAAAACGATTATAACTTCTTAAAGAAACTAATGAAACCATCTTCTTTAGTAAGTAAAACCCTTGCAAGTCACCGAACCATATGAATAATTTATTACATAAGAAAATATCCAAAATATAAAACAAATAATTATAAATAACAAAGTTCTAAAATTAATACCCATATAATATTCTGCATTACTAAATTAATTATGTAGTTATCTTGGACACACGATACATAATAAGTATATAACAAACTATTATTACAATTTATAGTAGTAGTGTTAATAATATCAAAAGTATATTGTAACTAACAATATATGTATTATAGTAAAAATAAACAAATTTTTTTATGTGATAAATAATAACACTATACTTGATCCACATATTAAGATAAAATTAAAAAGTTAACAATATTAAGATCCTCATTATTATATTACTAATATTACATTAATCATAAAACTTACCTGCTCGTAACGAAGATATATGATATAAATAAACTATATCATAAGTAGAATATTGCAATAAATACTAATGTGATTTAATAATTATGGTAACAATATATATAATCATCATATCAATATACCCTATAACATAACAAGACTCTAGGGTTAATTACTTAGGAGAGCTTGCAATTGTTGGCACAAACTATATATTTGAAAAATCATTTGATATGTTAAATATTGTATCAGATAATTATAATAGAAAACAAGCAAACAAATGAAATCAAGAAGTATGATAATATGATATTAATTAAATAGTGTAAACCAAGATCATATCAGAGGATTAATTTGAAATTTAATAAAATAAATAAAACACATCATGAACCTTAAAATTCACATTAGAACCAAAATCCTAAAACATATCAAATCAAACAAAAATCTTAGAAACCTTAGATTGAATTAAATAGATCTTATAACCCTAAAATACCATATAAATTAAATTAAACTTGGATTCTAAAATTTCGAAACCCTGAAAACTGTAAATGGGATAAGATGAAGATTTAATAACCCTAAGATTTCAAATGAATTAAATAAAGGCTGGAACCCTAAAGTAAATCGTATTGCAAAAACATATCACCAACAAAATGATCTAATAGCTTAATGAATCCAAAAAACCTACACTAAATAATTCATCTATTCGAATTCTAACATGTAAATGGATGCATTAAATCTAAATAATATATATTAATAAAATAACAAGAAATAATTTCCTATAATTAGGAACTCCTAAAATTTTACAGCAATCATATAAGTAAAATCTTTGACTCAAAAACAGGATCAGAACCCTAAAGTTAAACAAGTCAACCGTAAATCTTATAAAATCCAAACTCGATCGGAATAGCTTCTAAAATCATAAAATACTAAATTAAATAGAAAAATATTATGAACTTAAATTATGAAACAAATATATATTACAAGTCTTAAAATGATTAGATTTGACAAAACTTAGATTGTTTTAAGCTTTTACGGAATTGGTTTCTGTATCCGATCACAAACATGTAAATCAAAACAATATAATTTAATAATACTTAGTAATAAAATAATGCATATCTATTTTCTATAATATGGTATCTAAATTTCCAAACCAAATTTCATCAACTGAATAGTTTCTACACTTGATTGCTAGTACACAAATCGAGATAGCTAAACTAGATAACAATTAATGATAAAATAATGTCAATTCACCTTTCAAAATCATTTAATGATTTATTATAAACCCCCAAAAATTTTCATAATTCATAAAAAATAATTTTAAAAGTTTAAAATTGAAATCCCAAAAACCGACTCAAGTTAAAACCAAATTCTAAATCAAGACAAACACCAGAAACGAAACCCTAAAACATGAACTAAGTTAAAACCTAATTCTAAATAAAGATAAAAAAAAGAGATTTCTTAATTTGAGAAATAGGGAACCCTAAAAAACAAAATAGAAAAATCCAACTATCGGTTGAAGCAACATTCGTACATCAATCAAATCACCTAACCGTTTCCTAACACGCAAATCAAGACAATATATCCAAGTAACGATCAACAACAAAATCTTAAAACCCTCGGTAAATTTCAGAATTAGAAATTTCAATTTTCGCCAAAAGTCAAATTAAGTCAACTCATAACCCTAGACTCGGTTAAACGATCCCGAGAACTAAAAACTATTAATTGATCACAAATAAAATAAGATAAACCATAGATGTCGAGCTAAAAATATAAAACGATCAAACTCGAAAATTATACGATCTTACGAATATCTCGACGAAACCAAAAGTCAAATCGAAACTCTAAAGTCAACAAAGTCTATAACGAACCCTAGTGTTAAAGATCCGGCAATCCCGCGTTTTCAAACCCTAGAAAACAAAATTAAGCCAATAGCTTAAAATAGTTCGTAATAAAATAGGGTAACATAAAAATATCAGATTCGCGAATTTCAAGTGTCCTTCGGACTCAAACGGAATCAGTGCTCGAAAAGCGTGTCCCAGAGCTCGGAATATAAAAAATATTCCGTTTATACCAATAGACTCGTAAAAATATAAGGATTCCAAAAATATCAGTTTTAGAATTTTTCGGTAGCTGAAAATTACAGATATAGCTCGATTACGCATATTTTTATTACTACCGGTACTTTAATTGTCTAGTCTACTATTCATAGTACTTTTCTACTATTCATTACTATTTCACTATCTCTACTTTTTCTTATACCTATTTCTTACTACCTACATACTTATTTTCTTATTTTTTATATTTCCAATACATCTTATATCAAATCATATCTTACATATTAATTATTTTCTTACAAAATTCACTCAAAAATCAACTCACTCTCTCTCCCAATACCCATGGCCGGTGCTACACCCCTCCCATTTTCCCTCAATTATTTTCTTTTTCAATTTATTTTATTACATCTAAAATTCACTCCAAAAAATCTATAAATACTCCCTTCCTCTTTCATTCTTTCACACAATTCATTTCACTACCAAAACTTTCTCAAATTCTCTACACAAACACTCTCCATAAACTTTTCCTCTACCAAAATTCTCTTTCACCAAATACCCACAAGAATTTCTCTTTATGTAATACAACTACCATCTCTCCAAAATCACATAACCATACATTCACCACCATCTTTATACCACAAAAATACCTAAGGTAAAAATTTCTTTCAACCATTTAATTATCCATGTCATGTAACCTAGCATGACTATGGTGTTGTTTTGAAACTCATATGAGTAGTAAAAATAACAACATGTTCATGTTTTGTTCTTGTACATAAGCTTCCTATTTTATTATATTGTTATTATTATTGTTATTATTTGCTTCTAATCTAACTTATATAATATTATGTATACTATGTATATATATTTATTTAGAGCATATAAGCTCATTTGTTATTTATTTACTTTCAAGTTATGCAATTTATTTATTTTATGCAATTATTAAGACTAGTCTTTCTAGTCTTAGACTTGTCCATATCAAGTCAAAATAATCTTTTGTTTATTTTCTTTAATCTTTCGGGACTAGTCTATTCTTAGTCCCGGAATGCCTTGATGAAGCTAAGGCTCCAATACTTGACCGGGATACCTTGATAAAGCTAAGGTTCCCAATACTTGATATTTTGTTTTCTTACTTATTATTTGTTTATAGTATTTTCTTATGTTCTTATTTTTTTATAAGCTCATAATACTTGCATTTACATAATGTCAATGTCTCAACTAATCTAAAAGTAGAATTTCATTTTATTAAAGGAACTCAAAACTAGATTTTCGATTACGTAATTTATCATAAAAGTTATTAATCAACAACACAAAAATAGAGTTTCCTCAACGTTTTCATAAATAACAAAGATAAATTACCAAGGAAACATAAGAAATAAATATTTTTTTGTATATTATGGTAACCTAAGTTTTAGTAAAATAGTTTGTTAATATTAAAAGCTTTACAAAAGCTTAAGATTTAAACTCTTTCAACTTCATAATAGAACTAAGAAAACAAACTAGTTTTCAAAGTTAAGATGAAAAATCAACTCATAAAGTTATGAACCCACTTAGGAAATATAATGATTTTCAAAATTCTAAAAAGAAGGAACTCATTTTCAAAAAGAATATAAATGAAGTAAGATTAACAATAAGGGATTTTATCAATAAAAAGGATTCTTTTCAAAAGAAATGAAAGAACAAGTTTTAGAAAGAAAAAGCTTATATTTTAGAAATGAATATAAGAAGACATGACTCATTTTCTAAAACCATCCTAAATACAAAATTATGAAAAGGTTTTCATCAACTTAATATACTTTTGATAAATTTGATCTTTAATCACTAGGAGTAAAATTTATGAAAGACTAAGGAAAATTTGCTTGTTTTTAGAAAAATAATGAAGAAAATAAAATAAGAATATACTTATGAAAATATAAAGTTTCTTCAAATACTTGAAAAGAAATCATCAAAGTTAAAGTTTTAACAACTCCAAATGAATTGTTTTATGAAATAAATTGTTGAGACACTACCATTAGAATATTTGCATATAAAGTGAGCTGACCTATATACTCAAAGTATTTATCAAATATTATATATATATTATATATATATATTGTCACAAAAGGACTTTCTTTAAAATGAAAGTTGAGTTAGAAAATGGATTTGCAAAAGTTTAGAAATAATTCGTTTTAAATCTGTACCCAACATTTTCGGAACCCAAATGACTTTGTATGACAAGGATAACCTTAGGAATGGATAGATCTTTTCGAATAGGTAGAAAACGGTATATTATATGCAAAATTCAGAGTTAAAATGAGCAAGTTATGGCCATTTTAAGTTGGAATTTCCTCCTATACGATTTTATCACGATTTTAAGAAAAGTTTAGAAAATCCAAGAATAGAAATTTCATGAAAGACTTATCCCGGGTATTTCTTTTGTCTAGGTGATGAAAGATACGAGATTACCCTACCCGAGGATTACTACGACTAAGAAGATCGCAAAATGGACGAGTAGTTATTCCTCCTAATTTGGTTACCTTGCTTGTGCTTGTAAAGTAGTAGTACTAGTATACTAAGAAAAGATAAAAATAGATATATATTTGGGGGATTCGAGATTATGTGTATATACGTGAATCTATGTTTATGCGTGGAATAAGAATTAAGAATGTCGCAACTTCGAACTGTTTGTTTAAATAATTTTGTTTACTTATTTGTATGCCTGTTTATTGTTTGCTAAATTGATTGATCGCCCCTAATAAACCTTAATAAGGTTTGGCTTAAGAAAAATAAAACGCTTATGCATAGCATCCATCAAGTTATATCTATTTCAGAAGACTGCTACTCCTACGCGTAGAGTTGGATTGACTGTGATCGTGTGGTGCCACGGGCCATGTTCCTTCCTGGAGAATCCAAATCGCTCGGGGAAAGCGACTTTAGGTTTGGAGCCGAGCTAACCGAATACTGTGGATGAGGACCTAGGGACTAGCAGTAGAAGGTCGAGGACCTTCAACCCCGATTCCCTAGCCTTTGATACGGAGGGGTAAATCCGTTTTATATATGGTTTCCGGATAACTATATATATTTGTGTATTCATGTGATTACTGCATCGAATGCATAGCATATGTGTGAAAATATAAATAAACTTGTTTGAAATTATGGTGCGAATGAAAAGGAATATCTCACTAAGCTAGTTGTAGCTTATACCCCTATAGATTTTGTTGAAACAGGTATACCCGTGGCTTAAATTGAGGATCATGAAATTAAGGAAGTCATGAATGGATGTTAAGCTTCTATGAAGAAAATAGAATCATAAGATGAAGTAATTTTGTAAGGTTCTTTATATGTAATGACTTATATGATTAGTATTTATTTGAAGATAATAGAGGGATATGCCCCTAAGAATCGAATTGTAATATGTTTATGTTTTATGATAATTATTCTCTTTGCCTCGTTACTTGTTTATTATCAATATAAATTGCGCTACTCCGATGCGTCCCATTGGTTGTGATGTATGCCTTGTACATGATATGGAAGCCTTTGCATGACTAAGGTAGTCATCCCTAGGCTTTAGTATTGTGTACGGCGGATTGCCACGTTTAGGGTACCCCTCAGGGCGTGACAGTTTAAGTTGGTATCAGAGCAACAAGGTTTTGGGAATTTAGAAAAAGAAGAATAAAAGGATAGATTGATAGGATTTGATCTTATGTCGAAGAATCCTTATGTCTAAGAATAGGACTTCATCTTGGAGAATATTAGAAGAAGGCAGGAAATACTTATACAAGCATCGACGGATATTTAGTATCACATAAAAAGGATTTACCCTAGAATGTTGACCCAAGATTAAGAAAGATAGAAATGACTTATAGATAGAACTTTGCAGAATAATGTGGAGAAAACATGAAGGGGATAAAAGAATGGAGATATCAAATGGATAAAGTAAGCCTACCTTAGCAATTTCAATAATCCTTGATGCATAGTAACCCTATTCAACTCCTAGCCAAAACCAATTAAGAATAAGATAAGTGTAATACCTCTCTTATGAAGGAGACCCTTAGGTAAATAAAACCAAGTGCCTACATCAACCCTTAATAGAGTAGTAAAAGCCGTAACGCATCTCTTTTCTTTAAAAACATGTGCGTAAAACCCTAATTAAAGGAAATATCTAATACGACCGCTTTGTTGATTCTAGGAAGCTACCCAAGGAAATTATGTCACGATCAAGCATCCCTCTCGAAGCACAACAAGAACAAGGAGCACCCCCACCACAAGATCTAACTCAAGAACTCTTGGCCACCATAAGACGTTTAGAAGAGACGATAAGAGCATACACACAACAAACACCCACAAGCTCTGCACCCGCTTCGGTTATAAGACCCCAACTCTGTCACGCCCCATAGGGTATCCTAAACGTAATAGCCCACCACATACTATATAAGACTCTTGAAATTCTATCCGAGCCCTTCGGGAGTCTTGTATAGATGTAAAGTGTCCCTTTACGACAATAGAATACTCGATCAATGGAGTTAAGAAGCTTAATGTGGCATTTATTAGCCATAGATAATAAACCAAAACACATATATGCTTTACAAAGTCTAAGGGGCATTCCCTCGCAAAATAATAATAAGTCCATTATAGTCATCCAGAGTCCTTTAGTTTCCAATGGAAGTCTAAACAAAATCGAAATAAACTTCTAAGGGAAACTCCTAGCTCCGGTACCTGAGCTGTAGCCTGCCTTGTCCTAAGCCAAATGAATTCATGCTGCAACAAGTAAAAACTATAGGGGCGTAAGCTAACTAGCTTAGTGAATGAAAACTTCCATGTGCACAATTAAGACAAATCATTCAAACAAGTGGTTACTCAAACAAATGATATGCATCAAGCAAATGAGTTCAACAAACATATGACCAACCGAAAAACATATGTGGATGAACTTGCGTCTTCCATCCCGGGTTAGCAGATTAACGAATCCTGCCGTACGACGCCGTTTAAGCTCACGGTCAACTGAACAAAAATTCATTTTATGGATCACAATTAACCAACAATTTCGTTTTATGGATCACGATTAACAAACATATTCGTTTTATGGGTCACGAAAAACCAACAAATGCTAATGCTTCATCCCCGTTGTGAAATGAATGAGTCCAATTATAATTGAGGTCCAATATAGATTAATCCAATTCTTTTAGGTGACCAACAATTATTTGCAGACAATCAATATAAATTCTCGCTAAACAAGCAGCAGCTTAACACCCGGTTTCGATATTCCTTAAGTTCAAATTCACATATCAACAGCAGACAAGTATATAATTCCCATATACCCCATCATGCATAATCTTTTTTATCTTTGCCTAAACAACTAATGCAACTATCAATACAATCACAAGCAATAATTGAGTGCGGAAGTAATACTTACTCGGCCAGGGTACGCCGGCCTCTTAATATTAGTAGTCGGGTGGTAGGGTATCGTCTTGCTCGGGATCACCTACCAAATAAGAACAACCTAATGAGAATCTCATCACTAAACTAATTCAAGCTATGCATCTAAACTACACAAAATCGGAATTCTCGCTAATTGCGGAAGTTCCAACTTAAAACGGCAATAACTTGGTCATTTTAACTCGAAATTTCGCAAATTTTATATCGATTTCTATCTAATTCGAAAGATATATCTATTCCTAATATTATTTTCAAGTTTTGAAAACATTAAGGCCATGGAACAGTGGGTTCAGATCTGTTCTGTAACTTTTCTCTTTCCGAAAAATTGTTTTGCAATTGGTAAAAATGTTTCTAGTTGATGATTCATGTATAGATGGTATATGAATGAATTCCTAGTATGAATGTCATGTAATGAGCTCATTATATGCATGGTCTTGATGATTTTTGATGATGAACTCTTATGAACTCCTAATTATTATGAAACTCCATGATGGTCACTTCTAAAAATCTATTCTTTCCAACTTTACATTCCTTAGGGTTTTTAGGATTTTATTCTTAGAATTTACTTGTTATCTAAATAAAAATGAGTCCTTAACATCTATACTATCCATGACCTTCATTTATGCATAAAAATCCACATTTTTCATTTGGCAAATATGTTTTTAAACAAGCTTTTCACAAAAATCCGAATTTTGGAAATTTTCTTTTCTTGCATTTTTCCTATGAGAAAACTTGTTTAATGCATCAAAAATTGAAGCTTTATTATATCTATTGTCTAAAGACTTCATTTAACTCATAAAACATGCAATTTGAGCTTGGACACTAAGTGTTTATGTAGGCATTACTCCAAAATACGAATTTAGCAATTTAATCACTATCTCAAAATTTTTCATTCTAACTTCACTACTTGTTTTACATATTACTCATGCCTAAACTCATTTAAACTTATAAAAATCATTCCTTAAGGATACCTATTACATATACCTTCCATTTTTCATGAAAAATATGAGTTTTAAAGTGGTTTTTGTGGTTTTTAAAATAGGTTTCAAATTCCATCCGAATTTTTAAGTAGGCATTTCTAACAAAAATCTTTTTCTTTTGCAAGTTTCTTGCCTCCTATACATGAAGATCTACCATCTAACACATCTATATACATGAAAGACTAAACTTTTATGATCATAAATGCATGTAAGCTCAAAACAACCACATGAACATAAATGTCAATGAATGTATGAGTGTCTAACACTTAGATCTACCACATATGGTGCATGAATCATGAGTTTCATGGCACGAACATAAACTTTCCATGCATGATCCCTACTTTACATGCATGAACATGACATTATCTCAACAAAAACTCTTTTAAACACTAGATCCACTTCTTGTGATGGCTTGATATTCTTGTATAAGTGATTTCATGTCCCTAGCATATGCTCATTGGGATTAAATGTGAAAAACACACAAGAATGGTCTTGCCATTACAAGATAATATAGGAATAAGGTTTAGAATCATCACCTAAATGGAGATTTGGAGATGAAAAGAAGAGAAAATGAGTTTGTGTGTGTGAGTGTGAGAGGGGGGGCGCAGCTCGAAGTGGGTCACGGCACTCTAGAGGGAAAAGAGAGGGTTTTCTTCTTTTGTAGAAATTGAAAGAGTGAAAAATGAGAAGAGAGAGAGAAAAGGAGCTTATATATTACATGCATTAGGGTTTCAATTGAATAAAAAGAAGTAAAATAAAACAAAATAAGAGGGAAATTGGGGGGGTGGGGGTGCCGGGCATTGTGTGTGGGAGGAGAGAGAGTTAAAATTTGATAAAATTTGTATTTTATGTAATAAATTTAATAATTATTTAGGTAACAAAATTTCTTGGAAAAGAAAATTGAAATGTGTAGTTGTAAGGATGTAAGAATTGGTATGGGTAGTGTGTAGTGTAGGTTGTACTTGTGAATAGTCGACAAGACATCTACTTTACCGGTTGTAACGAAAATACGGGAAAAAGGCTATAACTGTAATTTTTATAGACCGGAAAATTATAAAATTGATATTTTTGAAATCCTTATAAAATTTCGGTTCTAATGAATATTCCAAAATATTTTTCTGAGTTTGTGGTCCCGAGGCACGTTTTTCCGTCATTGAGCTCGGGAAGGCCAGGAATTGAAAAATTTCCAAATTTAAAACTTTCTAAGGTTTAAAATATACTTTTAAACAATAATTCGTATTCATTTTCTTTATAAAACTTCTTTTATTATGAAACCGAAGTAAAGCCGGATTTAGGGTTCCTAAGCTTTTCTCATTAGACTTAAACTGGACTAGATTAGGGTTTCGCTTTTCAACTCCCGAGGTTTACTTAACTACTGAGAATATCGGGATTTACAAACTCGAAGCAACACTAGTGCCTTCCTTCATGGCTAATCTAGGACCCTAGGCTAAGAAGCATAAACAACTCCAACCTCTTAAGGATTTCGTAACCTTTAAGGTCAAATGCTGGAAGTGTGAAGGAGGACATTTCCCCAAAAGTTGCCCACGACTGCAACACAGGTGTTACTTCTATGGGAACAAAGATCACAAATTCCTTAATTGTCCTAAGAAGAATGGCACTATCTATTCTGGTTATACAAAGGGAAGACATAATGCCAACATTTACCCAACAACAATAAGGAAATGCTACGTATGCAACTGTCTCATTTGTAGGACCAGGAATTACCCTACAAATGCCAAGGAAACATGCTACATGTGCAAGGTATGGTATCTTTATGTATGTGAAGATCTAAAGTCACAAGGTCTATGGGATGACCCTACCAAAGAAGATGACCCATCCAAGATAAAATATGGAACTTCATCCAGAAATCCGACCACAGAATCTCACCATAAGGGAAAAGAAAAAGCTCCTGATAATGAAGACGAGGGATCAAGTAATCAAGGAAATGATCCTACCCTGTGAAGAAGAATCCGAAGTAGGAACGGGTGTTAAACCTCCCGTAAAAGCTTTAATATACTGATAGGAGTAACACTTTTGTAGAAGGATAAACGATGGTGTATATGTTGTCTATGTAATGATTTGAAATTTTAACCATGTTTTGTATCCTTTCTTTGAACTTTTGTAAAGGAAGAATTTAAGTCTTCCTTCTATTTCCATGTATTTGTTTTAATGATATGGAATTTCCTTTTTCATTATTATGATTTTAGTCAATTTTCAATATTTCTTCTATATATATATTTTCTCATTTCCGTACTCGATTGCTATTAGCATATTTCTCGAATGTCTTTCCGAAAAACATCTAAGACTTAATAAAGTTCAAGAATCTCACACTAGCTTGATAAAACCTGTAGAACAAATAGGAGACACACTCGTGTACAACACAACCGAGAAATACCCCCTGTAGAACCTGAGAACCCGGAGGGATCTCAACGACCAAATCAACCAAGAATGGATCAAGCTAACATCGAACAACTTGCCAACCTCATAAGAAATTTCGCACAACAGGCTCAGGCTATGCCTACACCAGCACCTGCACAAGAAGCAGCACCAGAAGTTCCAACACCAACGATTGAAACAGCACCAACTGAGCCGCTATTACCAAAACCTTATCAGAGTATGTTTCCAGAGTTCATCAAGTGCAATCGATATTTTGATGGAGCTTTTGGAAAACTGGATGAAGCGAGGATTGGTTAGCATAAATAGAGCGATCTTTCAATGCTTTTGAAGTACCACAATACCTTCAGCTTACATATGGTACTTTTATGCTGAGGTTCAATGCAAGGATATGGTGGGAATCCAAAAGTAGGGAGCTACTACCACCAATCACATGGGAGACATTTAGGCATGAATTCTTGGAGAACTTTTTCCTTAGAAGCTTGAGAATCCAATATAGTGCAGATTTCTTAAGTATTTCTCAAGTAGGCCGTAGTCTTGAACAATATGAAACAGAGTTTAGTAAGCTGTTACGATACCCCGAATCATATAAGAATAGTGAAGAGCTCAAGAGGCAAGTTTTCTTAGGAGGATTGGATGAAGACCTTTGTATCAAGTTGATAGAATTTGACATCAAAGATTTTCGAGAACTAGTAGAAAGAGCACGAATTGTGGATGGTGCTAAGAAAATGAGAAGGACGGAAGGAAATGTCATGATAATTGAGGAAGAATCTATAAGTGAACCTAGCCAAGGCCTCAAAGTCAATGAGCTCAAAACATCGGTCAGCCCGAATAGAAAGAAGGACAAAAAGAAACTGGATACCCAATGTTGGAAATGCAAAAAGGAACATCAACCAAGACAATGTCCTAAGTTACAACACAAGTGTTACTACTGTGGGAGTCCGAATCACAAAGTCATGAGATGTCCACAGAAAACCCCTGCCACCTGTCTGATCTGTAAGGAACCAGGACATATTGCCAAGTAGTGCCCTAAGAAGAAGGACACGAATAACAGCAGGATCGGGAGATACCCGATAATATCCCCACGAGAAGTATGTGTGTACAACTTACAAGGACAATGGGTTTGCGAGGAAGCCAACCAAGAGATGGAATTCGCTGTTTTAGAAGAAGACGATAGTCACGAATGCGATTTGATATCAGGTTAACATCGATGTTAGATTTCCTTATACCGCTAGGACCAAAGCAACAGTTGCCAGTAATGACCATAGATTATGTAATCATCACCTTTTTCCCTTAATACAAAAGGAATAAAAATATGATTGTAAAAAATTTTGTACGTATCAAAAGAAGAAAGTAAATCAATTGGCATTTACCTTGAACACACCGAAAACAAAGTACATCAAAAGCATAACTATTACCGCCTAAAAGCTAGAACCGGTAATGATAAAATATCAACAAGCAATTTCCAAATTTTTCATCTTGACCTCAAACCTTATCAAGATGACCACGTAAATAATAAAACAACAATATGGAATAAGTATAAACATTGCGTATTTTATACGTGCATGTCATATATATACTCACATAAGAATGGGAAAGCGAATTCACAACCTTCCTTTGTCAAGTGAATGTACCGGTGTCATGTCATAGTGAGTCGTCATCAATTCAAAATTGATTCAAGTCAAAGTCGTTGGTCATCTGTCGTATTGGTCGAGTTTGAGATTCTTCAAAAAGGTCAAGTAAAGTGAAGGTTGAAAGTCGCTAAAACCAAATCTTATTGATTTTATATATGCTATATTGTATAGAATATTAAATGCACAAAAATAACAAATTTCTCGATAACACGGACTAAAGATAAAAGAGAAATAGAAAATATGAAAGAAGAATTTCAAAAACAACGATAAACTTCTAAACCCTTTTATGGAAGTGAAACTAAAGAAGGTATCAGATATATAGAGATTAAGGAAACGACTTAAAAAAATCATAATACCGTTCCAACAAATAAAAATGAGATGAAATTCCAAATATCAAGAATATTGATGAGATACGACATACAATTTCTCATCAATTTCTACAAGACTACGTATGCATAACAAGTTTTGAGGACAAAAATTTCTTTAAGGTGGGTAGGTTGTAAACCCCCAAAAATTTTCATAATTCATAGAAAATAATTCTAAAAGTTTAAAATTGAAATCCCAAAAAGCGACTCAAGTTAAAACCAAATTCTAAATCAAGATAAACACCAGAAACGAAACCCTAAAACGCGAACCAAGTTAAAATCTAATTCTAAATAAAGATAAAAAACGAGATTTCTTAATTTAAGAAATAGGGAACCCTCAAAAACAAAATAGAAAAATCCAACTATTAGTTGAAGCAACATTCGTACATCAATCAAATCACCTAACCGTTTCCTAACACGCAAATCAAGACAATATATCCAAGTAACGATCAACAACAAAATCTTAAAACCCTTGATAAATTTCAGAATTAGAAATTTCAATTTTTGGCGAAAGTCAAATTGAGTCAACTCATAACTCTTGACTCGGTTAAACGATCCCGAGAACTAAAACTATTAAATGATCACAAATAAAATAAGATAAACCATAGATGTCGAGCTAAAAATATAAAACGATCAAAACTCGAAAATTATACGATCTTACGAATATCTCGACGAAACCGGAAGTCAAACCGGAACCCTAAAGTCAACAAAGTCTATAACTAACCCTAGTGTTTAAGATTCGGCAATCCCGCGTTTTCAAACCCTAGAAAACGAAATTAAGCCAATAGCTTAAAATAGTTGGTAATAATATAGGGTAACATAAAAATATCAGATTCGCAAATAGCGTGTCCCAGAGCTCGGAATATAAAAAATATTCCGTTTATACCAATAGACTCGTAAAAATATAAGGATTCCAAAAATATCAGTTTTAGAATTTTTCGGTAGCTAAAAATTACAGATATAACTCGGTTACGTGTATTTTTATTATTACCGGTACTTTAATTGTCTAGTCTACTATTCATAGTACTTTTCTACTATTCATTACTATTTCACTATCTCTACTTTTTCTTGCACCTATTTCTTACTACCTACATACCTATTTTCTTACTTTTTATATTTCCAATACATCTTATATCAAATCATATCTTAGATATTAATTATTTTCTTACAAAATTCACTCAAAAATCAACTCACTCTCTCTCCCAATACCCATGGCCGGCGCCACACCCCTCCCATTTTCCCTCAATTATTTTTCTTTTTCAATTTATTTTATTACATCTAAAATTCACTCCAAAAATTCTATAAATACCCCATTCTTCTTTCATTCTTTCACGCAATTCATTTCACTACCAAAACTCTCTCAAATTCTCTACACAAACACTCTCCATAAACTTTTCCTCTACCAAAACTCTCTTTAACCAAATACCCACAAGAATTTCTCTTTATGCAATACAAATATCATCTCTCCATAACCACATAACCATACATTCACCACCATCTTTATACACAAATACCTTAGGTAAAAATTTCTTTCAACCATTTAATTATCCATGTCATGTAACCTGCATGACTATGGTGTTGTTTTGAAACTCATATGAGTAGTAAAAACAACAACATGTTCATATTTTGTTCTTGTACATAAGTTTCCTATTTTATTATGTTGTTATTATTTGCTTCTAATCTAACTTATATAATATTATGTATACTATGTATATATATTTATTTAGAACATATAAGCTCATTTGTTATTTATTTACTTTCAAGTTATGCAATTTATTTATTTTATGCAATTATTAAGACTAGTCTTTCTAGTCTTAGTGTAATGACCCGTTCCTCTAAATCCCAAGACTTACAGTACCGAATCCCCAACCACATATAATGTTTTCACATTATATGTAAGGTTGTCCTAAAACTAACAGTTTATGAGAATTGTTTGATCAAAACCACTATACTTTGTAAAGAACTTTTTAAACAAAACAAGATTGCTAACAAAAGCAATCTATACATACATTTACATTATATAAACATCGTTTATGCCAATACATGACACTATAAAAAAATTACATGTTTTCTCAAAACATAAGAATCCTAAAGGATCTTAAGGTCATTACAAAAATTGGCTTAACTAACAAGCCTTCTATACATAGCTTTTCCTTAGCAAAAAGTTCCTTCCAAAGGTCCAGGGTGGTAGGATCCTATTCGTCCCACTCATCCAGAAATCTCTCGAAATCGGACCCATAGCCCAAATCATCATAAAACTCGTCTCCAATACCTGCAAAGCAGCAAAAGTGAGCCAGAGGCCCAGTACACAATAACCAATGCAAAAACAAGTCATTAAATTGATGTAATGCATCATAGAACAAGCGGTTATCTTTATTACATTTTCTTTCACAAATCAACAAGAGGGTATTCAAACCCCGGTCATGCTTCGGGAATTCAGGGGTCCTGAGTAACAGCAGCTGCTCAGGGGGTTGATATAAGCAGTCCGAATACTTATATCTCCTATATCTATTTCATGAAGATAATAGCTTCATTTAGGGTTTAAAAGCCGTTGCCCGACTCTACTTAAACTCAGTCCATAACATGAGCCTAGTTCACAAGTTCCCATAAACTTTGAACTAAATCATGGTATTTCCCCCTAAGTTTAAGCAAACGTTACTCAGATACTATTCCCCCTATCGGCTACCCACTTAACCAAAAAGAATTGCTATTGCATCATAGCGTGCCATTGCATCATGGTAAAGTCATTGCATCATGACTTGGTTAAGCGCCTAACTAACATGTCATTGCATCATGACAGGTTCGCTACTCCTCGGACCAGATTAAACAGCGTAATAGACATCCAATTCATTCAAATGTTAAGTCTAATCAATTTAAGTCAATTTAGGAATGCCTAGCCCTAGCAAATAACAAACAAGTTATTGCGTACCTGAACCCGTTAGAATATAACTAGGATCTCTCGGTAATGAACTAACCGAAGAATCCTTAACTGAAATAGAAATATCACAATAATCAATAACTCAATAATTATTGATTTCATTCTCACAATTATACACATATTATATCCATATATCACAATTAATCAAAGAAATCCAAATAATTGAATACAAAGTCACAAATAAGCATTTAAACATCCTATTATATCCTAAATCGCTTAATAAATACTCAATTGCTCAAATAAAAAACTTCGAAAAATTTTAGAAAAAGTTTTTAAATTTCAAAAACACAGAGGATAGGCCGGCAGCCAAAGCCGGTGGCTTTGAGCCGGTGCTCGATGCTCTAAAAATCAACACTGCCAGCGCTGGCAATGTTCAAGGGTACGCCGTCAGCCTTTGCATCCTATGCCGGCGGCCTTGAGCCAGTGTAGAATCTAAAACCAAAAATTTCAAAAACGTCCAGAGAGGTCTAAGCCGTCCGCTTACCCAGATACGCGGGTAGCTTTGACACATACGCCGGTGGCCTTAATTTCCGCTGCCAGCGTACAATATGACAGAATGAACGCTGTGAATTTTCCAGCGAAAGCCGGCGGCTTTCATCCAGCCTTAAGAATTCTGAATCCAACGCTGCCTTTAAGCCGGCGGCGTTGAATTCCCAGGTGACAACGTACGTTTTAAAAACAGACTTAAACGACAGAATTCAAATCCTCTGTTTTTCACTTTGAAAAATTTATCTTAAAACACTTCAAAACCTTCCTCAACTACACTTCCAACTTCATATACTCACTCCTATCTATACAACTTAATCTTAGCCACTCAAATCATGAAATCAACACAATTTAAACACTTCAAATTCCACTTCAATCCATTCTAAATTTCCTACGCAAATCCTCTTCACATCCTCCCAACACTTCATATCTCTTCAACCATACACGCACAAACTCACACACTCATATAACACATTCATAACTCATCCCAAGCATGAACAAACAATTTGATCAACATTAAACTCATTCCAATAAAGAATTCATGTAATCACTTCAAGAAAGAAAACAAACAAAACAACAATCATAACTAAATCAATTCAAATACAAATATATATAACCTTGTCTTAAGGATAACTTTGATTTTTTTTTTTTTTTAAACTTGATATTGACTTTGACTTGAGCTTGGAATGGAATTGAAAGAGGAAGAAGAAAAGAAAGAAAGAAGAAGCAAAATTCGTATAAAAGTGAGCTGCCCCCAAAAAGTAGTTCAAATTAGCTTAATTAGGCATTAAACATATTCCAAAACTACCCCTTAAAGTATATATAAATTTAGGAGGCATTTGGGGTGCATTTAGGTCTCATTTGGAACTTATTTTTGAGCATAAATGCTACTTAATTAAAGAAATAAAATTCCATCACTAATCTTATAAAACCAAAGTTAATTTTATAAATCTAACTTAACTAACACCTTAATGTACAAAAGACATAACTAATAATTTTATTACACACACACATTAATACATATAAAACAAAGACATTTATTTCAATATATACATGCAAAATAATAATATATATATATATATATTAGAATACTAGCAACACAACCATGCTCATTCAATTCAACAATTTAAAATAATTAAATAAACACATGAAATCTAAATAGAATTTATATCTAGGTCATTTCACTTAGACCTGTCCATATCAAGTCAAAACAATCTTTTGTTTATTTTCTTTAATCTTTCAGGACTAGTCCATTCTTAGTCCCGGATGCCTTGATGAAGCTAAGGCTCCAATACTTGATTGGGATACCTTGATGAAGCTAAGGTTCCCAATACTTGATATTTTTTTTTCTCGCTTATTATTTGTTTCTAGTATTTTCTTATATTCTTATTTCTTTATAAGCTCATAATACTTGCATTTACATAATGTCAATGTCTCAACTAACCTAAAAGTAGAATTTCATTTTATTAAAGGAACTCAAAACTAGATTTTCGATTATGTAATTTATCATAAAAGTTATTAATCAACAACACAAAAATAGAATTTTCTCAATGTTTTCACAAATAACAAAGATAGATTACCAAGGAAACATAATAAATAAAAATTTTCTTGTATATTATGGTAACCTAAGTTTTAGTAAAATAGTTTGTTAATATTAAAAGCTTTACAAAAGCTTAAGATTTAAACTCTTTTAACTTCATAATAGAACTAAGAAAACAAACTAGTTTTCAAAGTTAAGATGAAAAATCAACTCATAAAGTTATGAACCCACTTAGGAAAAATAATGATTTTCAAAATTCTAAAAAAAAGGAACTCATTTTCAAAAAGAATATAAATGAAGTAAGATTAACAATAAGGATTTTATCAATAAAAAGGATTCTTTTCAAAAGAAATGAAAGAACAAGTTTTAGAAAGCAAAAGCTTATATTTTAGAAATGAATATAAGAAGACAAGACACATTTTCTAAAACCATCCTAAATACAAAATTATGAAAAGGTTTTCATCAACTTAATATATTTTTGATAAATTTGATCTTTAATCACTAGGAGTAAAATTTATGAAAGACTAAGGAAAATTTGCTTGTTTTTAGAAAAAGAATGAAGAAAATAAAATAAGAATATACTTATGAAAATATAAAGTTTCTTCAAATACTTGAAAAGAAATCATCAAAGTTAAAGTTTTAACAACTCCAAATGAATTGTTTTATGAAATAAATTGTTGAGACACTACCATTAGAATATTTGCATATAAAGTGAGCTTACCTATATTCTCAAAGTATTTATCAAGTATATTATATATATATATATATATATATTGTCACAAAAGGACTTTCTTTAAAATGAAAGTTGAGTTAGAAATGGATTTGCAAAAGTTTAGAAATAATTCGTTTTAAATCTGTACCCAACATTTTCGGAACCCAAATGACTTTGTATGACAAGGATAACCTTAGAAATGGATAGATCTTTTCGAATAGGTAGAAAACGGTATATTATATGCGAAATTCCGAGTTAAAATGAGCAAGTTATGGCCATTTTAAGTTAGAATTTCTTCCTATACGATTTTATCATGATTTTAAGAAAAGTTTAGAAAATCCAAGAATAGAAATTTCATGAAAGACTTATCCCGGGTATTTCTTTTGTCTAGGTGATGAAAGATACGAGATTACCCTACCCGAGGATTACTACGACTAAGAAGATCGCAAAATGGACGAGTGAGTTATTCCTCCTAATTTGGTTATCTTGCTTGTGCTTCTAAAGTAGTAGCATTAGTATACTAAGAAAAGATAAAAATGGATATATGTTTGGGGGATTCGGGATTATGTGTATATACGTGAATCTATGTTTATGCGTGGAATAAGAATTAAGAATATCGCAACTTCGAACTGTTTGTTTAAATAATTTTATTTACTTACTTGTATGCCTATTTATTGTTTTCTAAATTGATTGATTGCCCCTAATAAACCTTAATAAGGTTTGGCTTAAGAAAAATAAAACGCTTACGCATAGCATCCATCAAGTCACATCTATTTTAGAAGGCTGCTACTCCTACGCGTAGAGTTAGATTGGCTGTGATCGTGCGGTGCCACGGGCCATGTTCCTTCCTGGAGAATCCAAATCGCTTGGGGAAAGCGACTCTAGGTTCGAAGCCTAGCCAACCGAACGCTGTGGTTAAGAACCTAGGGACTAGCAGTAGAAGGTCGAGGACCTTCTACCCCGATTCCCAAACCTTTGATACGGAGGGGTAAATCCGTTCTATATATGGTTTTCGGATAACTATATATATTTGTGTATTCATGTGATTGCTGCATCGAATGCATAGCATATGTGTGAAAATATAAAGAAACTTGTTTGGAATTATGGTGCGAATGAAAAGGAATATCTCACTAAGCTAGTTGTAGCTTATACCCCTATAGATTTTGTTGAAACAGGTATACCCGTAGCTTAAATTGAGGATCATGATATTAAGGAAGTCATGAAGGGATGTTAAGCTTCTATGAAGAAAATGGAATCATAAGATGAAGTAATTTTGTAAAGTTCTTTATATGTAATGACTTATATGATTAGTATTTATTTGAAGATAATAGAGGGATATGCCCCTAAGAATCGAATTGTAATATGTGTACATTTTATGATAAGTATTCTCTTTGCCTTGGTACTTGTTTATTATCAATATAAATTGCGCTACTCCGATGCATCCCCTTGGTTGTGATGTGCGCCTTTTACATAATATGGAAGCCTTTGCGTGACTAAAGTAGTCATTCCTAGGCTTTAGTATTGTGTAAGGTGGACTACTATGTTTAGGGTACGCCTAGGGACATGACATTTATCGTTTCATAAAAATATTAGATACAATTTTACGGCTCCTAAAAACGTTAGTTATAGCTATTATATGCGTATTTTATCTCTACTGGTAATTAATTTGTCACTTCATTTTATTTTTTACTATTTATTATTATTTATCTATCTTTATTTTTTCTTACACTTTTTTTACAAATCAAATGGAAGTGGAATATTGGTAGACCCCGAGAAAATCAAAGCAGTGGTTGAATGGCCAAGTCCTAAAACAGTGTCAGAAATCAGAAGTTTTCTGGGAATGGCAGGTTATTATAGGCGATTTGTGAAAGATTTTTCAAAGATTGCCAGTCCTTTGACGAGATTGACACAGAAAGGAATTAAGTACGAATGGTGCAAGAAGTGTGAAGATAGTTTCTAGTTGTTGAAAGACAGATTAGTAAAAGCACTAGTATTGGCATTGCCAGTGAGTGGTGAGGAATATGCAATCTATAGTGATGCCTCGCTTTAGGGTTTAGGATGTGTTTTGATGCAAGGGGGCAGGGTTATTGCATATGCCTCAAGACAGTTGAAACCGTACAAGAAAAATGATCCTTCACATGACTTGGAACTAGCGGCAGTTGTACACGCTTTGAAACTTTGGAGACATTATTGTATGGTGAGAGACGCAAAGTGTACACAGATCACAAGAGTCTCAAGTATATATTCACGCAGAGAGAATTGAATATGAGACAGCGAAGGTGGCTTGAATTAATTAAGGACTACGACATCGACATGCACTATCACTTAAGGAAAGCAAATGTCGTGGCAGATGCATTGAGCAGGAAGCGGTAGAGAATCTGGCAGCTATAGTTACTACAGAACGACATCTGATTGATGAAATGAGGAAATTTGAATTAGAGATAATCACAAGACAAGTAGGTGAACGTTTAGCTAATATGAGAATACAACCTACTCTTGTGGACAGAATTAAAACGGGTCAATCAGATGATCAGAGTATATTAGAGATCAAAAGAAAAATGGAAATGGGACGAGCACCAGAATTTTATATTGATGATGAAGCTATTTTACGTACAAAGGAAGGTTATGTGTGCCAATCCAAGGAGATTTAAAGAAAGAACTGCTAAAGGAAGCACACTATTCTAGTTATTCCATACATCCTGGAGGGAACAAGATGTACCAGGACTTTGCAGAATACATCTCTAAGTGTCACACGTGTCAAATGATAAATATAGAACACCGGAGACCGGCAGGAGAGTTGAAACCGTTGCCAATACCACAGTGGAAGTGGGAACATATCACGATGGATTTCGTTTCTGCTTTACCCAAGACGAAAGAGAAGTTTGATTCGATTTGGGTTATTGTGGATCGTCTCACGAAAGCGGCTCATTTCATACCTATCAAGACTAGGTATAAGTTGGAACGGTTAGCTCAGTTGTACATCAATGAAATTGTGAGATTGGATGGAGTGCCGGTATCCATTACATCAGATCGAGACACAAGGTTTGTTGGAAGATTTTGGAAGAGTCTACATCAGGCATTGGGAACGAAAGTGGTATTTAGTACGGCTTATCACCCACAGACAGATGGTCAGTCGGAAAGGACTATTCAGACCTTAGAGGACATGTTGAGAGCATGCGTACTGGACTTTAAAGGAGCTTGGAATGAGTATTTGCCTTTAATAGAGTTTTCATATAATAATAGCTACCAAGCTTCGATCGGTATGCCTCCATTTGAAGCATTGTATGGGAGGAAATGCAGATCACCTATTCATTGGGATGAAGTAGGTGAAAGACAATTATTAGGACCCGAGTTGATTCATGATGCAGTCGATAAAATTAGTATGATCAGATAAAGGTTACAAGCTGCTCAGAGTCAACAAAAGAGCTATGCAGACAAAAGAAGAAGACCCTTGGAATTTGAAGTGGGTGAGCATGTGTTACTCAAGATATCACCAACAAAAGGGGTTGTTAGATTTGGACTATGAGGAAAATTAAACCCTCGATACGTGGGACCGTACGAAATATTAGAAAGGATAGGCGACATGGCTTACAGATTGGCCTTACCGCCTAACCTAGAAGGAGTACACAATGTGTTCCATGTGTCAATGCTTAGAAAGTATGTTCGAGATCGAATGAAGTCATTGCTCTTGAACCATTAGATGTTCAACTAAATCTTACTACAGTGGAAAAGCCAATAAAAGTTGTTGATTCTAAGGAGAAAATTTTGAGGAACAAGCTTATCAGATATGTTAGGGTACAGTGGACAAATCAAACAGAACGTGAAGCTACTTGAGAACTGGAGGAGGGCATGAGATCCAGATATCCCGAGATATTTCAATAATTCAGGTAAATTTTCAAGGACGAAAATTCTTTTAGGGGGAGATAAATGTAATATACTAAATAATTTTAAGTCGTAAGTGTTCACAAGCTACTAGATTCTAATATGCCTTTTTATGTTGATGCTAAAAATAGGTTAAGTTTGATCAATTTCGTGTTAGAACAAGATTGGCATCAATTGGATTATTTTCTTAACTTCTGCAATGAAGGCCGGCATCTCTGATGAAGAACGCCGCCGGCCTATGTCTTAAGTTTGCCAGCGTACTCTATAATAGATTGTACGCCGTCTCTGGAGAATCTACGCCACCGGCGTACAGACGGCGTAGGATGGGAACAGTAGCGTTTTTCTTAATGCTGGGAGGAAAGCTGCCAGCGTTCATAGGGTTTCTTCTCAACACCGGCATCAAAGCCGCCGGCGTAGGTCCAAGATTTGCCGGTGTATGAAGGGATGATTTGAATTCTGGGAATCAAAGCCCCGATGAACGCTGCCGGCCTTCGTGTAGATCTGGCTAGTGTATGGTGTAAGCCGGCAAAATCTGCAGGTACGCCGCCGGCGTAAGGCTGGCGTATGACCAAATTTCTATAAATACGAGATGCGAAAATCATTTTCAACAAACATTTCTTTATATCACTTCCCCTTTGTATAAGAGAGTTCTGAAGCGTTTTTGGTGATTTAGGCCTGGAGAATCATTCGGAGGGTGTTACTAATTAAAAGTAAGTTGTCACGCCCCAGAGGGTACCCTAAATGTGGCAGTCCGCCGCATACAATACTAAAGCTAATGGATGACAACCGTAGTCATTCAGGAGCTTCGATTATCATATGCAAGGCGTGCTTCCAAGATAGTAGGAGACTCATGGGGGTGTTACGTTTAAATAGATAGCAAAACAAGTATGAACTTAAGTAAATAATCATAAGATCTTCATTTCATTATAAATTCGTACATCATCATAGGGGCATTCCCCCGTCTTAAAGTCTTTGATCAACAATAATAATATCAAAATAAACATATCTACTACATAAGTCTACTATAGAGATTTTTCCTGGAAGTCTATGTTCAAATCTAAAAATACATAAACTTCCTCCAAAAACTCCTAGTAGCTTACACTCGTACCTGGCATACGGGGCTCCTCGGGGCTAACCATAGGTAATCATACTGTAATAGAAAACTATAAGGGTATAAGCATGACTAGCTTAGTGAGATAATTCCGACTATAAGACATTTCCAAAAATCAACCAAGTATTTAGTCAAAGCATATGAAAATGCACCAATCATATGAACAAGTAAGAACACATGATTAACTGGAAATCAAGTGTAGCATGGATTTAACGCCCTCCATGACAAGGGTTAGGAGGTTACAGGCCCATACGACCATCATTATCTACAGATTTATCGGCTCCTGCTTGACCTGTAGACTTTCCGGCTCCTACTAGCCACCATGTAGACTTACTGGCTCCTACCAGCCACCACTACCCTTTCCTCGTTTCCCCACATGAAGAAAAGTAGTGAACAAATGCGACTTATGTATATGATATGCATGAATAAATTTCAATTAAACATTTAACCATATAAGTTGAATTTCATATTAAAGGCGATCATCCATAATTTCATCATCTCAATACATAAGTCACACTTTATTTAACATATCATCTTTCGATGTACTTAACTTTCATTCAACAATTATTTCATGACAATTGTTCATTTATCTTTTCCTAATTTTCTAGTGCTACTAATTACAAGCACAATCCAGGAAATGAACTTAGGAATAGAATTAACTCACTCCATATTGGTGGATCTAATCAAAGTAGTCCTCCGGATAGACGATCTCGGGTCCCTCGTCACCTAAACAAGATGAAATACCTAAAGTGAGTCTTTCATAAGACTTCTATTCTTGAAGTTTCTAATCTTTTCTTAAAATCGCGGTAAAAATCGTATAGGGGGAAATTCCAACTTAAAATGGCCATAACTTGCTCATTTTAACTCAGAATTTCGCGTATAATATACAATTTTCTACCTACTCGAAAAGATCTACACATTCCTAAGCTTATTTTCATAAAACTAGGTCGTTTGTGTTCCGAAAAGATAGCGAACAGATTTACCACGAATTTACAAAGACTTGCTTCCCTTATTGAAAACAAAGCTCATTTGAAAAGATAAATATTTCAAGTATTTTGTAAGCTTTTGAAAGGTATATACATATATGTAATGACTCATGACAAATGTATGAAGTGAATGAAGTTGTCTCAACTTATAAAAAGTAAGGTTTTAAAAGACTTGGAACTTGAGATTCTATTGAAATATTCATTTTACTTTTGGAAGGATTCTGGAGTTTATTTGAGATGAATATTTCTAAAATTAATCTTCTTGTAGTTACTTTAAATTCATAAGGAGTAGTTTTATTTTCTAAACAACTTTTAAAATGATACTTTTGTTGTTTTATAATGATTTCAAAAGAATTTCTAATTCTTGATGAAAGATAAGTTTTTCATGAAATCTTTTGTTTATTTGAGAAAAATCATTTCCAAGCATGTTCTTGAGTTTCTAGGAAATTTATTTCCTACATTTATTTAAAATGAACCTTTAGTTTAAGAAAACACTTCTTTATTAAATTTTTGTTGAGACAAAAACATTATGTTCATGCATGAATATGAATCATAAACTATGAAAATATGAAAAGAACATAATAACTTAAAAAAATAAGTGTAAACCCCTGTTTTCTAAGCCCTAAACCTTAAGCCGGAAAGTCTACCGGAGACCTTAGGTCAACGGATCATGAGTAAAACCCTACGGTTTAGATCCTGTAAACCCGAGTTCGTAAATCGAGGAGTCGAAAAATAATTAAAGTGTTTAGAATAGTCCGTAATAATATTTGAATTATTAAAAATATCAGATTGGTTCAATTTCGGCTTATTTCGAACCCGTTTGGATACTGCCTTGGAAAGCGTGTCCGGGGGCTCGAAAATTTAAAATATATCTTTAATATTTTTAGACTCGTATTTTTATAAGGATTTCAAAAATATCAAGTTTATAATTTTTCGGACTCTAAAAATATCAGTTATAGCTCATATAAGCTTATTTTACTCTTACCGATAACTTAATTCTTAAATTTCAAAAAATAATTTAATTGATTATTTTATTTAAATCATAAAAATTCTGCCACTTAATAAAAATATTTTTCTTAATTTATTTTATATTTTCTTATTCAAAAAGCCACTTTATCAACCCATACCAAGTACACATACATTATCATTACTACACATTATTATGTCTTCTTTTGCTTTTTCTTACACTTCCATTTCCCAAAATTGCAGCTGCCCATTCCCCATAAAATTAGCCACTTTTCATTATTTTTAATCATTATTTGATATTTTAAAGTCTATTTTAGTTAGAAATGGATGCAACTTGTTACACTTTCAAAAATACAAATTAAATCAACCACACACTCCCCACACTCCTCAAAATCACGACCAGCCCCCCCCTTGCAGCTGATGTTTTATTTTTTTTTTAAATTATTTAACACACACACATCTCTATTTAAGCATCTTATTCCCTCCCTCTTTCATCTTTACAAACCCTATATTTTTCCTCTCTCTTTTTCCCTCTCTTTTCTCTTCTTCTTGGCTTGTCTTCTCACAAACAAGCTGCCCCATTTTTTTCTTGCTTCCATACATATTTCTTGCAATATTTGAGGTAATCTTTCTCTTTTTGCTCTTATAAGATGTTCTAGGATGATACCATGGATGTTTCATGCATCAAAGGACATTCCACAAGCTTAAAAGGCTATGGATGATGATGCCAAGAAGTGAAACACTCCTCTAGATGATGATCTCTTTTGTTCTTAGTATTTTTGTTATATGGAAGGCTTGTTTATCTTCTTGTTTTTGTGATAGCTTGTAGATCTAGAGTTTTATCAAGCTTTAGTTATGTTTATGTGTAGATCTAGAAGTTTAAGGCCTACTACTAAGTTTTTCTTATGCTTTCATGGTTATATTGAGTAGATCTTAGATTCAAGTTGGAATGAAAAAGAAAAATTCGTAACTTGTCAATGCCCATTTTAAAAACCCTCTTCAAGTCTTAAAATGGAAGTTTTGTTAAGAAAATGAAGGTTTGATGGATGTATATCATCAAGGCTTCATCTTACAAGAATCAAAGTTGATTTTCAAAGTTTATTTTCAAAAACAAAAATTGTATTTTCGGATCAAGACAAAGACCAAAATAAAAACATGTTTTTCAACTCACAAATGAGGATTTTATTCAAGAAATGAAGGGTTCTTAGGATATAATATGTAATGGGTTGTTTTTCATGAGTTTTGATGAATTTTCAAGAGATATGTCCAAAATAAATTTATGAAAATTCGGATCAAGACCAAGACCTATTTTTGAACCCATCATCAACTTTAAAATGAAGATTTAGACAAAAATATAAGGGCTCTTGTATAGATATCTTAAGGAATGAATTTTCATAAGTTTAAATGAGTTTTCCTAAAAGGTATTGCTTAAATCAAGTGTTTTGTAAAAGACAAAATTTAGGTCTTGTTTTCATTGTAAACTTCAAAGAGGAAATTCGTAATTATGGGAGACCAATTTTGAAAACCTTCTTTTTGATCTCAAAACAAGTATTTTATATTGAAAATGGAATGCTTTGATATATAATATAGGAAAAATTATTTTCATTGAACTAAGTAAGTTTTAGTAAAGGAATTACTCAAAACAAACAATGAGTTTCAACTTGTAAATTTCGGTTTTATGAAAATGGATTCTTAGAAGTTTCATTTGAACTTTATGTTTGGTATTAGATAAGTGTGTAATCTCTTAATTTTGTTTTGAGAATCTCCTTGCAAGCTTAGGACTAAAATAAATTGGTCTAAGTAGTTAAATAGAGTAGATATGGAAATTTTTCACAAAGGCTCAAATCTGGAATTTTCGTAACCCTACTGTACAGTACGTTTCCGACCCTAAATGACCTTAAATGTTTGAATTAACTTTAGAAATGGATAGCTCTTTCGAAGTAGGTATAAATCGGTATATTATAAGCTAAATTCCGAGTTAAAATGAGTTAGATATGACCTTTTTAAGTTAAGGATTCAACCTAGACGGAAATTGACGAACTTAGTAAATAAAATTGTTAAGTTTAATAGAACTTCATAAGAGATACTCATTGAGGGTATTCTTTGTACCTAGGTGAATTGGAGGACGGGTTACCACTTCCCGAGGACTATTACGACTAGTGGATTTTCACTACATGGACAAGTGAGTTCATTTCTCAATTAATTATGCTCTTGGATGTGCTTGTAGTAGTAGTGGCATTAGACTTAGGAAAAGATAAAATTGTGATTGAATGGTGATCTAAACTTGCATGAATGAACGATAAGTATATCGAGGCAAGCTTTGTTGCAATAATCTTGTATGAGCTAGTATAGATTTGGAATGTCTGAAATTTGTATGGTCACTTTTAAATTATCTAATTAATATACCATGATTATATGAATAATTGTACATGCATATCACGTAGTGAGTCACATATCATTGTCGAGTATGCCTTTGGTGGGACAAAGGTGTATTTGGGAGGCAGCGGGTCTTTAATGAAGGGGATTAGGGTTGCATGACTTATGGACCACCCCATTCAAATAATGAAACTATGGTTGCATGACTTATGGACCAACATTAAAAATTGTGGTTGCATGTCTTATGGACCACCCCACTTAAGATTGGGACTATGGTTGCATGTCTTATGGACCAACTTTGGAATTGTAGTTGCATGACTTATGAACTACCCCAAACCCCGAATGGAGGGCGTAAATTCATTCACTTATGACTACCGGAAAGTCATATGCTTGCTTGCTCATATGCTTGTGCATTCATATGGTTGCTTAATTATAACTTGCTTGTATAGATATTTTAGCTTGGTCGGGCATGTTACTTGAAAATGAATCTCACTAAGCATTAGCTTATACCCCAACAGTTTTTTGTTGCAGTGTTTCCTATTTTTGGATGTTCCAAGGGACACTTTGTGCAGGTTTATCACATTGGATTAAAGAGCTTTTGAGGAAGTCGGGACCTAGTGTAGGCGTGGACTTCTAGGAAAATCTCTTTAATGTAGATTCAGATATTTGTAAATGGAGCTAAATGATGTAGACTCCTATTATTTTGGCGGCGGTATGCCCCCTTGGCTTTTGTAAAGTTAACTATTTATTTTGTTGTGATGTATATTCTTAATGTTATGTATGCTTTCTTAAGACTACTCGAATCAAAGTATGATCCTAAAAGTTGTGTGAGTACACCTTACACTCGATATGTAAACCTATGGGATGACTAAGATTGTCATACTTAAGTTTAAATATCGGGTGTGGTGGACTATCACGTTTAGGGTACCCTTTGGGGCGTGACAATAAGCATATAAAGAAATAAATCAAGTAATGGGACCTTAGCTTCATCAAGGTACCCCGGGACTAAGAAAAGACTAGTCCCGAAAAGAAAAGAAGATGTTTTGACTTGATGAGGACAAGTCTAAGACTAGAATGACTAGTCTTAAAAACAACTTGAAATAAATAAATTGCATTGAAGTAAATATATTGTATGAAAGGTAAATAAATTACAAGACTATGAGCTTATATGCTCTAAATAATGTATATAACTATATAGATATATTAGATAGTTATGAACATAAAAGAATCATATATGAACGTAGAGGAATTATGATTATGAACAAAAACAAAGTATGAACCTATTGTTGCTTTCTTAACCTTCATGGTTTTAGAAAACACACATTAAGTTCATACTAAGTAGATGAACATGGAAACTTCTTGAAGATTTTTTTTTTTTTACCTAAAGGAGATGAGCTAAAGAGAACTTCTTTGAAGAACTTCTTAAAGAGAAATTCTTGAGAGATTTTGAGAGAGTAACTTTAGTATAGAAGTGGTGCGAAAGAAGTGAAGGTATGAGGGGGTATTTATAGGAAAATGTGGGAGATAATTTGTGTTAATTAAATAAATAAAAATAAAACAATTTGACGCATGGAGGGGGGTGTGGCCGGCGCCATTTTGAGTGTATTAGGAGAGGAAAATTTATTTTTTTGTTATTTTGTTAATTAAAAGTAAGAAATGAAAGATGTGAAATTGTATTAGAAATGTAAATGTGTAAGAAATAGGTGTATGGTTTGTAAGAGTAGGTTGTAAGAAAATGAAGAGATAGATGAATAGTGTAGAATAGTAGAAAATAGTGTAATGTAAAAGTAGACATGACAATTTAATACCGGTAGTAAGAAAATACGCGTATAAAAGCGATATATGATATTTTTAGCTACTGAAAAATTACGAAATTGATATTTTTAGAAATCTTATATTTTTACGAGTCTAACGGTATATTTGGAATAATTTTCCTATTTCGGGCTTCCGGACACGTTTTTCAAGAACTATGTCCGATAGGGTTCAAAGGACACTCGAAATTCTTTAATCTGATATTTTTACGCAACCTATAACTATTACGAACCATTATGGCAAACTTTTCCAACTTCGTTTTCTAGGGCTAGAGAAAACGGCAATGCCGGACTTAAGAGGTTACGGTAAACTAGGGTTTTGTTGACTCTAGAAATCCAGTTGACTTTCGATTAGGGTTTAGGTCTTTAATTTGGATCCAAAAATTCGGGGACTTACATAAGTGATCTTAACCTTCTCATTTGGATTATATACAAATTTGCATAAGTATCTTAGGGTTTGGATGAATATTTCATGAAGGATTTTGAAGAATAAACCCTAGCTCGTGTTTTGATCAGAATAGGAAGAGAAGAAACAAGTATTATACGTTCCATATCAGTAAGTATAAGTTTTGAATCCTTTTTATACGAAATTGGACAGCTTTGATATTTCGATATTGATCATATGAAATGTTTTATAGGGTTTTGGTGGAAATTCTGATTTAAGGATTTGAAATATCCGTTTTTTTATATTATTGGAGGTGCTTGGGGTTATTGATTAGTATAATTCGAGTTAGGGAAGTTTTGTATCAGGTTAGTTTAGATAGGTTGTTTTATGTTAAGATATTGCGATCATGTCTGTTGATATATATATATATATATATATATATGTAGATCGTATCAACTCTTAAATTTATAATTCCAATTAACTCTTACGACCTAGTTAGGCAGTGTACCTATCTATAGTTGTATAGGGTCAACGGATATCGTCCACAAGGATCTTTGAGACAATTACTAGAATTAACCGGTTTTCCACTATTTAGCAATCCTAATTAAATGCCATTATTACTAACAACTATGATTCACTATTTAACTAATTAATTTGCAATCAATGTATATTCACAACCTTAATAATTCAACAACCGCAAAACAATACCCTAGACCTTGATACACCGCTAACCCTATCAATCTTATTAATAACATTCGTCAATGCAGCACGTGTTCTTGAATTGCAGGAACCCTAATTTCATTAATCTCTCTCTCGAAATAATTAAATCCTAACCCTATATGTCTAACGGAAATCTCTTCCTCACTAGATGCATATAAAGGTTGCATTAATGATCACAATTCCTCATAAAGATAAATTCTTGATGCAAAAGATTCATATAATCTATCTCTAGATTTACATTCAAACCCTTCTACTCATGCTAAATCTTTCCTATTAATCAATCCGTCGATTCAATTAACAAGAATTATACAATAACCTAATATTGCGCATATACTAGATTAAAACAATCAAGCAACATGAATAGATCCAAGAACAAGAACTTCATTCAACAAATCAATTCAATCCACATTAGGGTTAGGGTTTCTCAAAATCTAAGGCATATAGATCTAAGCTTCCATTGTAAAATAATTACAATTATAAACCATGGAAGAATAAACATAAAACATGATGATTACACCCTTTAACCAACAAGTCTTGTAATGGAAAATTGTTAGGAGTTCTTCTTCTTCTCGCACATCTTCTCTCCTAGGGTTTCTTCTCCTCTATATTATGTGTCTCCAACAAAGAGTGGTTGGATCTATTTATAAGAAAATGGATTTGTCTTCTACACGGGCATTCTACACAGGACGTGTTCGAGGCCGTGTTGCTTCCTCATGTCGGCTATTTCCTCGGATTTGTCACGATTTGGAGTCCTACACAAGCCTGATCACAGCTTGTGTTGTGAAGTCGTGTATGTTCCATAAAGTATTATGTCCATTTCTTATCTCTAATATAAGCATCCAACATAGCTCGTGTTGCGTCCTTATGTTCTTCACAATAGCTTGCTGTACATTTTCCAAGGCCAACACCAGCATTCAACACAGCTTGTGTTGAAATCTCATGTATGATGAAATTCTTCACTTTGCACTTTCTTCATCAAAACTTGTTGTAATTCATCAAAATATCTCCACAATGCTTATTATCTCCTCTTAATCCTGAAATTAACATATTACTCAATTCAGTATCCTTTCCTACAATTATTCACATAAAAATCACTATAATATCATACTAAAATCATGTGAATAATTAGGGTATTTTGTACTTATCAATATATAATATATATATATATATTGTAACAGGACATTGGAGTTGTGAAACTGTGGTTGATTTGGATATAAGAATTTCTGGAGTTTGGGTTGACTTTGTGTTGTTGGTGTCAAATTCTGAGGATTTGATTTGGATTCCTGAAATTTAGAAAGGTACGACTAATCCATTGTTTTTGTATGTGCTTGTAGATTAGAATTTTTATGAATGGATGTAGGAACAGAATTGCATAATAAACTTAATAAATATTCGGCTTAATAATTGTCTGTCTGGTTGTGGTTGGCTTTGACCAGTAGAGACCTGGCAGACAGTGATACTGGTGAGGCACCCTGATGATCTTTGTGAGGTTGTCCCGAGTGGACTCGTGCTAAGAAATGATTCCAGTAGAATTTAGGTGTTCAGGAATTGGGATGTTTGGGGAGTACCCACTCATCCATATATGTATATATGATTATTTATTTTCAAATCAGTTGGTTGTTTTTATAGTAGAGTCTGAGTTACTCTGGGTTCAGGATTTATGTATACTAGATTCTGAACTGTGTTGTTTTGCTGAACTAAAATAGATAATAAACTGTTGTATGCATTTAATTTAGTTGCATTTATTTATACGTGTTGTTTGTGCATAATCTTGCTTGAACTGGATTGGATATTATCGTACTGCGCTTCGCCGCTCATTCTATAACATTTCAAGTGCAAGTGACGATAATGTGATCTATGATCTTTCGGGTTTTGATATCATCTATGAGGATGGGGATGGCGTTAGCGGTCCTGAATGCCCTGCTGATGACTATTTGTTTAGTCATAGATGATATAGGATGGATCTGAGAAGACCTTAATGATTGATTTATATTTTGTTTATTGAAATTTTAAATTGTATTTGGAGATTTCATGTGGTAATTGTTTTAGGGCATGGTTTGACTTGTTGACCTACAGTTATGTCAATAAGGTCTAGTTTGTTGATTATGGGAATTATATTTTTATCATATGATTTATTTTATTGAGGACTATAATATTTTTATATACCTTGTGAGTTATACAGGTGATATTTATGTTGTTTGTGGAAATTATAGCCTTAGCGTGTTCTATGAAGAGAGAACGCGTGGCGGGTTGTAATGCCAACAGGTTAGGGCGTTACATCTTACATACTTTTTCATTATCCATAACAAAACTCCACCAAAATCATTTCTCAACTTCTCTCTCTAAATTTCCCCTCAAAAATTTCCTCTCTAAATGTCTCTTCCAACTTTCTTTTCTTCTTCTATTCATACACAATCTTCCATCTTTAAATAAAATACTAAACCCCTCCTTAGATTATATCAACATAACATGAAAAATATGTATATTTTTATTTCCATATGATATCCCCATAAGCATATGCTAGAAAATGAAAATATGAAAAATAACATATTGTTCATGTCATGTTCTATTTCATGTTCATGTTTATGTTCATACATTGTTCTTAATGCTAACTTAACTTTTTATATGTTAGTATATACAAGTTGTAAGTATATATTTTAGAGCCTAATGCTCACTAATCTAACTCTTTTTATTTTATGTTTTTATTTCATGCTAATAAATAAGACTAGTCAATCTCTAATCTTAGACTTGTCCTTAAGCAAGTCAAAATAGAAGAGGACTTGTCTATGATCTAAGTTCCAGGATTGCCTTATCCAAAAATTCTAAGGCTTCCACTTTATTTGTTTTGCTCTTAATTATTTTGACATCTAAGGGGACTTGTCCATTTGTAAATCTCGAAGAGCCTTGATATAAATCTAAGACTCCCATGTTTTCTTGCTATTTCTTATATTTGTGGTAACTAGAATTTAATCAGTCTCGGGAAGCCTTGATTTCTAGCTAAGACTCTCATAATTTTTATTTTTATATTTTTATTCTTGATTATTTATCTTTAGTTCTTTTCTTTAGTCTATGCTAAAAATTTTGTTCTTGGAATAATGACTATATTTTTATATTTTTATTACTCATGCATGTACAAGGTCATAAGTGATTTCTCATGATAAAATCTTCAAAGATGTGGATATTGAAACTTCCTCATTTTATAAAAATAACTATCAAGACTTTATTTTCAACACTTGGGAAAATTTTCCATTAGAATAAAAATAGATACTTAACTAAACTTTTAAAATATCAAATGAGTTTTTCCTAAAATACAATGTTGATAATTCCTTGATATAAAAACATTGTCTATATCTTACCCATAATATTTGTGCAAAATTTTCTCTTCCAAGAAAAATAGAAGCTTAAAACAAGTATTTCCTTAATTCTTTTTAGGTAATAAAACTAGAATAATATCAAGAAAATGTTCACTTGAAAAAAATTTCGTCCATCACCATAAAGAAGTTCATGTTTTGTGAACTAGTTAGTTAAGAAACTAATAGGAACATAAAATATTCATAGATTTAAAATAAATATGATACCATGAATTTGTTTAAGTTAACCTTTATATTTACGAACCTCTAAAAAAAATTTAATTTTTAGTAATAACCAAACTTGAGAAAATAAAGTAAGTGCACTTAGAAAATTATAACAAGAGTAAGTAGAACCATGTCTCCCAAAATAAGTGTTGAATGAAATTTTTGAAATAAAAATAAGACCCTTAAAGCTTCAAAGTAAATAATAAACCATGATAATTTTTTTCTACAAAGTCATAAGCTTACAAAATTTAAGATATTGAATTATATATCAATTAAAAGATAGTTATACACAAAACGTAACATATTTACTTTTCACCAAAAATTGTTCTGCAAAATTATTATTTTGGAACAACATCACTAGGATAATGCATATAATATGAGTTAATGTGAACACTAAGCATTTTGCGAAGATAATGATGTTTTATGTTTACTAGAAAGTGCTCAAGTGAAGTAAAAATTTGAAAAACAAGAAAAACAAGGGCTGGAGCATGTATAATGCAATATGTTTCGACCCATTCCGAATCCTTAAAGAGCTTAAATGCTAAAAATAGCCTTAAGAATAGATAGATCTTTTCAAGTAGATAGAAAACGACTACTAATATGTGAAATTTCGAGTTAAAACGAGCAAATTATTGCTATTTTACATTGGAATTTCTCCTAATTCAAATTTTGACGCGAAT
Source organism: Combretum micranthum (assembly GCA_024138025.1). Taxonomy (NCBI): domain Eukaryota; kingdom Viridiplantae; phylum Streptophyta; class Magnoliopsida; order Myrtales; family Combretaceae; genus Combretum; species Combretum micranthum. The sequence continues at coordinate 109,476 of JAMXBD010000397.1, read as the reverse complement.
AACAAAATATAATTAGAAAATTTAAGTAGAATTTGGATGAAATACTCATTTCGGGTATTTCTTTTGTCTAAATGATGTGGAATATGAGAACCCCCTTTCCCGAGAATCACTTCGACTAAGGATTGCATCAGGGACGGTGAGTTTTCCTTTACATTTTATGTATCTGTGCAAATGCTTGTAAAGTAGAGCACTAGATTTAAGAAAAGATAAAATTGGTATGCATGTGGGATATTACGGGATTTATGTATGCGATTTGTTATGTGTGATTAATGAATGCTAAGTATATCGAAACTCGATTGATTGAATAAAGTGAATTGTTTCCTTGATATGATGACTTGTGTGCGAATATTGGTTGATCACCTTAATTGAAATTAATTATTGTTTGGGAACCTCTTATAACAAATTAATCATGCAAATCATTTAGAGAATCATATATGTATTTTGCTACTACTTCTTTGCATGGGACCGGAAAGGTAAGATGCCTAGCTACATCTTAAGGGATTAGGACGTTAAGGAAATACGGCCTCATGGTGTAGGCAAGCTAGATTAATCGCTTTTTTGGGTAAGGAAACCCAAGGACTAGTAGTACAGTTGATTGAAAACTCAAGATGCGCGCAAATTTTAAGAAGGTTGTTGGATTGATTGGTCATTAGACCCATTTAAAAATTTCGAGAAGGTCATTACATGAATTCAAATCATTCCCTAACCCCAAAATGGAGGGTGCAAATCCATTCTACATACATCATCAGATAGTCGTACTTATTTGTTTGATCATATGGATGTTGTATATCATATGCTTGCTAATGGACTTGCTTGATTGTTTTGTTGTGAGTATGTTTGCGTAAGGAATTATCTCACTACGCTAATTATGCTTACTCCCCCAATAGTTTGTTTTTGTAGCAAATTCATAAAGCCAGGATTGGGATAGGAAACAAGCACATAGCGTATCAAAGATCAAGTCAAAGATTAGAATGTGAATAAATTAAACTTAGTTGATGTCACGACTTAAAAAGGGGTTTAGTAGGATTAATCTAAAGCTATCATACCACGTATGCACCCATAATATGAGAACCATCTTGTAAGTTAGAGTATACAAGACTCTATCTTTTTATCAAAGTCTATCATCTAAATGATATATTTGCATATAATTATATATTTGGATTTCAATTATGGAATCCGATTTTTCCACTTTCTATGTAAACCCCTAAAATTTTCGGTTAATTTTAAGTTTGATCTTAGAATGAAAGTCAATCGAAACGCTAAAGGTCAACAAAAGTCTAATACAAACCCTAGATTTTAGATCCGGCATTCCCGTTTTCTTTAGCCCTAGAAAACGAAGTTAGAATAATTAGTGATAATAATTCATAATAGCTTTAGGTTATATAAAAATATCAGATTTGTAAAATCCGAGTATCCTTCGGACTCAAATGAGATCAGTTCTCGAAAATCGGGTCCCAGAGCCCGGAATAATAAAAATATTCCAATACCACCAATAGGATCGATTTAATATAAGGATTTCAAAAATATCAGTTTTGTAATTTTTTGGTAACTAAAAATATCTGATATCGTAATTATACGCGTATTTCCTTACTACCAGTACTTAAATTGTCATGTCTACTTTACATTACACTATTTACTACTATTCTACACTATTCATCTATCTCTACTTTTTCTTACAACCTACTCTTACAAACCATACCTCTATTTTCTTACAATTTTTATTTCCAATACAACTTCACATATTTCATATCTTACTTTTCATTAACAAAAATACAAAAAAATAAAATTTTCTCTCCTCTCCCCTACTAAAGTTGTGCCAGCCCCTCTCTTCCTCTCCTCTATTTGTTTTATTTTTCATTTATTTAATTAACACAAATTTCCTTCCACATTTTCCTATAAATACCCCCTCTTCCTTCCACTTCTTTCACACCTTCCATACACTAAAATTACTCTCTAAAAATTTCTCCATAAACTCTCTCAAGTTTTCTTTAGTTTCTACTTCTTCTATAGGTAATAGTTTTAGCTTTCTAAAGTGTTCATATACTTAGTATGAGCTTAGTGTGTGTTTTCTAAATGATGAAGGTTAAAAAAAGCAACAATAAGTTCATACTTTGTTTTTATTTATGAATCTAATTTCTTTTATGTTGCTTTCATATATATTTAACTAAATATGTCTATATAGCTATATATATCTTTTAGAGCATATAAGCTTCTTTGTTTTTCAATTTATTTACCTTCCTTGCAATTTATTTATTACCTTGCTATTTATTTACTTTCATGTTGTTTTAAGACTAGTCTTTCTAGTCTTAGACTTATCCTCATCAAGTCAAAACGTTTTTTTTTTTTCCTTTTTGAGATTAGTCTTTTCTTAGTCCCAAGATACCTTGATGAAGCTAAGGTTCCAATACTTGATATATTCTTTACTAGCTTATTCCTTTAACTATTATATCTTTCATATGTTCTTATCATTTTATGATTCATAAATCATGCATGAACATGTTGATTTTGTCTCAACAATATAAATAAGGAAAAGTTATTCTTAAAATAGAGATTCTTCTCTAAAAATAAAAGTAGGAAGTAATTTTTCATAAAACTTAGGAATTTATCTTAACAAACTTTTCTAAGAAATCTAGAGGAGATCATAGGAATTTTTACAAAACATACATAACATGGAAAGAACTTCTTGAGTAAATAAAAGTTTTACTAAACTTCACTTTTTCATCACATACTAGTTGACAAACACCAAGAGTTTCTTTTCATGAAAATGGAATGACCTTAATAAACAATGAAATTATTTCTACAAATATAAAATTGTTATTATTTTCAAAAAGCATTAGAAACTAAGCTTAAAAAAATAAAATCATTCTTTAGAAATATAAAAAGACTAAGGGAATGAAATTAAGAAAAAGAAAAATACTCATTTAAAATAACTTGATATATTCTCTTGCAAAAATAAGAGGAATTTTCAAAAGTTTCACTTTTCCAAAACTTTACTATTACAAAAAATTTATGATTTGAGACAACTTCATTAGTTTCATACATTTGATATGAGTCAATAAATATATGTAAATACATTTCAAAAGGTTTTACAAACTGTTATAATATCTATATCTTTGATATAAATTTTTGTTAAAAGAGGGAATACAAGTTTTGTGAAAATTCATGGTGAATCTTATCACCACTATTTCGAAACCCAAACGACTTAGTTTGATGAAAATAATTTTAGAATTGGATAAATCTTTTCTAATAGATAGAAAATGGTATATTATATGCATAATTCCAAGTTAAAATGACCAAGTTATGGCCATTTTAAGATAGAATTTCTCTCTATACGAATTTTAACGATCTTATAACATAGTTCCTTATTAGTACCATAGAATAAAAAAGAAATACTCATTTTGGGTATTCTTCTTGATTAGGTAATCTCAAGGAGGATTGTTCATATCTCGAAGATTACTATGATTAGTAAAAATCCCGAACGACTCATCCATTTCAAGAAAGGTGTCATCATGGCTGAGTGAGTTTACTCCCCGTTATTTTTCATACTTATGATTGTACTTGTACATTTAGTTGCATTAGAAATTAGGCAAAATCAAATGGAAATTGTATGATAATATGTTGAAAGAATATTAATTATATCGAAATATGATTTGTTTGTAATAAAGTTGCATGTACATTAATATCTTGAAGTGTTTGAAATTGGTTGCTCACTTGAAAGAAGTTAAGTATAACTACTAGACTTTAATTAAGAATTTATGCATGCACTTCATATGTTGAGTCACATTTCATTCACTACTATACAATTGGTGGGACAAGTGTATAATAGTAGTGGTAAGCATAACTGGTATATCATGTAAGTGACGAGTAGGAGCCAGTAAGAACTACATAAATTGGTGGCTAGTAGGAGCTTGTAATAACTACAAGTTTTTGATGGCGTATAGGAGCCGGTAAGATCTATAAAAGTGTTTTAAAAGTTGTGGCTATAATTGGCCTAAATACCTAATCCCGAATGAAGGGCGTAATTCATTCAACATATGATTCCTGGGAAAGTCATATGTCTTATATGCTCATGTGGTTGTTGCATCCCATTTGCTTGACTAATAAACTTGGTTGATAATTTGCTTTGAGTATGAATTTTTGGGATTTACTCACTAAGCCCATAAGCTTACGCCCCTATAGGTATTTGCATTCTCAAGAACACTTATTTTTGTACCCGAGGTCTCCTCATATCCGCGTAAGTATTCCTTTGAAGCTTTTGGAGGAAATGTACTTGAAGGTTTAGATTAAAATTCCTTTAAAATCTTTAATGTAGTATTTAAATATTGTAAAGACTATTTCTATCTTTTGGATTAGCAGGGGATGCCCCTAAGAAATCATGTAATAGACCTTTGGTTATTTATGCTATAATATAATTTATTTATGGATTCTTGTATGTTCATTTTTACTTGCTTAAACTATACTTCCCAAAAGCATCTCCTATTACCGTGCTAGATGCCTTATATGTAATACTAAGACTTTCACGTGACTAAGGTAGTCATTCTTAAGTCTTGATATTATATGTGGCGGGCTGCCACGTTTAGGTACTCTTCGGGGCGTGACATTCTACCAAGACTGCAAAGAATCGGTATCCCCTACCAAATAGTGAAAATGGGGTTTCAAACTTACAACTTACAACTTACAAATTTCAAGTATTATATAATTTATCTAATTTTCATTTTAAGTTTACCATATCCTATATTTCTATCTTTAATAAAGTCTGTTGGAGAAGCTCTCTTTACATATTCCTAATCCAATGCTAGCTAGTATTAATCCTACACAAAAACTATTAGGGGATGAGTGAACCACGGGTTTAGTGAGATAATCAGACCATACCACACATCAAACAATTTTAATTACCAAGCGTATGCCATGCAACAATCAATCATATGTGCAAGTATAAGTTTGGAGATCTGAAATCCAAACAAGATAAAGATTTAGGCCCTCTCATTGAGGTTGGGAAGGATCACAATACCATAGCCCACCTACCTAGGAGTGACTAAGCATACAACAATACTAACTTTAATTATCTCTTTAAATTAACCGTATCTTAACTCTCTCATTTCCTTTTTTAACCTTAGAAACTCCACTAAGTGTTAGTACTTTCAAAGTGATACCATAAGCGGCATCCTTCATTTGCCATTTAGTTCCTGTAGTACCGATAGCTTCTAAGATAATCTTGCATTAATCTAATAGCTTTTAGCCTAGGTCAACTAAGTATTATCCGAGGGTCGAAATACTAACATGTAGTAGGTTGCTACTTACTCAAATGCTGTTTATGCAAATCGTGTAATGCATGATCATTTCCTTTTATGGTGTCAATAGTTTTTAGTCAGGTTTAAGGTGATCATATAATTTACAGACAATCATCAACATGCTTCATATATTCATTAACATACAATGAAATTTTTCATTATGGTGTTTTGGCAATCAAACATACACCAAACATCATGCAGTATACCCAAACCTCGCATGCATATTAGTTTAATATATTATTATCATAAATGTAGCTATGCTACAAGCACAAACAGTATGATAAGGTCAAAGTTACTCACCTGTGGTCCTCGCTAGACTATCGGAATATGCTATTGGAAATCCAAGAACTAATATATTTTTCTTATGAAAATGAAATAACAAATATTTATTATTATTTATATAACGATATTGACGGTATTCTTTCAGGTCCTAGTTATCAATTCTAGTATATTCTCTACTTATTTAACTAGGAATTTTATCTTTATATATATATATATATATATTGTTTTCTTATGATCAAAGTTATGGAATTTATAAGAGAAGTTTTCCTATTTGTAATGGTTATCCAATTTTATTATTTAACCAATCTATCCTTTCATTAATTCCGAAAATAAGATATTTGAAACAACATATTTACCATATTAATTATGGTATAACTTATACGATAATTTACGCTAATTCTAAATTAGACATATTTTAGAAATTATGTATTCCTTTCTTTTTATGGTTTTACCTAATATATTAATCTAAGCTGAATTGACTGAAACTAATCACCTAATTCAATTAATAAATCTACTTTAATTAGCTTTACTAACCTAATATGATTTTACTTAGTGGAATAATTCATTTGTGATATATTAGTTCTATTTATATTATTTACAATTCATTGTCACATATTAAGACAAAATACTTACTAACATAATGTAAATAACATAACTAAACTTTTATGATTGTTTAAGTGTCCTATCTTGATATTTAATTTAATTTCTATTACCTGTATTGGTCCTTTTATGTTTTTATGATCATAATATCTATGTCTCTATTGGTTAATCAATTTTTTTTTTATTATTGTCAGACACAATAGTTAATCTACAATTTTGTTTACTATTTGTGTCATTCCAGTTGTCTCCCAAACTTGTATAACTACTTTATATAATGATTTATATATATAGTCTCGTATATACTTTTCTGTGATCCATCCTAAAACCCATCATCATATATTAGTTCAGATATCATTATTGTCCATCATTCATAGATTTCTCATACCTTACAACTCATTAATATCACATTTCATTCTTGCAACTACTGTTCCACATATACATTCATATCTATATAAGATTCAACTATTTTCTTATTTACTGATTATTCTAATCCTTTTCATCTAGTCTTAAATATAATCTTTCTCACTTACTTTCATTCTTCAACATGACCTTTGTCACTTACTTTCATGTGTCTACTAGGCTACAATATAATTGTCAACCATATATAAAGATTTTCTTTATACCTCCAATTTCTTCTAATCAATTTTAGTCATCTTTCTTTCACCTCTAACTTCTGTCTACAAATCATCTTTAATACCTGTCGTCTTATCTCAGTAATAGTCTTTATTTCTCTCCCATTTCACCAATCATTTTCTTATAGTTCTGACCTTTCATTGTCATACTAATACTTGTTATCTCAAACTTTACCGTAAATTACTTTGAATACTCCTCCAACAACTATATTAGCATTTTCTTCATCCTTACACTTACCAATAACTTTAAGCGGTTATTTATTTCCATACTTCCTTCAAACACCATATTTATTCCACTTCATTATATAAAAGAAATGAAAGAAAAACCATAAATATATATAATTGTATTAATTTGGTTTTTATGCTCCCATTAAATTTTAGTAGATGAGTTATTTATTGGTATATTTCACTTGCTGGTATTATCATTATTTAGACTTTTGTTGTTTTGATTCTCGATTTTTTTTCATAATCATTTTACATTCTTCCTTTTTATTTAAGTTGATTTTATGAGTTTACCATTTCATTAACAATTTTGACCTTTGCCATAATTAACAACTTGTATTGCATTTGTTATTAATGTTAATGTTATAGTTACAAGGTCAACCAATTCTCGTAGTTATTTCTTATTTTTTCTATCATAACTATAATTTTATTTTGTCTTTTCTTCACTCATTTAGTTATGTTAGACATTTATATATGCATATATATATTCTCATATACTTTGTTGTTCTGCTTGTAATAAAAAAATAATTTAATTTAATTTTTTTTATTCTATCATAAATTTGATAGTGAGAGGAGTTGACAAATATGAAGAGTAACTAAACTGACCGGTACTAAACTAACATATGACTTGAATTTTAAGATAGACTCTAAATAACATGACTCAAAACAAAAAGGCTGGACTTGACAAGAATGGAGGTGACAAGATTTGACAAAGCATGATAAAACAACATACAATACTTACTATACATAACATTTATAGAATAAAATAAACCATGAACTCGTCAGTCCCACTTCACATTTACTTGTATTAGATTCATTATTATTACATGTTTGTATACTAATTGAAGATTTAAATTACTATAATTATTCTTAATCCTTGAATTTTATAAGTTATCATTATTTAATCGTCGCTACCACTATGGAAATTTGGTATGATAGTTCTCATTTTCATTCTTTTTTATTTATGGCTCTAATATTTTACCTTTGTTATTTGTTATTTAAAATCTTTGGAGATGGTTATAAAATTCTTTTTTTTTTTAATCCTTGTGCCTTTTGAATTTGCATCATTTAATTCAAATAATGCTTCTTCTTTTTTTCTTTTAACTTTTCTTTGAATTTTATAATTAACAATCATTAAAGATTTGTTGGCATTGTATCATTAAGGATTCGTTGACTGTCATTAAATATTTGTTGACTATTGTAGGTTATCTCTTAGTTAACTTAAGAGGAGGTTTCAATCATTTATTTCATTCAATTAATTTTGGAATTTATAGTCATTAAAATTGTAATGGTTGAGTTCTAAATTGTATGTTACGATTATTAATTTATGTATTTATATATTCTCTTTAACTTACTCTAGTCATTATTTTTTTGTCTGTTAAATTTCATTAAATGTCATTAAGTTCTTGTATAAACATGTATATATATTATAGTAGAATCCTAAAAGGTCATAAGTTTAGTAAGAGTGTATTTTGTTTTTATAAATTATCATTTCTAGATTTTTGTTGAGCTTTATTTGTTTTACTGATCACTTTTCTATGTATTTAAGGGAGCAACAACAAAAACAAAAATAAAATAACAAATATTCCGAGAAAATATATGAAAATAATTATGAAAACATAATGGCATAAATGAAATAAATATAACACTTATAAGCAATAAGCTATAATGAAAGAAACAATAAGAAATCATAATGAAGAGGTCAACTTAGAAAATTTTCATTAAAAGAAACAACTCTATGCTTTCCATAGCTACTAACTTTCCCGTTATCTACCCCCTCTCTTCATCTCATCGTCCTACGGAGTTTATAACCTAATTTCCCTAAAGATCATAAACCTATGATCTGATACCAAATAAGTTGTATGCCCTAAAATAAGACATTACAACTTACCATGTGTCCTCTCTTGAATAGGACACGCTAAGGCTCTAATATCCATAAATCTTCAAATATCACCTGTAAACACACATAAGGTATCTCATAAGGTACTCAACACAACATGTATAACTGGAATACAGCTTCTGAACAAACTTCTAATTTAAAACAATCATGCAAGTTGGCAATACCAGGCCAACTAAACCAAACCACCAATTCATAATGAAAACCTTTTACAACCTAGAACTTGCTACAACATAAAATCCTAAAGCTTTCACATAAAACATAAACAAATAATTTCCAAGTTTTCAATATATCTAAACACTTCTCTCCTTCCATGAACTTGTAAACTACAAATCTAACTCTCAATGGGTAGTCAGGTGTAAACCCCGGTATTCTTAGTAGTCAAGTGAACTTTGGGAATCGAAAAGCAAAACCCTAAATCGGTCTAGTTCAAGCTTATTGAGAGAAGCTTAGAAACCCTAAATCCGGTTTTCCTTCAGTTTCATAACAAAAGACGTTTTATAAAATAAATTAATGTGAATTATTGTTTTAAAGTATATTTCAAACCTTAGAAAGTTTTAATTTTGGAAAAATTTCTATTCCGGGCCTTCCCGAGCTCCATTACGGAAAAACGAGCCCTGGGACCAGAAACTCAGAAAAATATTTCGGAATATTCATTAGAATCGAAATTTTATAAGGATTTCAAAAATATAAATTTTATAATTTTCCGGGCTAAAAATTACAATTATAGCCTTTTTCCTGTATTTTCTTTACTACCGGTAAAGTAGATATCTTGTCTACTATTTACCACTATTCACAAGTACAACCTACACTACACACTACCCATACCCTATTGTTACATCCTTACAACTACTCATTATATTTTCTTTTCCAAGAAAATTTTGTTTCCTACTTAATTATTACATTTATTACATTTTATTACTTAAATTACAAATTCAACAAAATTCAAATATCTCACTCTCTCTCTCCCTTGCTTGGCCGGCGCACCCCCCTCTTCTTTCCCTGTATTTGTTTTATTTTTACTTCTTTTTAATACAATTAAACCCTAATTCACTAAATATATAAACTCATTTTCACTCTCTCTCTTCATTTTCACTCTTCCAAAATTTTTGAAAGTTGAAAAACTCTCTCTATTCTCCTCATTCTTGCCGTGAACCCTAGCCCTCCCTCACACACACACAAGCTCATTTCCTCTTCTTTTCTTCTTCAAATCTTCTTTTAGGTGATGATTTCTAGCCTTACTACTACATAATCTTGTAATGGCAAGACTATTCTTGTGTATTTTCCACTCAAAATCCCAATGAGCAAATGTTAAGGATGAGAAAACATTAATACATGAATCTCAAGCCATTACAAGAGTAGATATTGTGTTTAACAAGCTTTTGTTGAAGTATTATTATGTTCATGCATATAAAAGTATAGATCTTGCATGAAAATATATGTTCATGTCTTTAAACTCATTTTCATACTCTATAAGTTGTAGATCTAGTATTTAGACACTCATATTTTTCTTGACATTCATGTTCATATGAATATTTTGTGTTTTCATGTATTAATGATCATAGAAGCTTAGTCTTGTATATATAAATGTGTTAGTTGGTAGATCTTTATGAATATAAGACAAGGAACATAAAAAGAAAAGGTTTTTGTTGGAAATGTTTAAGGGAAAATTCGGATGAACTTCAAGACCTATTTTAAAAACCATTGAAACCACTTTGAAACTCATATTTTACATGAAAAATGAAGGGTATAACTAATAGGCATCACTAAGTAATGATTTTTGCAAATTGAAATGAGTTTAGGCATGAGTAATGTGTAAAACAAGTGGTGGAATTAAGATGGAAAATTTTGAGTTAGTGTTCAATTTGTCAAATTCGTAATTTGAGATGATGTGTATGTAATTACCTAGTATTCAAGCTCAAATTGCATGTTTTATGTGTTAAATGAGGTCCTTAGGTAATAGATATAGTAAAGCTTTAAACTTTGATGCATTAAACAAGTTTTCTCAAAGGAAACATGCAAGAAATGAATATTTCCATAATTCGGATTTTTGTTAAAAGCTTATTTAAAAACATACTTGCAAAGTGAAAAATGTAAATTTTTATGTGGAAATGAAGGTCTTGGATAGTATAGATGATGAAGACTCATTTTTATTTAGATAACAAATAAATTCTAAGAATAAAATCCCAAAACACTAAGGAGATGCAAAATTGGAAAAAGTGGATTTTTAAGAAGTAACTATTGTTGGAGTCTTGTAAGAATTAGGAGTTCTTAAAGTTTCATTATCAAAAATCATCAAGATCATGCATATATTGAACTCATTACATGTCATTCATATTAGGAATTCATTCATATTTTATCTACCCATGAATCATCAACTAGAAACATTTTGATTAAGTGCAAAACAATTTTTCGGAAATGGAAAAGTTACAGAACAGATCTGATCCCTCTGTTCCGTGACCTAAATTTTTTCAAAACTTGGAATTAATAATATAAATAGATAGGTCTTTCGAAGTAGATAGAAATCGATATAAAATTTGCAAAATTTCGAGTTAAAATGACCAAGTTATGGCCGTTTTAAGTTGGAACTTCCGCAAATAGCTAGAATCACGATTTTGTTTAGTTTAGATGCATAGTTTGAATTAGTTAAGTGATGAAATTCTCATTAGGTTATTCTTATTTAGTAGGTGATTCCGAGAATAACGATACCCTACCACCCGACTACTATTACTAAGAGACCGGCGTACCATGGCCGAGTGAGTATCACTTACGATTTCAATTATTGCTTGTGATTGTAATGATAGTTGCACTAGTTGCTAAGCAAAGATAAAAAGAATGATTATGCATGATGGGGTTAGTTGGGAATTATAATTGTCTGCTGTTGATATGTGAAGTTGAACTTAAAGAATATCGAAACCGAGTGATAATTCATTGCTTGAATAGAGAGGAGTTAGAATGGATTGTCTGCGAATATTGCTTGGCCACCTAAAAGAATTGGATTAATCGACTATTAGACATTCAATATAAATTTGAACTCATTCATATCACGATGGGGATGGAGCATTAGTATTTGTTGGTTTTTTGTGATCCATAAAATGAAAATATGTTGGTTAATCGTGATTCATAAAACGAATATGTTGGTTAATCGTGATCCATAAAACGAATTATTGTTCAATTGACCGTAAGCTTAAACGGCGATGTACCGCATAATTCGTTAATCTGCTAACCCAGGATGGAGGGCGTAAGTCCATCCACATATGATTTCCAGCTGGTCATATGTTTGTTGAATTCACGTATTTGATGCATATCACTTGATTGAATAATCACTTACTTGAATGTTATGTCTTAATTGCGATATGGAAGTTTTCACTCACTAAGCTAGTTAGCTTACACCCCTATAGTTTTTACTTGTTGTAGCACGAGTTCATTTGGCTTAGGCCAAGGCAGGCTACAGCTCAGGTATCGGAGCTAAGCGTTTCCCTTAGAAGTTTATTTCGGTTTTATTTAGACTTCCACAGGAAACCAAAAGACTATGGATGCCTGTAATGGACCTTAATATTCTTTTGCGGGGGAATACCCCTTAGACTTTGTAACTGTATGTATGTGTTTTGATTTATTATCTATGGCTATCAAATGCTACATTAAACTTCTTAACTCCATTGAATAGAGTATTCTATTGTCGTAAAGGGACGCTTTACATCTAGACAAGACTCCCGAAGGGCTCGGATAGTAATTCAAGAGTCTTATATAGTATGTGGCGGATTGTTACGTTTAGGATACCCCTATGGGACATGACATCAGGTCTACTATCGTCGTCCCCCTGATCAAAGATCATATCATAACTCGAAAGATCATATACAATGTCTTCATCACCTGTACCTAAAATTTTAAAAAGTGAGCTGCGAAGCCTAGTACGATAACTCCAATCCTTTAAAGCAAATGCAAATGCACACGTAACAGATATATATCTCAAATGCACTTAGTCAATGCAAGCAATCAGTTTATTATCTTTTTATAGTCAGCAAATCAACACAGTTCAGAACTATGTATACTCTAGTCCCGAAATCGAAGTAACCGACACTCCTCTTTAAAAACAACCAACTCTTTGAAAATAAGATAATTATATACATATATGGACGAATGGGTACTCCCCAAACATCCCAGTTTCCCCTTAATTCTACCGGAATCATCTCTATGCACGAGTTCACTCGGGATAACCTCACACATAGATCATCAGATTACCTCACTAGTATCACTGTTTGCCAGGTCTTTACTGGTCAAAGCCAAACACAACCAAGCAAACAATTATTAAGCCGAATAGAATTAAGTTCATTATAAAGTTCTATCCCTACAACCAATCAAGCAATACTAATCTTACAAGCAAAAACAACAACAGGGATTGACCCCAACTTTTCAAATTCCAGGAGCAATCTCTCCAAATCCACAAATCCCTTATGAACAACAACACAAAATCTCCAAATCTCCTGATATACAAAATATAACAAAAATAGAAATATGTAAATTCTCAACCCATTCAAACCTTAACTTATCAAAATCTCTAAAAACCCTAACTTGATATGAGAAATACCAAACCTGAACTTCTTCTTTGATCGACTTCCATAAAATCCAGCAAGAACAACTTTTCATCTCAAAACTCTAATTTATAAATTAACAATTTCAAACAATCCATTATCATCATAAAGAGGATGAAACTTACTTTGATTGATCTCAATTCTGATAATTTGCCAAATGATAGGATCTTTTCAAAACCCAAACCTAAGGTTTCATAAACAGATAAAACCCTAAATCACAAAATCATTCTCTTTATCTTAGATCTATGATTGAGATGATATACTTACTTGATTTGAATCTTAATCCTTGCTTGTTTTCCCGAAAGATTGGATCTTGATCAAAACTAGGGTTTCTCAGAAAAATCCCTTCAAAATCCAAACAAAACCCTAAGGAAACGAAACGATATACGAAGAACCTTGATAGATAAAGGCAAGATTACTTACTCTTGAACCAAATCTGATATCTTGATCTTGTTCTTAAAAAACACTAAAAAACTCTCAACTCTCTCCCTCTAGTCGAAGGAAGGAGGTTACAAATGAAAAACACAAATCCTAGGATCTCTTATATAGGGAACACTTCGGACAGGAAAGGTTGGCACTTACGCCGGTGGCCTATGTCCTTACGCCAGCAGCCTTCTTACCGGCTTTCACAAATTTCATAAAAGTCCGAGCGCTTTACGCCGGTAGCTTTCTTATATAGGCCGGCGGCCTAGAGACCAATTTTCGTTTGTCAAAAGCTATTCTTCAAACATTTCTAGGTTATATAAAAAAACATCAAGTTAATACTAAGGTGGACTATAAAACCCTCATATTTTTTCAACATATGACAACTTTTGTCTTTTATCATAATTTATTGAAGATTTACTATTTTTAAAGAGTTGTTGACCATCATTAATGTGAGGGATGATTATATATCTCATTTATTAGGAATGACCAAAATTTCCCTCTCCTTAATTAACAAATGACATTTCTTTGCCCTTCTTTATAAAATATTTTTCTGTATATTACAGCTTAAGTTTCCTAGACTCATTTCATAATTTTCTTAATTTATTTGCCTTTAAGAAATTATAGGGTATAATGTATAGGCAGCCATAGCGGTTCTGCTAGCCGGTTAGCGGGGGTCAAAGGAAGAGCATCCCTTGTGGGGTTTCAGGAGTAGCGGCCCATAAAGCAAAACGAATTTGAAAATTTAGGTTCAAGAAATCCAAAAAAATATATACTTTTAATTGGTGTCATTGTGATCATGGTTAGACATGTCAATTAATCGTGGTTATTCGTATATCTCACAATTAAACCGTGTATACGATCCATGCCGTGGTTGAAGTTACAGACAAACTTCACTTCCTCTTGATTTTAATTACAAGAACTCGGTGTTAATTATGGCTAAGAACTACGGGCGTGACTTTGGCCGTGATTTGTTTCATAGGCAAAATAACAAACACATGTTACTTCAGTTAACAAGTTAATTTCTCCCCAAACTGATCCATAAGTTAAAGCACAACTAAAGATTGATTTAGTATATCTACATTACTCTTAACTATATCTAACAAATTTACTAGCTAAACTTAAATCTTTCATTTAACTAAAGTTCAAGTGTGAGTATTTAGTGTAGTTTTTCTCTGTTCTACTATATAAACTGTTATGTTTGTTTTTGTTAAGTAAACTTATACTTATTCATAAATTCTTAGCAATTATACTATAACCCTAGACATAGTCAAATTCACAGAGTAATGCACACATTTTTATTATTTTTTTATAAGTTTAGTTTTAGTTCATTAACTTAGGATATTTGCTAAACTATGTTTTACTCTTAAACAGTAAAATATGTATGTATATTAGTGTATTTGACAAAGATTACTTACTGTAACTTTAAAAATAAAAATTACCTTTGTTTAATTGATCTGTTTTGTGTGATTACTTTACCTACTTCTTCAAAATACATGGAGGTAGTGTTTGGTATGTGATTTTTTAAAATTTTCCTGATATTGAAGCTAAGGATTTGAAGAAATGGTTTGTGTTTTGGTTATCAATGTAGATAAAATAAAAAAGAGGTTTTCACTGTAAAAATGGCAGCAAAAGGAATTTATGTTTATCTAGTTTTGTGTTTGATAAATGAAATATTGTACTAATTGTATTAAATTATATTAGTATAGCATATTTTTTAAATTTTATGTTTATCTTCTAGTGATGATAACGTTCAACTAGTGTAAATTTTCAAATTTTAGCTAATTTCTCGCAAGTAAAAGAGAGTAAAATGTACTTAGTTTGAAAAGGTCATTTCCAACAATTAAATGAAGAAAACTTAATGAAAAGTAGGCAACTTTACCATCTTCATTATAACTAACAATGAAACATATATCATTAGACATTCTTGACAGTTTTGAAAGAAATTTTAGTATAGATTATGAGAATTAAAGTCTATAATATATATAAGATGAAAAAATTATGATATCAAACAACTATTACTTAATGTACAAATAAATCATTAATTATTTCAAGACAATAATGTTAATGACAAAGTGTAAGTTTCAAATCTCATAAAAAAATAAATTTTAAATTAATATTTTATATTTTATAATTACACCATTTATTTCTAAGTTATCACTAACTACCCAATATACACTAAAGATTTAATGGTTCATACTGTACTTTATGATTATATAACCATATTAGTAAATTTTACCTATGTTATATAATCTTAACTTTGGTATATTTCACTTTCCTAGAAATTTAATTTCCTAATGTCCAAACTTAAGTTAAGAAAAATCTTGCAGTTTATAGTTTACCTTCACATTACTAATAACCTTCACCTCACATAGCAATCAATGAGCCATTAAGATTAGGGAGGAGATGAATGAATGTAGCTCCTTGGTTTGCAAAATGGGTGTTAGTGGTGACAAGCATATGCAGAAAAGTTTGGGATTTTCTTCTTGCTAAATGGGAAGGTATAAGATATAAACCCTAGAAAAGCCATATAGGCATATTTATCCTTTAACCCTAGTTTTTGATTTATTAATTTAGGGCATTTCTTCACTTATACCCCTTTATCTATTAGTTGCAAACATTTAAGAATGAATTAGACAAACTTCCAAATGAAACATGTGTGTGTAAAGGCACAATAAAGAGAAGGATTTCCATGGATCATCAAAACCAATTATTAAATAGAAGTTTATTATCACTTCATAATCTTAAGCCAATTAAAATTTGTGTGAAATTATTTTTATTGGTTAAGAATCCTTCTAATTTGTGTGTTAAGATATTGATTGGAACTCTTGAGTGTATAACTTAGGTAAACAAAGATGAAAATAAATGCACAAGGATTTAAGCTTAGGCACCTAGATTCAAAATCATGATAAATTTTTATATTGATACCCATTTGGTATAACAAATTAAGAGCATCAAAGTTGTTGTGGATTAATATTTAGTTGGTAGCTGTAAGCCCTAGATTTTATGCTATGGTTTATGCCAAACCCTAAATCGGAGGTCAATCGGAAAACCTAAAGTCAACAAATCTATAACAAATCCTAATAGATTTAGATCCGACAATCCCGCACTCTTAATCTCTAAACAACAAAATTAAGATAATTATGGATTATAGTCCATAATAATATAGGGAAGCTTAAAAATATCAGATTGAGTACGTTTTAGATCCGAACAGGATCAGATTACGAAACCATGCCCCGGGACATCGGAAGGTAAAAATATTCCAATAACATTGTTAGATTCATAAAAATACAAGGATTTCAAAAATAGCAGTTTTATAATTTTTCTATATCTAAAAATATCATATATACCTTAATTACACGTATTTTCTTTACTACCGGTATTAATTTGTCTTATCTACTATTCATTACTATTCATTACTATTAACCTATTTCTATTTTTCTACATCTATTCTTACACTCTACCATACATATTTCTTACTTTTTACTTTTCCCATACATCTTTAATCACATAATATCTTATAAATTATTACTTTTAATTAACAAAAATAAAAAAAAAATATCTCTCTCCCTCTCTTCCCTCTCAAACTGGTGCCCCTCTCTCTCTCATACATCTATTTATTTTTCTTTTTCATTTTATTTTATTTACACAATTTTCCCTCCACAAAACTCTATAAATACCCAATCTCCCTCCATTTCTTTCACACACTCACTTACATTAACAAAACTCTCCAAAAATCACTACATAAATCCTCTCTTCAAAAATATCTTTTCATTTTTCCATATTTTCCACATTTCTTCCATCCACATACTACCACAATCTTTCTTTTATTCCCTTCCCTATTTCTACTTTAGGTAAAATTCTTACCTATACTTTCTTACCATGTCATGTGACTTAACATAACCATGGTATGTGTTTTCTAAACATCTAAATGTTATGGAAGCAACACTATGTTCATCTTATGTTCTTGTTCATGAATAAATCTCATTTTAATATTATGTTGTTTTATTATTATTATATTATTACATGTTATTATTATTATTCTAATCTAATTTCAATATATTAGTAACTATATTTATGTATATGTATATATTTCTTATAGCATATAAGCTCACTAACATAACCAATATTTATTTATTTATTATTCTTTGCAATTTATTTTTTCCATGCTTTATGAATAAGACTAGACTTTTTAGTCTTACACTTGTCCTCATCAAGTTAAAACGATTTTCTTATTTTTTTTTCTTTTTGGACTTGCTCATGTCTAAGTCTAGAAGCCTTGAATTGAGCTAAGACTTCCAATACTTGATATTTATTAACTGCTTATCTCTTTATTTTTCATCGTTCTTATTAAGTATTTTTGTCATGCTACTTAGCTATAAACGCATATTCATGCATGATCATATTGATTGTTGACTTAATAAGAAAAAAATTTCTTTCTTTAGTAAAAGAAAATAAGCTCAACTTGCTTTGAAAATGTAATTTTATCACTTAGGAAAAATTTCATTAAAATTTAGAAACTTTATATCAACAAAATGCTTTTTAAAGAATTTTAGACAAATATTACCATAGATTTTAGTATTGCTAACATACAAGGTTTTTTCAAAAGTTGACCAAGAAATTCTTTACTCTTTTTCTTTGAACTACCATTAAAACCTTAATGTTGGTAATACCTTGCTAAGAGAAATTTTCTTAAAAACTTTTTTATAAAAGCCTCATTAATATTTTAATAAATACAAAGGCCAAAACAAGCTTTTCAAAACAAGTTAAAATTAACTCACCATGTAAAGTCTACTTAGGGAATAAAATTTGTGGATAACTTGGAAAGACTAAAATTTTCTAAACTAAATTATATTTTAAGAGTTAAGGAAAAATAGATTATATCACATATTTAATGAATAAAAAATCTTTGGTTTTATTTCCGAACAACTTAAAATAATTATCTTAACTTCATTTTTATTTAACTAGCAAGACAAATTGTTTTATGAAAAATCATTGATTAAGACAACATCATTAGAATCATGTGTATAACATGAGTTGCGCATGTATTAGAAGGATTTTTTGGCTATATATATTCATATGTTTGCTATGGGATTTTTGGTTGATAAAAAGTTAGAAAAATCATGTTTCAAGGGCTGGGATTTTCGTATCAATTCTGTACCATGTCTTTTTGGAACCTAAATGAGCTTTTATGATAAAAATAACCTTAGAAATAGATAGATCTTTTTGAGTAGGTAGAAAATGATATATGATATGCCAAATTCCAAGTTAGAATGAGCAAGTTATGACCATTTCAAGTTGGAATTTCACTACATACGAATTTTGACGAGCTTACTAATATAGAATTTGCAAGTTTAAGTAGAACTTCAAGAAATACTCATTTTTGGTGTTTCTTTTGTTAAGGTGATGTGGAGTTCGAGGTTCTTTAACCCGAGGACTATTTGGACTAGAAGGTTTTTACTACCATGGCTGAGTGATTTTAATTTCTTACATTCTTATACTTATGTTTTTGCTTGTAGATTAATGGCATTAGAAATAGGTAAAGATAAAAATATGGAAGCGCATGTGCCTTACAAATATGGTTGAAATTATGCTAAGCCTATCGAGATGGGAATTGTCCAATAATCATTGTATGATTAGTATAGCAATGATATGTTTGCGAATTCTACGATTACTCGTAAAATATTTAATATTATGCCATGATTACTTAAATAAAATGATTCATGTATAACATGTAGTGAGTAACATTGCATTCATTACTATACCCTTGGTAGGATGAGGGCAAAGTAGTGAGGTCCGTAAAACCCAAAAATCCACTTTATGACGAATGTTCGCTCAATTAAAATGGCAAGTAGACACCCAAATCAACTACATTTTAGCAGCTAGTAGTGGCTTGTATAAAAACTATAAAAACTTCATTTGCGAACTATGGCCTTATGCCTCAAAACACCTAACCTCCAATGGAGGGATAAATCCATTCAACATATGATTCCTATAAATCATATGAATTGTTTACTCATGTGTTTGTTGCATTTCATATGCTTGTTTAAATAACTTGTTTGGATATTTTTTGTTTGAGCACTTTATTTGTAGAAATAATTTTTACTAAGCAAGGAAGCTGTAACACCCTAAGTTAAAAACATTGCAACTCACCACGTGTCCTTCTCTTGTTAAGAACACGCTAAGGCTATTAAAACTCTATACCACAAATATATCAATTTTAATTGTCAAAACCTACAATTTAATTGATTTAAAACATCCCATAAAAAGAAAATATGATCTTTGTGAAACCATAAACTCACAAAAATCTGGAAATAAAAGTCATCAAAACAATTTAAAAACCTGACAAACTAGTCTTCTAAGAATTTCCAACCACTAATAACATTCGGAAATAAACTCTATAAAGTCTTCCACATCTCTCCATTATATCAAACGCTCTAGAGCTATGAATCATCTGCTGGATAGTCAAGTCTACTATCGCCATCCCCATGTTCTACATATAGATCATACCCAAATATATCATAAACAACATCATCTTCACTTGTGCTTGAAAAATTAAAGAAATGAGCGAAAGCGCCCAATACACTATACCACAAACAAATACGCATGAACATGCTAACATACATCACATACATTCCTAAAACTAATGCAACATGCACAAATTATTATCTTTAATTAGTGAAATAAACAACACAGTTTAGAACCATATGCATCTAGTCCTAAACCCGGAGTAACTCATGACCCCGATTCATAATCCTTATTAAATAATTTATATATAATATATTGATATTGGGTACTCCCCACACATTGTTGCGTTCTTCCATATAGACCAGAACGACTCCTAACGTAAACCCCCAAATTTTTGGAATCGGTTTAGCTTAAAACCCGAATCTGGAAGTCAATCGGAACCCTAAAGTTAACGAAACCCTAATTTGACGTAATTTAAGTCCGATAATCCCAAATAAGAAACTCGGAGAAAGTAAGTAAGAGTTTAGTATACAGAATAGTGCATAATTACCTAAGAAAGCTTAAAAAGATCAGTTTAGTAAAATCGCAAATCGTCTTGAACTCGATCGGATAAAGTTTTTGAAAAACGTGTTCTAGGCTCGAAATAGTAAAAATATTTTGAATATACCGTTAGACTCATAAAAATATAAGAATTTCAAAAATATCAGTTTTGTAATTTTTTGGTAAGTAAAAATAACAGATATCGCAATTATACGCGTATGTTCTTACTACCGGTATTTTATATGTCGTATCTACTTTACATTACACTATTCATTACTATTATATACTATTCTTTTATCTCTACTTTTTCTTACACCTATTCTTACAAACACCGTAACCTATAACATTTACTTTTTACCTTTCCCATAACTTTATTTCACATCTACCTTACTTATTACTTCATTTAATCAATAAAAATATATATAAAAAAAAAATAAATCTCTCCCTCTCTCATTCTCACATGGCCGGCGCCTCCTCCCTCTATATCTCCCTTATTTTGTTTTATTTTTTTTTATTTAAATCACTCAAAAATCACTCCACATTTTCCTATAAATACCCCCCTCGTCTTTCACTTCTTTCACACAATTACTACTCACAAATTCTCTACAAAAACTCTCTCAAATTCTCCTCTCAAGACTCTCTCCAAATATCCTCCCAAAACTCTCTCAAAATAATCCCAAAACCACTTCCTACCTACACAAAATTCATAACCACATAATACTCCAAAAACCTTCTTTAGGTAAACTTCTGTTATTATTTTCTTCTCCTCATGTTATGTAACTTTACATGACCATGGTGTGAGTTTCCAAAAACTAAATGTTATGGAAACTACACTATGTTCATGCATTGTTCTTGTTCATGAAAATCCATTTATGTATTATTTTGTTCATGTTATTATTATTATGCCTAAGTATTATTATGTATCTATATATATACATATTCTTTAGAGCATATAAGCTCACTTGCAATTTATTTAATTTCATGCAAAGCAATTTATTTATTTCTTTCATTACAATTTATTTAATTCTTGTTATTTTTAAGACTAGTATCTAGTCTTAGACTTGTCCTCATAAAGTCAAAATAAATTTTTCTTTCTTTAATTTTATTTTTCTTTTGGGACTAGTCTACTTCTTAGTCCCGGGAGCCTTGAAGAAGCTAAGATTCCCAATACCTAACTTTATTTACTATTTATTTTATTTTTGCATGCTACTATTTCTCATAAATCATGTTCATTAAGAGTGTTGTCCAAAGTTTTCAAGTTCTAAAAATAATTGATAATAAGGAGATTTTATCACTTATGAATAAGTTTATATGAAGTATAAAATCTATGGTTTAACAAAAATAAAGTCATTCCTTTTTAAGTTATTAGAAGAACTCACTACAATTTTAGAAACTACTTTTGTTATGAAAAGCATTTTAAATCATTTGTTATCCCACTTTATTTTTCAAAAAGAAAATGATTTTCGATACAAAAATTATTTCTATGAAAACATAACATAAAGAAAATTACTTTTCAAAAAGTCATCTAGGAAAAATAAATAAGTCAAACATAAAGTAGTTCTTTGAAAATAAAAGAATCAAAGTATCCATTTCAAAAGATTTACAAAATGAGTTCCTTGTAGGTAATAGATTTCTAAAACTCCAAATTGCTATTGTTTTACTTAAGAAACATGGATGAACAACAAACACTTGAGTATGAATAAATATGAGCTAAGTAGCTATAAAAAGAAGATTTTTCAACTATATCGATAACTAAGTATTTATCAATCAAGTCTTGAATGATTTAAAATTTGAAACAAATTTGTTTTTGAGTTGGAAAATTCGTGGTGAATCTAATCACCACTGTTTCGAGGCCTAAATGGTTTAGTTTGATAAAAATAGTTTTAGAAATGTATAGATATTTTCGAGTAGGTAGAAATCGGTATATTATATGTGCGATTCCGAGTTAAAATGACCAAGTTATGGCCATTTTAAATTAGAATTCCCCTTTATACAAACTTTGATGTTCTCATGATATTGTTTTGTCAAAATTCAAGAATATCATCAAGAAATACTCATTCTGGGTATTTTTTTGATAGGTGATTCCGATGAAGAATACCTTTACCCCGTGGATTATTTTGATTAAGAGAATTGTGTGAGCAACTCATCCGTGTAGAAGAATAGTCGACATGGCATCGTGACTTTATTTCTTTAAAATGCTTTACTTGTTTGTACTTGTAATTAGTTGCATTAGAATTAAGAAAAGTGTAATGCCCTAATCTGTTGGCATTACAACCCGCCACGTGTCCTCTCTTAATTAGGATACGCTAAGGCTATAATTTCTACAATTAACCTGAATAACACCTGAAATAACTCACAAGGTATCAAATAAGACATGTGGTCCTCATAGATAAATTATATGATAAGAATATTATCTCTATAATTAGCAAACTGGACATTGTTGACATAACTGCAGGTCAACAAGTCAAACCATACTCTAAAACTATCACTATATGAAAACTCCAAATACAATTTAAAAACTTAATGAACAAAATATAAATTAGACATAAAAAGTCTTCTCTGATCCATCCTATATCATCTATGACTATACAACTAGTCATCAGTAGGGTAGTCAGGACCGCTAACACCATCCCCATCCTCATAGACGATATCGAAACCTGATAGATCATATATCACGCTATCATCACCTGTACCTGAAATATAATAAAATGAGCGGTGAAATACCTGAAATACAATATCTATAAATCTACAAACTCTATCCAAAACAGATCCAGAACCCAAAGGAGTACTAACAGATACCACATCAGACATGATCTCCACACATAAACCACATATACTTACAAAAGATTCAGATATGCATGAGAAGCTAGCACCAGTATCAAATAAAATATAGGCACTATGCTGTAGTATAGATAACATACCCGCAACAGTGTCTATAGAAGCTGTCTCACTCCTCTGAAGAGCATAAATCTTAGCTGGTGCTCGCTGACTTTATCCATAGGAAACTCCGCCCAACTGTCCCTCTTTGCAGTCCATTGCTCTATGTCCTCTCTGACCACATTTAAAACAAAAAACCTGTGGAACTGTCTTCTCTATGCAAACATTACTTTTGTGTCCCAACTTTCCACATGAAAAACATGCGTTCTCTGTCCACTTGCAGTCCTTCAAGTCGTGTGGCCCAAGACATCTAGGGCATCTCTTGTCAAAACTCTGCCCTACAGATCCGTACTACTGCACAAATGGTCTCTTTCCTTTATCCTGGGTAATAGCACTGATAGCTGGTCTTTTCCCTAAATATACCTGATTCCTCGGTGGTTCCCGGCTCCTGATTCTACTCAAACCCTGCTCAATCATCTTAGCCTTGTTTACAACTGCTGCATAATTGCTCAGATCCATCAAGTTCACCTGGTACTGTATCTCCGGCTCCAATCCAGTGATGAATCGACTAACTTTTGCTTCCTCACTTTCTTTCAGTGCATCGGGTAAAAACCTCATCAGTCTGTGTAACTGTAAACCCCGGTATTCTCGGTAGCTAGGAAACCCCCGGAAGTTGGAAGCCAAACCCTAATCCGATCAGGTTGAGTCTTGTGAGTGAAGCCTAGGAACCCTAAATCCGGCTTTCCTTCGGTTTCATAGTAAAATAAATATTATAAAGTGAATGAATTTAAATTATTGTTCCAAAGTACATTTCAAACCTTTGAAAGTTTTAAATTTGGGAATTTTTCAATTCCGGGCCTTCCCGAGCCCAATTACGGAAAAGCGTGCCCCGGGCCACGGATTCAGAAAAATGTTCCAGAATATTCATTAGAACCGTAATTTTATGAGGATTCCAAAAATATCAATTTCATAATTTTTCGAGCTATGAAAATTACAGTTATAGCTTTTCCCGTGTTTTCGGCACAACCGGTAAAGTAGATGTCTTGTCTACTATTCACAAGTACAACCTACACTACACACTACCCATACCCTATTCTTACATCCTTACAACTACTCATTTCAATTTTCTTTTCCAAGAAATTTTGTCTTTTAAATAATTATCACATTTATCACATTTAATTTACTAAATTACAAATTTCATTTTTTTTCAAAACTCACGCACACACACACACATTGGAGGCCGGCGCCCCTCCCTCTATTTCCCTCTCAATTGAGCTATTTTTACTTCTTTTTAATTAACTAAACCCTAATTCCCTTAGTATATATACTAAATGTTCTCTCTCTCTCTTCATTTCTTCTCATTTTAACTTTTGAAAAAGATCAAAACCCTCTCTTCCTCCTCACATTGCCGAGCACTCCCCTCCCTCTTCCTCCCACAATTTCAACTTTGTTTCTTCTTCTTTCCTCCTTCAAGACTCCTTTGGTATGTATATTTAGGCTTTATACATCATAAATCTTGTTATGGCAAGATCATTCTTGTGTGTTTTCTCATCTAAATCCCAATGAGCATGAGCAAGGGACATGAAAACACTACTACAAGAATCTCAAGCCATCTCAAGAAGTGGATCTAGCCTTTAAATGAGTTTTGTTTGAAATATCAACTTGTTCATGCATTTAAAGTAGAGATCTTGCATATATGTTGTTGTTCATGCTATGAGACCCATGATTTATGCATCATACTTAGTAGATCTAAAGTTTAGATACCCACATTGTCATTTACATGTATGATCATAGAGTTATTTTCATTTTCATGCATTGATGATCACAAAAAGGTAGTCTTGTATATGTATAGAGATGTTAGATAGTGGATATTCATATATAGAAGGCAAGAACATTGAAAAAGGAAGGACTTTGTCAAAAATGAAATGTTGAAAATTCGGATGAAATGGAAACCCTACCTTGAAAACTACCAAAATCATTTTTAAACTCATATTTCATAAGAAAAATGAAGGGTATGTGTAATAGGCATGTTGAAGGAATTATTTTCATGAGTTTAGATGAGTTTAGGCATAATAAAAATAAGAAAACAAGAAGTGAAGTTAGAAGGAAAAATATTGACTTTGGATGTGTAGTCAAATTCGTAATTTTGGGTAATGCCTATATAAACACTTAGTATTTAAGTCTAGATTGGATATTTTATAAGCTAAATGAAGTCCTTAGATAACATACATATTGGAGCTTCAATTTTTAATGCATTAGACGAGTTTTTCCTTAAGAAAAATACAAGAAATTGAAATGTGGAAAATTCGGATTTTTACAAAAAGTTTGTTTAAAAGCATGTTTATCAAATGAAAAATGGGGATTTTCATGCATGAATGAAGGCCATGACTATTATACACTTTGGGAACTTATTTTTAGATAGAAAACAAGTGGACTACAAGACTAAAGGTCAAGGAAACCTTAAGGAGTATAATGTGGAAAATAGGTTATTAGAAATAACCTTTGAAAGGTTTTCTAACACTTAAGGGTTCATATGAGTTTATTATCACAAAAGTTATTATGAGCATGCATATATTAAGTTCATCACATGATATTCATGTTAGTAATTCATTCCCATATCATTCATGCATGAATCATCATCTAGGATCACTTCTTATCAAAAGCAAAACAATTTTTGAGATTAGAACAATTGCGGGACAGAACTGATCCCACTGTTCAGTGACCATACCGTTTTCAAAACTTGAATTTAATATTAGGAATAGATATATCTTTCGAAGTAGATAGAGATCGATATAAATTTGCAATTCTGAGTTAAAATGACCAAGTTATGGCCGTTTTAAGTCGGAAACTTCCGCAATTAGCGAGAATCGAACCCACATAATTTAGATGTATAGCTTGATTAGTTATGATGAGAATCTCATTAGGATTATTCTTGCTTGGTAGGTGATCCCGTGCAGGACGACACTCTACCTCCCGACTACTACTATTAGGAAGTTGGCGTCCAATGACCGAGTGAGTTTTACTTCCAATATCAATTAATGAATGTGATTGTAATGTAGTGGCACTAGTGGTGTAGGCAAAGATAAAAGAAATTGTATATGCATGATGGGGTATATGGGAGCTATATATGTTGTCTACTATTGTTATGTGAAATGGAGCTTAAGGAATATCGAAACCGGGTGTGAAGCTATTGTCTGATTAACAAGTACCTTATGATGAATGTTTGTGAATACTTGTTGGTCACCTGAAAGAATTGAATTAATGAATATTCGGTTTCAAACGTAAATTGAATCCATTCATATCACGATGGGGTTGGAGCATTTGCATTGGTTGGTTTTTCGTGATCCATAAAACGAATTTGTTGGTTAATCGTGATCCATAAAACGAATTTGTTGGTTAATCGTGATCCATAAAACGAAGTATTGTTAGTTGACCGTGAGCTTAAACGGCGTCGTACCGCAGGATTCGTTAATCTACTAACCCAGGATGGAGGGCGTAAGTCTATCCACATATGATTTCAGGTTGGTCATATGTTTGTTGCTCACATTTGTTTGATGCATTCACTTGCCTGATTAATTACTTGTTTGAATGACTTATACTTAATTGCGTTATGGAAGTTATTACTCACTAAGCTAGTTAGCTTACGCCCCCATAGTTTCTATCTTTTGCAGCACGATTTTATATGGCTTAGGCCGAGACAAGCCACAGCGCAGGTACCGGAGATAGGAGTTTCCCATAGAAGTTTAATCCATTCTTTTTTGTATAGACTTCCATTGGAAACTAAAGACTCTGGATGACTGTAATAGACTGTTATTCTTTTGCGGGGGAATGCCCCTTAGATCTTGTAAACTTTAAATTATGCGTTTTGATTTATTATCTATGGCTAATGAATGCCTCGTTAAACTGTTTAACTCCATTTGTTGAAGTATTCTATTGTCGTAAAGGAACGCTTTACATCTACTTAAGACTCCCGAAGGCCCGGGGTAGGGAACTCGAGAGTCTTACTTAGTATGTGGCGGGCTGTTACGTTTAGGATACCCTACGGGGCGTGACAGTAACTCGGCCTCATATTCCTCAATTGAAAGCTTTCCCTATTGCAGCGTATAATAATCTTGCAACATCTTTTGTTTAATGCTATCGGGGAAGTATCCTCTGAAGAAAGCCTGGTGAAACATCTACCATGTGATCATCCCTGGCATGTGCCTCTTAGTACTCGCCCACCAGTTATTTGCTCTACTAGACAGCAAGTATGATGCATACTCCACCTTCTTGTTCTTAGGAATGTCCAATGTTGCAAATGTTTTCTCCACTTCCTCTATCCACACCTGAGCTTCCAATGGTTTTCCCGGCACTAGCTCAAACTTGTTAAGGCTCAGCACATCTGGATGTCGGGCTCCATTACCACCATGTCCATGCAGCCTTTGTGTCTCTTGCCTCCAAGCATCAACATTTTCTTGGACTATCTGCATGTCCCTCCTCATATCCTGCTGCTGTTGACCTACCACTCCTATCAAGGCATTCAAAGCTTGCATAAGCTGTGCTACATCCCCTGGTGCTTGTCCTGCCGATGGAGGTGGTAGATTCTCATTGTGAGCCTGGTGTTCACCCTCATTTTCCTCAGTATTTCTTCTCCTAGGCGGCATTCTAAAACAAACAAAACCTCATAGATTAGAACAAGGGTATCCAACTTGATTTAACAACTTAAATCTAAACATCAATAGTTTGACTAGACAACAACCCTATTTATCTACCCCTTCGTCTTATCTCACCGTCCTAAGGAGTCAAAACCTAGGTCTACCAGATTTAAAACTTATTGCTCTTATACCAATTAAGCTGTAACGCCCTAACCTGTTGGCATTACAACTCGCCACGTGTCCTCTTTTAATAGAACACGCTAAAGCTATAATTTCCACAAACAACATTAATATCACCTGTATAACTCACAAGGTATAAAAGAAGAGATGTAGTCCTCAATAAAATAAATCATATGATAAGAATATAATCCCCATAATCAACAAACTAGACATTGTTGACATAACTACAAGTCAACAAGTCAAACCATGCCCTAAAACTATCACTGTATGAAAACTCCAAATACAACTTAAAATTTCAATGAACAAAATATAACTTAGACATAAAAAGTTTTCTGTGATCCATCCTATATCATCTATGACTATACAACTAATCATCAGCAGGTAGTCAGGACTGCTAACGCCATCCCCATCCTCATAGACGATATCAAAACCTGATAGATCATATATCACGCTATCATCACCTGTACCTGAAATATAATAGAATGAGCGGCGAAGCCCAGTACGATAATATCCAAATCCAGTGAAAGCAAGGTTATGTACAAACAACATGTATAAATAAAATGCAACTAAACTAAATGCATACAACCGTTTATTATCTATTTTAGTCCAGCAAAACAACACAGTTCAGAATCCAGTATACATAAATTCCAAACTCAGAGTAGCTCAGACTCTACTTTAAAAACAACAAACTGATTTTGAAAATAAGTAATCATATACATATATGGATGAGTGGGTACTCCCCAAACATCCCAATTCCTGAACACCTATATTCTACCGGAATCATTTCTTAGCACGGGTCCACTCGGGACAACCTCACACTAAGATCATCAGGATGCCTCACTAGTATCACTGTCTGCCAGGTCTCTACTGGTTAAAGCCAACCACAACCAGACAGACAATTATTAAGCCAAATATTTATTAAGTTCATTATGCAATTCTGTTCCTACATCCATTCACAAAATTCTAATCTACAAGCACATACATCAAACAATGGATTGGTCGTACCTATATTCAGGAGTATAAATCAAATCCTCTGAATCTGATACCAACAACACAAAGTCAACCCAAACTCCACCAACTCCTATATCTATATCAACAACAGTTTCACGAACTCCAAATGTCCTGTTACAATATATATATATATATATATATCAACAGACATGATCGCAATATCTTAACAAACATGAATTCTCTAAAAATCCTAACCTGATCCGATCAAACTCCACAATTATCTTCAAGAATAATAAGGAACCGCACAAAATTCCACAATCACCAAATATTTTCACCAAAACCCTAATTCGCAATACATTAAGAACATATAAGGACTGTTTAGATTGTATTTTGTTGGAATCTATAATAAAGGAGATTTACTTACTACTTTGACTCGCTAAAACCCGTCTCGCATTTACCAATTCACTGATCTTACACGTGCTAGGGTTTTTCTCCAAAAACCTTCATATAAAAATTCAACCAAACCCTAAGAAACTTATATAAATTTATATATAATCCAAATGAGAAGGTTAAGATCACTTACTTTGTATCAAAAACACACGCCTTATGATTCCCCAAGCACAAATCTCTAAGAATACTCCAAAACTCTCTTTCACGAAGAAGAAATGATATAAAGAAAAATTTGTCGAAATTTTTTTCGCGTCTCGTATTTATAGAAATTTGGTCATACGCTGGCCCTACGCCGGGGGCATACCTGCAGATTTTGCCGGCTTACACCATATGCTGGCTAGATCTACACGAACACCGGCAACGTTTGTCGAGACTTTGATCTCTAAAATTCAAATTCTCCCATCATACGCCAGCAAATCTTTGACCTACGCTGACGTCTTTCATGCCGGTATTAAGAAGAAACCCTATGAACGCCGATAGCTTTCCTCCCAATGTTAAGAAAAAAGCTACCGTTCCCATCCTACGCCGTCTCTAAGCCGGCATAGTAGATTTTCCAGGAGGCGCGTACAGTCTGTTACATAGTACGTTGGCAAATTTAAAACTTAGACTGGCGGTGTTCTTCATTAGAGATGCCGGCCTTCATTGCAGAAATTAATGAAATTGATCCAGTTGATGCCAATCTTATTCTAACACGAAATTGATCAAACTTAACCTATTTTTAACATCAACATAAAGGCATATTAGAATCTAGTAGCTTGTGAACACTTATCACTTAAAATTATTTTGTATATTACAAAAAGACAAATGGATATGTATGTAAAATAATTCTTTGAAAGAATCCAAAGAATATCGAGGCTGGAATTGATTTAATGCTTGTTTTTGTACAACACTTGATTAATATGAGATTCTTTGATCACCTTAAATCTGAAAATAATAATGATATGATATCATAAAAAAATGGAGTCATGCATACCATGAAGTGAGTCACATTGCATTGGGTTATTATCCTTGGGTGAGAAGGATTGTAGCTTAGGTCGAAAGCAACACTTGGCGGTGTAAGCCCCGGAAAATTTCAATAAATAATTTTAAGATGAACTTCGAAAATAAACCCTAAAAATCACTCCAAATTAAAACCGAATTTCGATAAGTCCTAATTCACAAACGAATTCAGAAACTTCTTAATCTTGAGAAAATGAAAATCTTTAAACAATAAAATAAGAACTCAGTGGTCTTCAAATTCAAAACCCCGACGTACGAAAAATTCCATATTTAACTCCGACTTATACAAACAGGTAATAGAAAGCTCAAAAACAAATTATTAAAAAGCAAATAACGATTGACTTTCGAAAATATAACTCAATTCAAGAATTCCGAAAACATTAAAAGATATTAAATACTTACAAAAATAAAATTTAAAATAAATTTCTCAAATTAAATATATTGTATAAACATAAATATCAGTTTCCAAATTGGCAAAGGTCTAAACCGGAAAATCACCCGGAAACCCTAACCAGAATACAATAGTGTAAGTCCGGCAATCTAGCGCCCCTAACCCTAGAGGCCGAGATGTAGTTTAGATATGTAGAATAGCT
The DNA here is from genome assembly GCA_024138025.1 of Combretum micranthum. Classification (NCBI taxonomy): domain Eukaryota; kingdom Viridiplantae; phylum Streptophyta; class Magnoliopsida; order Myrtales; family Combretaceae; genus Combretum; species Combretum micranthum. The sequence continues at coordinate 77,845 of JAMXBD010000397.1, read as the reverse complement.
CATAGTAATATAAGTTTGTTTAAAAATATCAGATTGGTAAATTTTTGACCTATTTCGAACCCGTTCGGATACAGACTTCGAAAAGCGTGTCCCGGGGCTCGAGATATCAAAAATATACCAATAGTACCGTTAGACTCGTAATTTCATAAGATTTCTAAATATATTAGTTATATAATTTTTCGGGTTATAAAAGTTACAGTTATAACCTTTTTATCGTATTTCCATTATTACCGGTAATTGATTAGTCTTTTGCACTATTCATTTTTATTTCATTACAAAATTTTATTATTTTTATAAAGCCTTATATTTTTAGATAAATATTTTATATGTTATAGAAAATTTTGTTTTTTCTAAAATTTAATTCATTTCGGGTCTTTACGGGATCAGATTCTGTTTAAGATCCGATACTAAAAATAAAATAAATTAATTTAATAATTGGAAATATTTCAAAAATATTGTTATTTTCATAAAATAATTTTTTAGAATTTTTCGGGTTATAAAAATATCATTTATAGCCCATATTCGCGTATTTTGATCATACCGGTAACATATTTGTTAAAATACTAAAATAATTCAAATAATTATTTAATTTTAATTATGAAAAATCTGCTACAATTATTTGGAATTATTTTTCTAATTTTATTTTATTTTGTTTTATTTTATTAAGAAAGTACTCTTACAACCCATCTTTTCAAGTACACCTTACACATATCACTTCCTTTTCACTTCAATCTTTCTACACATAATCCCACACTTCATGGCAGATTTCTCCTTCTTTATGGCTGCCATTGTCCTTCATTTATTCCTATTTTGACTAAATTAAATAAATTCTACTCCTTCTTTAAGAAGCTACACATACACATTTATTACACAAATTAAATTCAAGTCAAAATTCAACAAAACACACACTCTCTCTCTCTCTCAATTCACGTGAATCCCCTCCCCAAAATCTGCCCTTGTTTTATTTTTTTTTCTCTCTTTCATTCATTTAATACACTCATTTCTCTCTCCCTTTCATTTACTCATTCCTTCCTTTTTCATTCTTTAGTCTTTCTCTCTTTTTTTTCCTCTCTTTCTTCTTCATTTCCTCTTGTTCCTCCATGGAAAACAAGCTGCCCCCTTCTTCTTTCATGGCTTCCACACTTCATTTTTAAAGATTTCTAAGCCAATCTTCTTCCTAAAGCTCCATAGGTGATATAGGTAAAGTGTAATGAAGGTTTCATGCATCAAATGACCTTCCATAAGCTTAAAAGCTTAGGATGATGATGCCAAAAATGAAATCTTTCTCTTCTCCACTTTTATTATCTTGTATTGCAATTATTTTCTTGTTTAAAGTTGATATATTTTGTAGATCTAAATTGTTGTAGCTTTGATTTTTGTTTATGCCATAGATCTTGTCATTTAAGTTGTTATTTTTGTTATTTCTTATGATTCATGCATAGATCTATCATCCACATAGTGATTCATGCATTTGAAACTAGTTTAGAAAACTAGATCTAGAGTTTCGGAGTTCATGAATGCATTAGACTTTTGTTTTATGTTCATAAGAAACTTGTAATAGCATGAGGATAGTAGGAATGTGTTAAGAAACTCAAGATCTATTTTATTTTCAACAAAAACCATTTTTGAAAATTCGGATGAAAATGGGACCACATCTAGAAAAGTGATTTTTCAACTTCAAAATGTATTTTTCATTTAAAATGAAGGGCTTAGGGTATAAATACCATAAATGAAAGATTTTGATAAGTAAAGTTTAGATCCATGATGTTTATAGCTTGTTACCATGCATTTGTTTTATGTTTATGTTCATATTAAGTATAGATCTTAGTTATGGACTCAAACAAAATTATGAAATTCGTATTTTGGCAAGACCAATATTTAAAAACCACTTTCCAAGTGTCAAAATGTAATTTTTACTTAAGAAAATGAAGGCTTAATATATGTATATCATCAAGACTTCTTTTTACAAGAATCTAATGCGATTTTCAAAAGTTATTTTCAAAACAAAAATCCTATTTTCGGATTTTGGCCAAGGCCTATTTTAAAAACATGTTTACCAACTCAAAAATGAAGTTTTTATTTAAGAAATGAAAGGCTCATAAGATATGATATGTGAGGAATGGATTTTCATGAGCTTAGATAGATTTTATCAAAAGATATAACCAAAAATAAATTTTGTAAATTCGGATCCCAACTAAGACCAATTTTTAGAACCCATGTATCAACTCTAAAACTCATGCTTTATGTGAAAAATGAAGTATATAGGTAATAGATATCATTAAGCAATGATTTTTACAAGTTAAAATGAGCTTAGGCATGAGTAATGTGTAAAACAAGTAATGGAATTAAAATGGAAAAATTTGAGTTAGTAATCAAATTGTCAAATTCGTAATTTAAGATGATGCATATGTAATCACTTAGTATTTGAGCTCAAATTGCAATTTTTATGTGTTAAATGAAGCCCTTAGACAATAGATGTAGTAAAGTCTTAAATTTTAATGCATTAAACAAGTTTTTCCCAAGTGAATCATTCAAAAAGTGGATTTTCTAAAATTCGGATTTTTGAGTAAATCATATTGGAAAATATATTTGCAAAGTGTAAAATGCAAATTTTTGTGTGAGAATGAATTCCTTAGTGGATATGTATGATTGAGCCCTAATTTTCTAAATATCAAATGATTTTTACTCAAAGGAATCACTCAAAAGCCAATTTTTACCAAATTCGGATTTTGGAATCAACCCCACTTGAAAACATGCTTACAAAGTGTAAAATGGAAATTTTTATGTAGAAATGAAGGTCATAAGTAATATATAATGAAGACTCAATTTTGACAAAAATAATTATATTTTCTTAAGTAACAAATCCAAAACAAATGGAAATGATAAAAGTTAGAAAACTAGATTTTTCATAAGTAAGTGGTTATTATGGTCTTGCAAAATAAAAAGTTATAAAATTTCTTTTTAGCAAAAATCATCAAGATCATACATACATTAAGCTCATCTCATGTCATTCATGTTAGAAAATCACTCATATTGCATATATAGTTAAGTTATATAGTAGGAACATTTCAAACATTTACAAAACTATTTTTTTCGGAAATTGAAATTGTTGCTGACCTAATCTGATCCGACCTTTTCGAAGCTTCAATTTTTTCAAAACTAAAATATAATATTAGAATTAGGTAGATCTCTCGAAGTAGATAGAAATCGATATATAATTTGCGAGATTCCGAGTTAAAATGACCAAGTTATGGCCGTTTTAAGTTGGAATTCCCGCTTAGGACGCGAATTACGAATTTGAAGGTTCGTATAAAATCGTTTGGATTAGTTTGAGTTGAAATACTTATTAGAGTATTTCTTCCTTGTTAGGTGATCCCGAATTCGACGATTCCCTACCACCGGATTATTACTAGAAGACCGGTGATCCAATGGCCGAGTGAGTTTTCTCCTTGTTTTGTTACCTTGATTGTGATTGTAGTTAGTTGCATTAGAATTATAGGAACAAGATAAAAATCGATATGAATGGGGATGGGATATATGATGAGACTGTGATGAATGTGTGCTAAAGAATACTAAAGCATATCGAAATCCCGATTTGATTGGATAACTGCACCGTTCATATTATTTCTGTTATATGTATGATATTGAATGGTCACTCCAAGAATGTATAAATGTTTTTGACCTAAGCAAAAATTAAACTTGGTCATGCATCGCATTGGACATATTGCATTTGGTAGCATGCTACTCCTACGCAGGTCGATCGGTATGGTCCGTGGATGATTCGTTTGGATAACGAGCCCGGTGCCAGAGCTCATTCAGGGGTACTAAGGCGCATGTGGATGCATTCTTGGATGAGCCTAGCCGAGTCGAGTGCTAAGAGCCGAGGGCTTGGGGACTAGATGCGGTCGTGTAGACTCAATACCATTCCTAACCCAAGATACGAAGGGCGTAAATCCGTTCTGTGTGTGGGTTCCGGATACCCATGCATAATTGCTTGCTCACGTGTTTGTTCATGCATAGCATATGACTGATTATAACTTGTTTGTTTTGGTACGGAATTAAGGGAATTCTCACTAAGCTAGTGTAGCTTATACCCCAATAGTTGTTTAAATGAACAGGTTATCTCAAGAATGCAAGGTGGGAACCGAATTGGCTGAAGTCGGGAATGACTTTGGGATTTCGGCAAGGAATACGAATGGTTGAAGTTATCTGCTAGTGTTATGATTTGTCTTGTAATAGTTTGTGTAGGGAAGTCTGTGGATGAATGTAATTGGAGTTGAATGATTTGTATTTTGAAGTGTAGTGAATTGTATCTGAAGTATAGTAAATTTGTATTTCCTTTACATTGTTACTCAAGCTATATCAACGTAAAATGTATTACTCCGATGAGTCTCCTCCATGTGTTAGACGCCTTGTACATAGTATGGAAGCCTTCGCGTGACTGAGGTGGTCATTCTTGGGCTTTAATATTGTGTACGGTGGACTGCCACGTTTAGGGTACTCTTCGGGGCGTGACAGGCGGAGTGACCGAAAGCAATTACTTGGCGACATTAAGGAAATGCTTGGCGGAAAATCCGAAAGCAAGGCTCAATTAAAGTAGACTTCATATGCTTGGCGATATTGATCGAGAACATAAATCTTTTTAATAAAACTACTTGCTTTGAGGTTACGTATCACCAAACCCTGAATGGAGGGCATAAATCCATTCAACATATAGTTCCCGGAAAACTATATGCCTTGTTTGCCTACGTGTATGTTGCATTTTATTTGATTGCTTATTGTTTGAATTTTTGTTACAAGAAGTTATTTATGGAAATAGGTTTCACTAAGCCTATTAGCTTATACCCCCATAGATATCTTTTGCAGTTCACTTATTTGTGGTTGAGACTGTAAGCCCCGGATAATTTCAATAAATAATTTCAAGATGAACTTCGAAAATAAACCCTAAAAATCACTCCAAATTAAAACCAAACTTTGACTAGTCCTGAATGACAAACGAATTCAGAAACTTCTTGATCTTGAGAAAATGAAAATCTTTAAACATAAAATAAGAACTCAACAGTCTTCAAATTCAAAACCACTAAGTACAAAAAAAAAAAATCCATATTTAACTCCGACTTATAAAAACGGGTAATATAAAGCCCAAAAACAAATTATTAAAAAGCAAATAACGATTGACTTTCGAAAATATAACTCAATTCAAGAATTCCGAAAACATTGAAAGATATTAAATACTTACAAAAATAAAATTAAAAATAAATTTCTCAAATTAAATATGTTGTATAAACAAAGAAATATCATTTTCCAAATTGGCAAAGATCTAAACCGGAAAATCACTCGGAAACCCTAAGTGGTATACAATAGTTTAAGTCCGGCAATCTAGAGCCCCTAACCCTAGAGGCCAAGATGTAGTTTAAATATGTAGAATAGCTCATAGTAATATAAGTTTGTTTAAAAATATAAGATTAGTAAATTTTTGACCTATTTCGAATCCGTTCGAATACAAACTTCGAAAAGCGTGTCCTGGGGCTCGAGATACCAAAAATATACCAATAGTATCGTTAGACTAGTAATTTCATAACATTTCCAAATATATCAGTTATATAATTTTTCGGGTTATAAAAGTTACAGTTATAACATTTTTATCGTATTTTCATTACTACTGGTAATTAATTAGTCTTTTGCACTATTCACTTTTATTTCATTACACAATTTTATTATTCTTATAAAGCCTTATATTATTAGATAAATATTTTATATATTATAGAATATTTTGTTTTTCTAAAATATAGTTAGTTCGAGCTTTTACGAGATCAGATTTTGTTTAAGACCCGATACTAAAAATAAAATAAATTAATTTAATAGTTGGAAAATATTTTAAAAATATTTTTATTTTCATAAAATAATTTTTTATAATTTTTCGGGTTATAAAAATATCATTTATAGCCCCTATTTGTGTATTTTGGTTGTACCGGTAACATATTTGTTAAAATACTAAAATAATTCAAATAATTATTTAATTTTAATTATGAAAAATATGCTACAATTATTTGGAATAAATTTTCTAATTTTATTTTATTTTATTAAGAAATTATTTTTACAACCCATACTTTCAAGTTCACCTTACACATATCACTTCTTTTTCACTTCAATCTTTCTACACTCTATCCCACACTTCATGGCAAATTTTTTCCCTTCTTTATGGCTGCCATTGTCCTTTATTTGCTCCTATTTTGACCAAATTAATTATATTCCACTCCTTAAAGAAGTTACATTACACATTAATTATACAATTCAATTTTAAGTCAAAAATTCAAACAAACCCTCTCTCTCCTCTCTCTCTTCCACATGAATTCCCCCCCTAAATTTCTGCCTTGTTTTATTTTTTTTCTTTCCTCCATTCATTTAATACACTCATTTTCTCTCTCTCCTTCATTTACTCATTTTTTCCTTTTTCATTCTTTAGTTTCTCTCTCTCTTTTTCCTCTCTTTCTTTCTTCTTTTCCTCTTGTTCTTCCATGAAAAACAAGCTGCCCCCACTTCTAAAAATGGCTTCCACACTTCATTCTTGAAGATTTTTAAGGAAATCTTCTTCTCAAAGCCTCCAGAGGGTAAAGTGTAATGAAGGTTTCATGCATCAAATGCCCTTCAATAACCTTAAAAGCTTAGGATGATGATGCCAAAAATGAAACACTCCTCTTCTCCACTATTATTATCTTGTATCATAGTTATTTTCTTGTTTAAAGTTGATATATTTTGTAGATCTAACTTTTTGTAACTTTGATTTTTGTTTATGCCTTAGATCTTGTTATTTGAAGTTATTATTTTTGTTATTGCTTATGATTTATGTATATATTCCTCATTCACATGTGTTTATGCATTTATAACTAGTGTAGTAAACTAGATCTAAGGTTTTAAGTTCGTAAAATGCATTAGACTTTGTTTTATGTTCATGAACAACTTGTAATAGCATGATGATAGTAGGAAAGTTGTAGAAAACTCAAGATCTATTTTATTCTCAACAAAAGTCATTTTTGAAAATTTGGATGAAAATGGGATCATATTTAGAAAAGTTGTTTTTCAACTTCAAAATGTGTATTTTTCATTTATAATGAAGGGCTTAGGGTATAGATAACATAAATGAAAGATTTTGATGAGTGAAGTTTAGATCTATGAGTTTAAAGTTTATTTTCATGGGTTTCATTTAGATGTATGTTCACATTATGTGTAGATCTTAGATTTGAACTTGAACAAAAATTGTGAAATTCGTATTTTGGTAAGACCACCTTTTGAAAACCACTTTCCAAGTGTCAAAATATAATTTTTACTTAAGATAAGGAAGGCTTCATATATGTATATCATCAAGACTTCTTTTTACAAGAATCAAAGTTGATTTTCAAAAGTTATTTTCAAAATAAAAATCTTATTTTCGGCTTTTGGCTAAGGCATATTTTAAAAAACATGTTTTCCAACTCAAAAATGAAGTTTTTATTTAAGAAATGAAAGGCTCTTAGGATAGGATATGTAAGGAATGGATTTTCATAAGCTTAGATAGATTTTATCAAAAGATATGACCAAAAATAAATTTTCTAAATTCGGATCCCAACCAAGACCAATTTTTAAAACCCATTTATCAACTCAAAAACTCATGTTTTAGGTGAAAAATGAAGGGTATAGGTAATAGGTATCATTAAGTAGTGAGTTTTATAAGTTGAAATGAGTTTTGATGAGATTAAAGTGTAAAACAAGAAGTAGAATCAAGATGGAAAATTTTGAGTTAGTAGTCAATTTGTGAAATTCGTAATTTTGAATGAAGGCCATAAGAACACCTATTATCCAAGCTCAAAATGCAAATTTTTTGTGTAAGAATGAAGTCCTTAGTGGTTATGTATGATTGAGCCCTAATTTTCTAAATATCAAATGATTTTTACTTGAAGGAATCACTCAAAAACTAATTTTTATAAAATTCGGATTTTGGAATCAACCCTACTTGAAAACATGTTTACAAAGTGTAAAATGGAAATTTTTATATAGAAATGAATGTCATAAGTAATATATATAATGAAGACTCAATTTTAACAAAAATAATTATATTTTCTTAAGTAATAAATCCAAAACAAATGAAAATGATCAAAGTTAGAAAACTAGATTTTTCATAAGTAGTTGTTATTATGGTCTTGCAAAATAAAAAGTTATAAAATTTCCTTTTATCAAAATCATCAAGGTCATGCATACATTAAGCTCATCGCATGTCATTCATGTTAGGAAATCACTCATATTGCATGTATAGCTAATTTATATAGTAGGAATATTACAAACATTTACAAAACTATTTTTCTGAGTCGGAAACCGTTACTGATCAGATCTGATCCCCTTTTCTGAGACCTAAATGTTTTCAAAACTTTAAAATAATATTAGAAATAGATAGATCTTTCGAAGTAGATAGAAATCGATATATAATTTGCGAGATTCCGAGTTAAAATGACCAAGTTATGACCGTTTTAAGTTGGAATTCCCGCTTAGGATGAGGATTCCGAATTTAATAGTTCGTAAAAAATCGTTTGGATTAGTTTGAGTTGAAATACTTATTAGAGTATTTCATCCTTTATAAGTGATCCCAAAATCGACGATTCCCTGCCACCAAATTACTATTACTAAAAGACTGGTGATCCAACGGTTGAGTGAGTCTTCTCCTTATTTTGTTACCTTGTTTGTGCTTGTAGCTAGTTGCATTAGAATTATAGGAACAAGATAAAAATTGATATGAATGGGGATGGGATATATGATGAGACTGTGATGAATGTATGCCAAGGAATACTAAAGCATATTGAAACCACGATTCGATTGGATAACTGCACTGTTCATATTAGTTCTGTTATGTGTATGATATTGGACAGTCACTCTAAAGAATGTATGAATATTTTGACCTAAGCAAAAATTTAAATTGGTCATGCATCGTATCGGACATATTGCATTTGGTAGCGTGCTACTCCTACGCAAGTCGATCGGTATGGTCCGAGGACTCGTTTGGATAATGAGACCCGGTATCAGAGCTCATTCATAGGAAACTAAGGTGCACCGGGGATGTATTCCATGTGTGAGCCTAGCCGAGTCAAGTGCTATGAGCCGAGGGCTTGGGGACTAGCAGCGGTCGTGTAGACTTCAATACCATCCCTAACCCAAGATATGGAGGGCGTAAATCCATTCTGTGTGTGGGTTCCGGATACCCATTAATATTTTTGCTCATGTGTTTATTCATGCATATCATATGGTTGATTAGAACATTGCTTGTTATGGTACGAAATTAAGGGAATTCTCACTAAGCTAGTGTAGCTTATACCCCAATAGTTGTTTAAATGAACAGGTTATCTCAAGAATGCTAAGTGGAGACCGAGATGGTTGGAGCCGAACATGACCTCGGGATTTTGGCAATGAATAAGAATGTTTAAAGTTATCAGCTAGATTTTTATGATTTGCCTTGTAATATTTTATGTAGGGAAGTCTGTGGATGAATGTAATTGGAGTTGAATGATTTGTATTTTGAAGTGTAGTGATTCGTATATGAAGTGTAGTGATTTGTATCTGAAGTATAGTAAATTGTATTTCCTTTACATTGTTACTCAAATTGTATCAACATAAAATGTATCACTCCGATGTGTCTCCTCCATGCGTTAGACGCCTTGTACATGGTATGGAAGCCTTCGCGTGACTTGGGTGGTCATTCTTAGGCTTTAATATTGTGTACGGAGAACTGCCACGTTTAGGGTACCCTTCAGGGCGTGACAAAGACCACGTGGACCCTGCAGCCAGGTATTTTCCTTTTGGGTTAAGGAATTTTCTAGATTAAGTTTAGTTTGGATAAGATGTAGAAATATTCTTGTAATAGAATTGTGACTGGGGAAGGCCCCTAAGTTTTATAAGATTATTGATATGGATAAATGACTATTATGAGTCCTCTTTTCTTAATTTGTTATTATATCTTCTTAAGCTTCATAATTCTATGTATGGTCCTCTAAATTTGTGAGAGCACGCCTTACACTTAATATCAAAGCTTTTGGAAGTGGCTAAGGTTGTCATACTTAAGCTTTAATATTGAGTGTGGCGGACTGTTATGTTTAGGATACCCCTTGGGGTGACACCTAATCTACTAGAATCATTTCCAAGTATAACTCTACTAGGGACAGTGCCACACAAGGATCATCAAGGTGCCTCGTTAGTATTACATTCTACGTGATTTTTACTAACCAAAGCCATGCACAAACAACACACTTACAATTTATATGTCGGATAAGATTTAATCAACTTAGTTTTTAAACCTACACGTACAAACAACAGGCAAGGTAAGGTTGTACCTAGATTTGCTTTTAATCTCAATTTATCCAACTAAAACTTTTAATTGAAAAGGAACCCTAATCTTACATTACACCTGTTTAACAATATATATTTTGTAATCAATTCCAATTGTAATAACAATATACATCTTCATTTGGTTCATCCATGATAATCTATCGAGCTAAATTCATCAATCTTCTATCTCTAGATCGAGTTGTTGGTCTAATTGAACCTTGATTCCTATCATGGGCCTTAGTGTATTGCACTTAAGTGTTATACATGATGGACTATCACAACTTTAGACTCTAAGTCGTGACATCGCAGCTTGTCGAGTCAGGAGATCACACCTTAGGCAAGTTGGAGCTTCTATCCTGTAAGGACAAATACTGGACTTAGTATTGACTCATTTATGCATAAATCATTACAACACAAGCAGTACCGACTATGAGTTAAGGGGAAGCCCCACTTTTATGAGCACATTGGTTTACTAGCCTCTTTATAGGTAATCTACCTTGAAATGAAGGAAACAGTAGGTGGTACCTCCATCTCTGTAAGGACCCGCTATCACCCTTAAATTTGAAATAGGCAATAACAGTTTCCCAACCACATATAATTTATAAGATTATATGTAAGGTTGCCTGAAGGAATGGTTTGAGAAATTGTTTATCTAATTCCATATAAATAATATACAATAGAAATCATAGATTTTTTTTTTTAAAACCTTAAACAAAACTATACTACTACACTACTAACATATTCTACAAAGGAAGCAACTTAACTCCTACATAGCTAAGTATATATATATATATATATTTATATATATACATCCAAAGGCTTCTTACAAGCCTTATCAAAATCCTCAAAACACAACCTAACTAACACTATATTTACATCATCAACAAAAAGAATCACATCTAATCTATTATAAGTCATAGGGTTCCATTGAGTCCAGGGTTAGCTCTAATCCTCCAAACCATCAAGAAAATCTTCAAAGTCAGTTCCGTACCCTATACTCGTATAGAACTCATCGGAGTCATCACCTGAAATGGAAAAAATATGAGCCAAAGTCCCAGTACACAAGTAACGAATACAAATGCGAAGTGGATCACACAATCTTAGACTAATGCATTATGCAACAATCAATGGTTTATTGTTAAGTCTTTAGTTAGTAAAACAACACGAGAGTATTCAAACTTCGGACAACAAGGATCTAGTATTACGTCCGCCTCCCTGAGTGGTCCCTACTATTCAGACAGACTAGGCAGCCCCACCTTCCGGCGTATCCCGTAATACTAGGAGATCCTAAGTAACGTATCACGACGCTCAGGGGGTTTATATGAGCAGCTCGGATACTCACATCTCCTAAATAATTCTATCAATTAACGAGAAAGTACCCTGCCCCCAATCTGAGTAGGGTGCCGCTCTTCGAACCAGATTCAACGGCAAACAAAGACAAGCAACACTCATCAACTAATAAAGTTTTCTTAATTGAAAGTGGTTTAGTTGTGATGCCTACCCTAACAAAGAAACAAGCAAGTTACTGCATACCTGATATAGCTTGGGAATTAACGGGGTTAGCTGGGCGAGAATCTATCACTGTTTAAAACAATATTAAATTTCGCACTTAGCTTAAGCACTAATTAACTAGTTGAAAATATAATAAATCAAAGAAATCCAAATAAATTAATACAAAGTCATAATAAAGCATTTAAACATCCTATTATATCCTAGAACGCTTAACAAATACTTAATTGATCATATATCAAACTTTGGAAAATTTTGAAGAAAGTTTTTAAAATTCAAAAGCGCAGGGGATGCGCCGGCATTCAAAGCCGGCACTTTGAACCGATGTTCAACACTCTGAAAATCAACACTGCCAATGCTGACAGCGTTCAAAGGTACGCCGGAGGCCTTCATTCTACGCCGGCGGCTTTGAGCCAGTGTAGAATGCAAATCCAAATTTCCAAAAGTTTATCAAGAGGTACATACCGGCAGCGTATCCATGTATACTGGCAGCTTCTCACTCTACGCCGGCAACTTTAGAATCCCAGTAGCCGGCATATAATGTGCAAAAATGAACGTCGGCTAATTTTTCCAGTGAAAGCCGGCAGCGTTTGAACGGCTTTAGGAAATTTAATTCTATTCGCTTCCAACACCGCCTATAAATCGGCGGCGTAGAAGCCCTAGATGCCGGCGTATGACCAAATTTTAGCCTATACGAAAATGTTTTTGATTTCTTTTGTTTTATTACAACTTTGTTCACTTTCAAAAATTCCCCAAACTTAATTCAAACTTTCCAAAGCTTGTTATATGATCCAAACACTATCCTAACAACATGAATTCTACTTCTAATCATCAAAACACTAATTACACTTCAATCTACTCCTCAACTTCTCAATTCTTCATATCTTCCAAAACATTCATTCTCACATATCAACACTCATATAGGATATAAGCTACCATTCCTTTAACCACATAATCTTGTTTAAACCACCATCAAAGCACCAAATCAATCCCACATCAATTAGGACACAAAATTCATTTCTACCTAACCTTTACAAACAAACACAATATAGAACATGAAATAAAAGATAAAGCTTGCATTTAACTCACATGTATATGCCTTGTCTTAGTGAGAACTTTGATTTTCAAAGCTTGATATTGTTCTTGATTTGGACTTGGAATTTGGAATGAAGGAAGAAGAGAAAAGAAAGAAAGAAAAATAAAAATTCGGATGAAAGGGAGGGCTGCCCAAAAAGAGTCCAAAACTTGTCTAAATGAAGTCAATACTCATCCAACAATTGTCATTAGGGGTTATTTGTCCTAAAGTTAATTTGGATTAATTTCAAATGCATTTGGGTTGGTTTTAGGCTTAAAAAGTGGACTTAAAGTTTGTGAAATTTTTGTTACAAATCCTAAGCTAATCAAAAGTAATTTGATTAAATTCTAAACATAACACATGCATATTAATTTGAAAAAGACACACATATTCATTACACTATACACACATTTATACATATCAAATAGTAATATTAATTTCATAATACTATACACATACAAAATAACACATGTCTAACACATTCACTAATTATATTATCCAAGCACACATATACATATATATATATCATGTCAATGACACATTAATATGTAATTTAAGGAATTCATGGCTATTTCAATCTCCATGGTTGAGCTCTTTTTGGAGAATTAAAATCCCTTAATAATACTCTGCCATAGCCTCTTGTGCATTGAGAGGCTATCCTTCGATGCAAAGAATCTATTGATCTCCTTAGTGGCTTTTGTGTCAATAGGCCCCAACTTAGGAATGATTGTGGTACTAACTAGTTAGACCCACTTTATTAGGAAAAAAAAAAACAAAGGCATGATGATTGTCGTGCAAACAACCAAGATCGTGTTTTTCAAACCTTTTGTAAAAGACTAAATAACTTCTTCTCATGTCGGAGGTGAAGCAGTACCACCCCTTCTAGCTTTGCTTAATAAGGAAGTAATACCAAAATAGCTAGGTGTTACTTTCACCTTCAAGATTTCCATGAGGATTCAAACTCCACTAGAAGATGCCATGAGTTCAGCCTAAGTTGTGCCAAACTTAACTAGTAGTTACAGTGGATTTCCTTTTGAAACTTGAAATAACTTAACTTTAATCCTAATTAATTTTCATGTATATATTTTAATTGTCTAGTATATGAAATCTTTTGTGAATGTTTCAAGATTGATAAATGAACATGTAAAAATAAAATTTAAGATATCATGTTTATGTTAGTGTTAGTATGAATAGATGTGTAGCATATAATTTGTGTTAATGTATGTATTTGTGTTAGCAAAATATTAGTGTCAATAAATATGTTAGTGAAAATTTTATTGATGCTAGTATTGTATATGTGTTAGTATATGTGATGTTTAATATTTGCTAAAACAGGCCTTTGAAAGTTCCAACATATAGCTGAAATTTTCAAACTAAACTAAGCTTAAAATAACAACGATTTAACCCAAATTCTTGGCTCAAAACAAGCCCAACCCATGGAAAATGAAGCCCCGGTTTTCTGCTACCTCTAAAGTAAAAATTGAGGATAAGTTTAAGCTCTTTTTCTTGTTAAAACACACTTTCAAAACAACCCAAAAAATCCATAGGAATTTCCCATATTTCTCACCAAGTTTTCTTCCTTTTTCTCTTCAAGCAATACATTCCCAAACTCTTAGCATTAACAAGCTATTAGGTTCTAGTGTTTTTCCACAAGCCAAAGCTTCCTAAGGTAAGTTTATGTATGGTTGAAAACTTATTTGCTTGTTTCTCTAGACATGTGAGTTTTATGTTGCCATGAATATTCATGTTGAAATGAATTTGTAATGAGTTTGATATGTTTCTTATGTGATGAGTTGGCTTAGATTATAAACAATATTATGGTATGTGTTATTTTTGGTAGTAAGAAGTGTGGATGAAGTTGAAGTTGAGAAATAAGGGTTTAGGCATGATATAAGGTGTGTTGAAAAGAGAGTAGGTTATTGGTTGGCTAAATGATGGGTTGAACATGGTAATATGTTTAAATTGGTGAACATGGAATTTGATGTGGTAAATGTGAAGTTTGTGCATGTTAGAGGATGGTAGAATACATATAGGATGATGTTTGATGTTGAAAATGTGCAAAGATGAGTTTTCAAAAGGAAAGGAAATTCATAACAAGTAACAGGAGAGCAACCAAGGCATGATAAAGGAAGTGATATGTGCTGATCATGCATTTTTTATACATCATGGGCGTGATAAGGGGAGTGATATGCTCTGATCATGCATTTTTCTCAAATCACAGGTGAGATAGAGTCCCCTACAGTTGACATGTTTTCATAATATGACCATAACTTTTTCATCTAAACTCGGATTAAGGTGATTTAAAAGGCATTGGAAAGCTTAAAAAGAGATCTAAAATTTCATGTTGAGTTTTTACAAACTTCAAAATTATCAATGATTAAATTTTGCTTCTTTCCAGCTCATACATTTTCCAAACAAAGTTTAAAAACTTGTTTTTGCATGTTAAATGTGTGATTGTTTAGGAAATAGATCTTTTTAGACTAAAATGAGATTAAGCATGGATTAAGTGGATTTATAGGTTTAACAAATAATTGAATTTCCATGAATATTAAGATAAAACTAGTTATATTGTATATATGGATTGAAGTTAAAAATGATAATTTTGTGAGCTTATGTGATCTTGATAAATGTATAAATGATATGTTATGACATTGTGTTATATTTATTTGAAATTCCATGAGTGTGAGACTTAGATTTAGTTATGTTTTATGCATAATACTAAGTAGAAATGTTAATTGAGTTGATTTTCCTTGTAACAGTGATAGATACTCCTTTGAGTTCTTCTATTGATCCTCTTTTGAGTGCTTTTGTTGGTTCTCTTTATAGCAAATGTACGCAGTGACTTGCTTGAATGTTTGCTAGGATAGGCATACTTTGAATTGATTTAAATTCAAGATAGCTTAAGTTTTGTGTGAATTGATTGTGTTGAATCCGATCCGGAGAGTAGCAAACCTATCATGATATAATGACATATTAGAATAGGTGCTTAGGCCACGTCATGATGCAATGACTTCCATATAGTGGCTCTGTGGGTAATTGATAGGGAATGTGGTAACGGTATAACATTTACTTATTTTTATGAGGAAATAATATGATTTAATTCAATATTTATGGGAGCATATGAATTAATTTATATTATGAATCAAGTTAAGTAAAGTTGAGTAACGACTATGAACCCTAAATGAGATTACTTTTTCGTTGTAAAACTATCTAGAAGATATAGGTATTCGAGCTACCTATATCAAACCTCTGGGCATTGAAAGCGTTAATTAGGACCTAAGATTTCCCTAGATTGTCTCAGAGTTTGAGTATCCAGTGTTGATTTGTTTAATAAATATTAAAGAAAGATAAAATGAGATATTAAGTTGTTGTATTGCATTAATTTAAGTTTGCTTGCCATTTCACCTTTGGTTTTGTTGTTGTGTGCTAGGCCTTTAGCTCACTCTTGTTTCTTTTCAGGTAATGATGATGACTATTATGATGATTTGGGATATGGGACAGACTGAGAGAAATTCTTAGATGAATGGGACGAGTAGGATTTCGAGTGGCAAGTGGTTTAAGAAGAAGTTTTTGTAGAATAATATTTTGGAAACTTAAATGTATTTTATATAAAAGGCTTGTTAGTTAAGCCTTGTGTTGTGTAAAGAGATTTTAAAGTTTATTTTTTTTAATTATGGCTAAACAAGATGTAATCCTTTTTGTTATGTGAAATATCCTAAACTCTTACCTAGTTAATTAGCAATGGTTTAATTAAATTATAGAAAAGAAATAGACAAATTGAGATAATTAAATTAGTAAATAGGTTAAAAGGAGATTGGTGATTTTAAATATTCTTTTTCTTTATATTTATTCCTTCTTTAAATCGATTTGATAAATCAATCTATTTAATTTATTTTATAAAATTCTTTTTCTGAATAAACTCCTCTCGTATTTAATTCAAATTCTTAAATTCCCAAGCAACTATTTTTAAATGTTTAGTAAAGTTTTAAACCTTCAAATTTTAGTTAACTTTCATATTACTAAATCTTTATAATTTTTGAAATCAAATACTTGTTTAAAAATATCAATTTTAAACTCGAATCCAAATTAAATATCAAATTTTCATTTTTAAGCTTTTAAAACGTGTTTGTCACGCCCCAAAGTGTGCCCCACACATGACAGTCCGCCACACTCAACATTTAATCTCAAGTAAGACAATCCTAGTCTCCCCATGAGCTTAAACATCGAGTGTAAGGCTCGCTCTCAACATTTATAGATCATACTTTGCTTCGTAGTAGCTTAAAGAGATATATACAGCAGCAAGAATGTAAACCATAAACGTCATACAGAGAATTATTCTATTACATGATCTAGGGGGGGGCATACCCCCGATAACACCAGTTACCAATTCTCAATCCCCACATTTCCTTACATTGCCCTTCAATTACCGATTCGGAAATCGGAATTAGAGTCCATTTCTAATCTTTAGACCCCGACCTCATCAAAAGCTCCTTAATATCTAAGAGCCATACCTGGTGTCCACGGGTCCTCGGAGAAAGCCAAAGGTACTCATACTGCAACAGGAAACTATAGGGGTATAAGCTACACTAGCTTAGTGAGTGGAACTTCCGAATTACAATTAGCACAACACGTTCAACCAAGTAATTAAGCAACCAAGTTAAATGCATCAACAAGTGAGTTTAGCAAACATATGACCAGCCGGAAATCATATGTGGATGGACTTGCGCCCTCCATCCCGGGTTAGCAGATTTACGAATCATGCGGTACGACGCCGTTTAAGCTCACGGTCAACTGACAATATTTCGTTCTATGGATCACGATTAACCAACAAGTATTCGTTTTATGGATCACGATTAACCAACAAGTATTCGTTTTATGGGTCACGAATAACCAACCAATGCTAATGCTCCATCCCCATCGTGTTATGAATGAATCCAGTTACAATTGAGTCAAATATTCATTAATTCAATTCTTTTAGGTGGCCAACAATTATTCGCAGACATTCAGTACCAAATATTGGATAGTCAATCAATAGCTTAACACCCGGTTTCGATAATTCTTAAAGTTCATTTCACGCTTCAACATCAGACAATTCATAGTTCCCAAATAACCCCATCATACATATTCATTCCTTTTTATCTTCACCTAGCAACTAGTGCGACTATCGTTACAATCACAAGCAATAATTGAAATCGGAAGAGGAACTCACTCGGCCATGGTACGCCGGTCTCTTAGTGACGATGGTCGGGTGATACGGTATTGTCGTACTCGGGTTCACCTACCAAATAAAGATAACCTAATGAGAACTCATCACTAAACTAATTCAAACTATGTATCTATACTTCACAAAATCGGAATTCTCGCTATTTGCGGAAGTTCCAACTTAAAACGGCCATAACTCGGTCATTTTAACTCGGAATTTCGCAAATTTTATATCGATCTCTATCTACTTCGAAAGATCTATCTATTTCAAGTATTATTTTCAAGTTTTGAAAATAGTAAGGCCACGGAACAGTGGGATCAGTTCTGTTCCACAATTGATCCAATTTCGAAAATGTGCTTTGCTTTGGATAAGAAATGTTCCTAGTTGGTGATTCATGCATGAATGATATAGGAATGAACTACTAATGTGTATGCCATGTAATGAACTCAATATGTGCATGGTCATGATAATTTTGTGGCAATAACCCTTATGAACTCCTAAGTGTTAGAAAATCTTGCAAAGGTTATTTCTAGTAGACTATTTTTCCACATTATGCTCCTTAGGGTTTCTTTGACTTTTAATCTTGTAATCCACTTGTTATCTATCTAAAAATAAGTCCTCAAAGTCTATATTAACCATGGCCTCCATTCATGCATAAAAATTCCCATTTTTCATTTGATAAACATGTCTTTGGACTAGCTTTTTGTAAAGATCCGAATTTTCTAAATTTCATTTTCTTGTATTTCTCTTAAGGGAAAACTTATCTAATGCATTAAAAATTGAAGCTCCAATATGTATATTATCTAAGGACTTCATTTAGCTTATAATACATCCAATTTAGACTTAAATACCAAGTGTTCTTGTAGGCATGAACCTAAGTTACGAATTTTAACCATTGATCAACATTCCAAGATTTCTCATTCTAACTCCACTACTTGTTTTACATTCCTATCATGCCTAAACTCATCTAAACTTATAAAAATCATTCCTTCAATATACCTATTACACATACCCTTCATTTTTCTTGTGAAACATGAGTTTAAAAATGATTTTGGTGGCTTTCAAACTAGGGTTTCCATTTCATCCGAATTTCCAACATCTCATATTTAACAAAACCTTTCTTTTTCCAACATTCTTGCTTTCTATATATGATTACCCACTATCTAACATCTCAATGCATATACAAGACTACATTTTTGTGATCATCAATGCATGAAAATAAAAATAACTCTATGATCATACATGTAAATGACAATGTGGGTGTCTAAACTTTAGATCTACTAAGTATGATGCATAAATCATGGATCTCATGGCATGAACAACAATATATATGCAAGATCACTACTTTACATGCATGAACTAGAAGATATCTTAACATAGACTCATCTAAACACTAGATCCATGTCTTGTGATGGCTTGACATTCTTGTTCATGTGTTTTCATGTCCCTAGCATGAGCTCATTGGGATTAAATGAGAAAACACACAAGATATAGCTTTGCCATTACAAGATTAGGAAGGATCAAAGCTTAAACTAACATACCAATGGAGATTAAAGGAGGAAATGAAGGAGACTTGAGTTGAAAATGTGAGGGAAGGAGGAGGGGAGGCTCACGGCATCTTTAGGGAGAGAAGAGAGAGTTTTCCTCTTTTGTAAACTTTGAAACAAGTAAAAATGAAGAGAGAGAGAGGAAAATATGTTTATATATGAAATGAATTAGGGTTTTGGTTGAATAAAAGTAACAAAAATAAAACAAATGAGAGGGACATATGGGGGAGGGGCGCCGGCCATATGAGGGGGGGGGGGGGGGGGTTGGTGTGTGTGAAATTTGAAAATTGTATTTTGTGTAATAAAATGTAATATTTGTGTTAATTAATTAGGAAACAAAATTTCTTGGAAAAGAAAATTAATGAGTAGTTGTAAGGATGTAAGAATAGGGTATGGGTAGTGTGTAGTGTAGGTTGTACTTGTGAATAGTAGACAAGACATCTACTTTACCGGTTGTAACGAAAACACGGGAAAAAGCTATAACTGTAATTTTTATAGCTCGGAAAATTATAAAATTGATATTTTTGGAATCCTTATAAAATTACGATTCTAATGGATATTCCGGAACATTTTTCTGAATCCGTGGTCCGGGGCACGCTTTTCCGTAATTGAGCACGGGAAGGCTCGGAATTGAAAATTTCCAAAAATTGGAACTTTTAGGGGTTTAGAATATGCTTTAGAACAATAATTCATATTCATTTACTTTATAAAACCCCTTTTATTATGAAATCGATGAAAAGCCGGATCTAGGGTTTCTAGGCTCCCCTCACTAAGCCGGAATCGGCCCGATATAGGGTTTCGTTCTCCAGTTTCCAAAGTTCGTCCGAGTACTATCCGATCACTAGGAGAACTAGGGTATATCTATAATAATAATAATAATAATAATAACCCTTTAGGTGACTAAAACATTAAATCGTACTGGAAGACTCACTAATTACCGGTAGCAACGAAATACAAATAAACTATAAAATCAGATAATTCTAGCTATTTGAAATTTGTAAAACTAATAGCTTAGAGATCCTTTAGAAATATAATTCTGAAGGCACTAATAACATGTTCCTAGCATTTCGCATCCCGGAGCTCGCTTTTCGAACTGGCACCTGATCAGATTGGAATAGGTCGAAATTTCACTGATCTCATCTTCCCAGGGTATCCTAGACTTAATACGAACCAATTACAATTTTTTTTTTTTTTGTTCCACTCCTGGGTTTATGAATACGAGTTTACCGGACCCAGGTTACTGAGTTTCTTGGGAGTTTTTGGAGACTCCGGTTTCCTAGTTAACCTTCTGGTTTACATCATTGCCAAAATAGAAACTGATATTTCAAACTTATATGACTTGTCTGATTAGTGAGTTTTATTTTAAGGTCAGCTCTCATAAGTATCAAATATCTCACCACGTTCTCGGAATTCTTTTGGATTGAGTTTTATTCCCGAAGCCAGTCACTATTCACTTCTTAACAATTTGTTTTAGGGCTATAGTTTATCCGAATTTATAAGTCGAAGTTAAATAGGAAGTTTATCGTACATAAAGGTTTCAGAATAGAAGTATTTTAAGTTGCTATTTTATTTCTGAGATTTCTTATTTTTCTCACGATTCAGAATTTTCTGGATTCGTTCGAAGTTTGGGACTTGTCAAAGTTCGGTTTTAACTCGGACTGACTTTCAATGTTTTATTTCCTAAGTTCATCTTTAGAATTATTTGTTGAAATTTTCAAGGGCTTACAGTGTTTTTATAGCAAGTCATAAATTTCTAATATATATGTTCTTAAATTATTTTCTGATTATTTATGGTACTAAAAATAATTATCAGAAAGATTTAAACTTAATACTCTATTTTATAAATATCCTTTAAAATTTTCCTTTTATCCTTATCCCTCTCTCTCTCCTTACAATTATGTTTCTACCCCTTTTTCTCTTTCATTCCATTGGTTTCTTCTTCTTTTTTTCTTCTTCTTTTTCTTTCATTTTATCTACAAAAAATAAGCTCACAAATCTCCATTAAACAAAAATTCACATGGAATCAAGCTAGGAAAGAAGAGTAGAGAAGGAAAACAAGATTGAAGTGTATAGAGAACTCAAGAGTGCATGTGTTCCTAAAGGACATAAATGTTATTTCTTTGTTATCTTTGTCGTTTACTTTTTGTAATTGGAAAATTGATGTTGAGATAAGTTAAAAGTGATGTTTATATATATATTTATTGGATTTATGGTTGATGGGAGGTTGGATTGTGAAGGAGGAAGAAGATGAATAGTAATCTAAGGTTTGAAGAATTGGGTTGTTTAATGTGTTGATTGAAGTGTTTAATGTGATATTAGTGAAGAGTATACATGTTTGATGATGTTGAATTCATATATCAAGTGGTAGGAAGCTTAGTAGATGATTTGAAGAAGATGATGAATAGTGAATTAGGTTATGGTTGCTTGAGAATGAGATAAGAAGTTAAAGATGTGAATGTGATGGAGTGAATTTAATTTGATGTTTGATGTATATGATGAGGGGAATTTGTGCTTTTGATATTGTTTGAAGTGTATAATATGTTATATGAAGTTTTTATGATCTTTAATTTGCATTAGAACATGTAAAAGTGGATATATTATGTAAAGGAAACATGGAAAATGCGTGGATTACTATCAAAATATTTTCCCAAATCAACCCTATTTGGTGCACGGGTGTGCACGAGCTTGTACTGATCAAAATAAGCTCTCGAATCACTTTTTCAACCTCTGTCTCACCTTGTATACGAGTGTGTATGTGGCCGTGCAGGTCATAAAACCTTGAAAAACTCCTTTATGGTTACTGTAATATACATAAAAAATAAAGATGAAAATATAATGAATTATGAATCATGAGATGAGATAGAATGAGTTTAAGGTCAAAACAAGCAAATTGTAAATGTTTAAGTTTGGTTATAGAACAAATGTTGAAGTTCGGATTTCTGCAATTTTTGACAGATTGTACACCGTCTCCTGGAGAATCTATGCCACCGACGTAGAGACGGCATAGGATGGGAACAGTAGCATTTTTCTTAATGCTGGGAGGAATGCCCCCAGTGTTCACTAGGGTTTCTCTCAACACCAGCATTGAACACTGCCGGCGTAGGGCATGGGTTTGCCGACGTATGTAGTAGGAATCGAAGTTTTGAAATTCAAAGCCCCGATGAACTCTGTCAGCGCTCGTGTAAATTTTGCCAGCGTAGGGTGTATACTGGCAAGATCTATATGTACGCCGCCGGCCTAAATTTATATAAATACGAGATGCAAAAGATAGTTTCGGCATATTTTATTTTATCATTTTTTCTCCTTCGTATAAGAGAGTTTTTTAGTGTTCTTGGAGATATAGGCTCGGAAGATCATCCGGAAGGTGTTTTTGATCCAAAGTAAGTGATTATAACCTTTTCTCATAGATTAAATACGGATTTGTATGAGTTTGCTTAGGGTTTTGTGTGTTCTTGAAGGAAAAACGCAGGAAAGATTTATATCTTGGATTTAATCTATTTCTGTTGGATAAGAAGTGAGTGTTGTGATTAAAACAAGTAAGTATAATGTTCTCATATCAGATTTATACGAATTTCATACAAAATTCTAAGGATTTTGTGATTTGTTTGCATGAAGGAAACCCTAGATTTGGTTGGGATCCGAATTTGTGGATGTGAGTTAGATTTTGGTGATCTAAATCAGTAAGTTTCATCTTTTCTTTGATGAAGTTGAATAATGTGTGATTAGATGATCATTATGTGTTCTTGTTGTCATATAATATTAGGGTTTTGAAGGATTATTAAATTCTATACATTGTTATGGAAGATTGATCTGGTTAGACGGTGCAACTTGATGATTTTCTTTATCAGGTTAGGATTTCGGGAGTTATAGTACATTAGGAATTGTTTATATTGTGTTTTTATTTGTTAAATATATAAATGTATGTTGTTGACAGGAATTTGGAGATTTGAGTTTGTTGTTGAATTGTTAATATTGATTGAAGTATTGTGGAGATTCGGGAGATTTGGTTGTGGTTAAGTGTTGTCGATAAAGGATTTTTAGGAGATACAGATTGCAATTTCCTAAAACTGAGAAAGGTACGACCAATCCTTGCTTGCTGTTTTTGCCTGTAAGTTTAGTATTGATCGAATGCTTGTAGGAACAGAATTTCTTAATAAACTTAATCTTTATTCGGTTTAATAATTGTATGTTTTGGTTATGCTTGGCTTTGACTAGTAAAGGCTTGGCAGACAATGATACTGGTAAGGTACCCTGATGATTTTGGTGTGAGGTTGTCCCTAGTAGACTCGTACCTTGATATGATTTCGGTAGAATTAGGTGTTCTGGATTCGGGTAGTTTGCGGAGTGCCCACTCATCCATATATGTATATGATTATTATTTTTCAAAAAGTTGTATGACTTTCAATGAGATCTGAGTAACTCTAAGTTCAGGATTAGAGTATACCTAATTCTGAATTGTGTTGTTTGTTGGCTTAAGAAAGATAATAATATGACTGTTTGCATTAGTTTAAGTTGCATGAATTATATGCCTTTTGTATGTGCATATGCATTTGTTTTTGGATTGGAGTTATTGTACTGGGTGTCGCCGCTTATTCTTTTAAATTTCATGTATGGGTGACGAAGATATAGTGTATAATCTTTCCAGATATGACTTATTCTTTGATAGCGGGGATGGCGATAGTGGACCTAACTACCCAGCCGAGAGTTAGGTTTTATATATCAAATTTCTAAGAAAAGACATGTTCTGATCATTTGGTTTTGTAGTTGGATGTTTTTGTTAGTTTTACATGAAAAGATTTTTTAATGTAAACAGTTTTTAGTTTAAGTTAAATTTGTTGACTATGATGTCAACTTGGATTTTATGCTTGAACCAGGAGTTTATGTTTTATGAAATACGAGTTATTAGTTTTAATAGGTTTTCGTTCCTATGAGATACCCTATGTGTATTTATAGGTGAGGATGTGTTATTGTGGATAATAGAGCCTTTGCATGTCCCATATAAGAGAGGATACATGGCGGATTGTAATGCCTTATTTTAGGGCGTTACAGTCACTTTTTAGTACCCTACATGGCCCTCAACACAACGATGTGCCAGGTCGTGTACTTTTTCCTATTTCGCAGCTTGTTAGTAAATTGTCTATAACTTTTTCATACGACCTCTAATTGAGGTGATTCAAGTTGCTTTGGAAAGCTCAAAAAGATATCTAAAACTTTCATGTTTTGAGTTTTTACAAATTCAAAAATTGTTTATGCTTAAATTTTAATTCTTTGTGTTTTTCTAAATAAAGTCAAAACTTGTTTTTGCTTTCTAAATGTTTATTGTTAAGTGTAAATAATATTTTTAAGTTAAAATGAGATAGATAAGTGATATTTGATGTATTATGTTAATTGATTGATATAATCAAGCATGAATTAAGTGGATTTGTTGAAGTTAGTTATAAAATGAACTTAGTTGATAATTCTAGGTTCAACTTGACTAAATGAACCTGAATGGGTTAAAATGAATTAGATTGAGTTAGTTTAACTATCTTGGACTTAGCTTAAGGTTAATTAATTTGCTTAAGTTTAAGTTATTGTAAGCTAAAGTTGACATGGATCTTAGATGTATAATGAATTAGTAATGAATCTAAGTACAACATGATTTAATGAACTTCACTAAACTAAAATGAATTAGATTGTTTAAGTTTAATCAACTTGACTTAGTAAATGAATTAAACGACTAAGTCTAATCAATTTGGCTAGGATTTAGTTAAAAGGAGTTAATGGTTAATAATTGGTTTAAGTTAATGAGATAGGATAATCTTAGATTAACATAGTGAATATGTTGTTTCAAATATTTATTTGCTTAGGAATTTTGTGGTTTTGGAATATGAATATTTTTTTGATGCTTTTGTAATAAAATACTATAATCAAAGAGCAAAGAAATACTTTGATAGACAAAGGAGAATTATCTGTATTTTGCGGGGCAATATTTGCAGCTATAGCAGGGTTCCAACTTAGTGTCTGATCAAATAGGGTTCTAAAATGAGTTTGGTATAAGAGGATAATTTAAGTAAATGCTTATATGAGTTTATTTTATGAATAGATATGGATGTTTGAATTATCTTCTAGGATGGCTTCTGATCCATCTTCTGTTTCTGTTTGGATTCTAAATTAATAAGGTACGCAGTAACTTACGTGGTGATTGTTAGGATAGATATCTTAAATGGACTAAGAACTTAAACTTGGCCTAATAATTGTTTTAATTGGTTATCTATTTCACCATTTAAATCCGTTTTTGACCTGAGATGGTAGTTCAGTATTCGGTCTGAGGAGTGGCGCTTTGCTTAGATTAGAGGCATGGTAGTTTTAGGCACTTAGGCCACTCCTGTCATTGAGATATGACTTTCATAAGTGGTTCGGCGGATAGTCGATGGGGTTATTGGTATTGGCATAACATTTGCTTGAACTTGGAGGGAAATCCCATGGTTTAGTTCAACATTTATGGGAACGATGAACTATATTCATGTTGTAGACTGAGTTTACGTAGAGTTGGGTAACGGCTGAGAACCTTAGATGAGACTATTATTTCTCGTTTTCAGATATATCATCTAGGAGATATAAGTATCCAGGCTGCTTATATCAACCTCTTGAGCATCGTGATCATTACTCAAGTTCCCTCGCGATCCCTATTGTCCGAAGTTTGAATCCTCCTATGCTATTTGTTTACTTTAAAGAAAAGATAATAACTGTTGTTTATTGCATTACATTTAGCTAAGTTCGTGTGCCACATCACTTGTGAGTACGTTACTGTGTACTAGGCTTTTGCGCATTATTGTCATTATTGTTCTTTTTACAGGTATTACTTGTTGTTAATGATGATAGATGATGATGATTTGATGTTTGATTCTGGTGATAAGCGAATCTGATGACCCGGGGAGATGCAGTGAAGTGTGATAGGGCCGTTGATTGTCTGTATTTTATTTTATTTTATTTTATTTAGTGAAGATTGGATTTATTTACAAATTGTTAATTCTTTTAATGGGGCTTGTTAATGCCCATATGTTTTGTAAATGAAGATCTACCCCTAATAGTAGATTAATAAATGTTTTTATAAAGTTTTGTTTCTTAGAAAGTTGGTTTACTCTCAAGGGAGTAGAGCTTTATTAAATTGTTTTTATAAATTTATTTCTCAGTTGCTAATTCCAGCATTTGAAAATCTAATTAAATGATTTCACAATTCTAAAAATCGAGTAGCAATGTTCAACATAAACAAGTCTTTTAAAGAAAGCCTAAGCATGCAATACCTTAAAGTATTATATGTGGCGGTAGCGCCTAAAATGATTTAATTAATCAGATTAAATTTTTGGGGCATTACATTGTGTCATAAGTGTCACGCCCCACAGGAGTATCCTAAATATAACAGTCTGCCACATACCATATAAGAATCTCGAATTACTACCCAAGTCTTTCGAGAGTCTTGCATAGATATAAGGCGTCTCTTTACGATAATAGAATACTCAGTTCAATGGAGTTAAAGAGTTTAATTTAGCATTCAATAGCATTAGATAATAAATCAAAACGCTTACAAATTCTAAGGAGCATTCCTCCGCAAAAGAATATTTAATGGTCCATTACAATCACCCAGAGTCTCTTGGTTTCCTATGGGAGTCTAAACAAATTTGAATACAACTTCTATAGGAAACGCCTAGCTCCTGTACCTGAGCTGTACCCTATCTCGGTCTAAGCCATATAAACTCATGCTGCAATAGATAAAAACTATAGGGGCATAAGCTATACTAGCTTAGTAAGTGAAAACTTCCATGATAACTGTTAAAGCAAATTATACTCAATATTTATTGAACAAAACATGCTAAATTAGTTATTGATTTTATAGAAATCCATTGGAATTGGTACTTTTGTGTGTTTAATGTTACATTTCAGGACTTAAGCGAACTTTAGGACAAGATACAAGTAATTTGAGGATGTTCTGTGGAAATTTGGAATTGAAAACACCTAGGCTTGCAGTTCTATCATCAAAGTTGGCAGCTTAGGAACAAGAAGACACTAGCCAACAAGCAAGGAAAGCGAAAAATTCAAAGGAAGGTAGCTTAAGGCCAGCCAACACTTAGGCCGGCCATGTATAGAAGCAAGCCACCGGCCAACATTTCTAAGTCGCCGACCATCCCATGTAAGCCACCGGCCATCATGAAGGCTACCATGTATTTGTAAGTAAGCCGCCAGCCAAGCTTTCTCAAGAACCAACCAAAGTCCTAAAGTTGCCTCTTTCACATTCCAAACGTCTCCAGTTGCAAAATTTAAGAATGGAAGTCCAAAAGATTGCTTCTTTTCATCTTCAAAACGTTTCAGTTTGCAGAATTAAATAGGAGAATTCCAAAAGTTGTATTCTATAGCTGCTATTTGCCTTCTATAAATTGGCTTGTTGTAGAAGAGGGAATTAATTTAGAAAAACTTCAAAAGAAAAAAAAAACTTTAGAGTATTGTTCTTGTTACTATGTGTGGCAAAAAATTTTATTCTAGCCAAAGGATCCACTGCAGATTCAACTTGTCGAGATTGTGAGATCTAATTAGTTTATCTTATTTATTCTTCTTTTCTAAATATTCATATATCATATGTTATTCATATATTTGTTGTTTTGTTGATTGATTTGAATTTGAGCTCATTCGTTCAATTAATAAGCGATAATCTATCAATCAGAACGTTGAATCCGTAATTGTTCGATTGTTCTAATCTAAGTGGTACAATAACATAATTGTTAAAGAATAGGTAATTGGTTTGTGTTATGGTGATATATGGTCTGATTTAAATGGTTCAAGCTTTTGATCTGTTAATCTGAATTGGTGGTCTCCCTCTTGATTCATGCTATTGATAGATTAAATCTTAAGATCTTATCTAGGATTGTCTAATTGGTAAGGGAAATAATCATAGATCTTATCATGATTATTGATACGGTAAGGAAATATAGGTTGTCAGAGCTTGTTGATAGCCATAACCAATTTATTCAGAAAAGAAACTGAATATCATTGCATCAACGATCAATCTAATAAGTTGAACTGTATGATACCTTGGTTGGAAATCTTTTGATAATATTTGAAAACTAAAATCACATTTCTAGTCTTTAGATAAAATTGATCTTTTGATTTACAAACCCCCTTTGTTCTTCTCTTTTCTCTTGAATAGAATTAAATTATTTCCAGCCTATATGGAGACGATCCCTACTCACCACTGATTACAAACTTTTTGAGTAGGTTAATAATTTGTTGGATTCGATACCCACCACGTGTTTTCAAGTAAGCCGCCAGCTACGCTTTCTCAAGAGCCAGCCAAAGTCCTAAAGTTGCCTCTTTCACATTCCGAACGTCTCCAGTTGCAAAATTTAAGAATGGAAGTCCAAAAGATTGCTTCTTTTCATCTTTAAAACGTTTCAGTTTGCAAAATTAAACAGAAGAATTCCAATGTAGAAGAGGGAATTCATTCAGAAAAACTTCAAAAGAAAAAAAAGCTTTAGAGTATTGTTCTTGTTACTATGTGTGGCTAAAAACTTTATTCTAGCCAAGGGATCCACTGCAGATTCAACTTGTCAAGATTGTGAGATCTAATTAGTTTATCTTATTTATTCTTCTTTTCTGAATATTCATATATTACATATTATTCCTACATTTGTTGTTTTGTTGATTGATTTGAATTTGAGCTCATTCGTTCAATTAACAAGCGATAATCTGTCAATTAGAATGTTGAATCCGTAATTGTTCAATTGTTCTAATCTAAGTGATACAATAACATAATTGGTTACAAAATAGGTAATTGGTTTGTGTTATGGTGATATATGATTTGATTTAAATGGTTCAAGCTTTTAATCTGTTAATCTGAATTGGTGGTCTCCCTCTTGATTCATGCTATTGATAGACTAAATCTTAAGATCTTATCTAGGATTGTCTAATCGGTAAGGGAAATAATCATAGATCTTATCATGATTATCGACACAGTAAGGAGAGATAGGTTGTCAGAGCTTGTTGATAGCGATAACCAATTTATTCAGAAAAGAAAATGAGTATCATTGCATCAACGATCAATCTAATAAGTTAAACTGTATGATACCTTGGTTGGAAATATTTTGCTATTATTTGAAAACTAAAATCACGTTTCTAGTCTTTAGATAAAATTGATCTTTTGATTTACAAACCCCCCTTGTTCTTCTCTTTTCTCTTGAATAGAAATAAATTATTTCCAGTCCATGTGGAGACGATCCCTACTCACCACTGATTACAAACTTTTTGAGTAGGTTAATAACTTGTTGGATTCGATACCCACCACGTGTTTGCAAGTAAGCCACCTGCTATGCTTTCTCAAGAGCCAGCCAAAGTCCTAAAGTTGCCTCTTTCACATTCCAAACGTCTCCAGTTGCAAAATTTAAGAATGGAAGTCCAAAAGATTGCTTCTTTCCATCTTTAAAACGTTTCAGTTTGCAAAATTAAACAAGAGAATTCCAAAAGTTGTGTTGTAAACCCCCGAATATTTAATAATCATAGAAGTTTAAGCATCAAAAATTAAATCCCGAAAATCGACTCAAGATAAAGACCAAATTCTAGACCGAGTCAAAACATTGGAAACGAAACCCTAAAAATTGAACCAAGTTAAAACTTAATTCCAAATAAGAACAAAAATGAGTTTTCTCAATCTTGAGAAAACGAGAACCCTTGAAACGAAATATAAAGTCCAATTACCGATATAATCAACGTCTGTACGTCGATTAAATAATCTAGCCAATTCCTAAAACGCGAATCAAAACGATAGATCTAAGTACCGCTTAACAACGAGATGATAAAATCTTAAATCTTTCAGTAAAATTTTAGAATCACAAAATCCAAATTTTCAACAAAAGTCAAACTGAGTCAACTCATAAACCTAGACTCGGTTAAACGATTCCGAGAACTAAAAACTATTAAATAATCACAAATAAAATAAAATATAAATTTCGAGCTAAAATTCTAAAACGATCAAGACTCGAAAATTATACGATCTTATGAATATCTCGACGAAAACGGAAATAAAAAAGGAACCCTAAAAGTCAACAAGCCTATAAACGAACCCTAGTGT
Source organism: Combretum micranthum (assembly GCA_024138025.1). Classification (NCBI taxonomy): domain Eukaryota; kingdom Viridiplantae; phylum Streptophyta; class Magnoliopsida; order Myrtales; family Combretaceae; genus Combretum; species Combretum micranthum. Next base: position 47,066 of record JAMXBD010000397.1, on the reverse strand, counting down.
TTAAGATCCGGCAATCCCGCGTTTTCAAACCCTAGAAAACGAAATTAAGTTAATGACCTAGAATAGTTCGTAATAACATAGGATAACATAAAAATATCATATTCGCCAATTTCGAGTGACCTTCGGACCCAAACGGGATTGGTTCTTGAAAAGCGTGTCCCGGAGCTCGGAATATTAAAAATATTCCGTTTATACCAATAGACTCGTAAAAATATAAGGATTCCCGAAATATCAGTTTTAGAATTTTTCGGTAGCTAAAAATTACAGATATCGCATTATTACGCGTATTTTTATTACTACCGGTACTTTAATTGTCTAGTCTACTATTCATAGTACTTTTCTACTATTCATTACTATTCACTCTCTCTACTTTATATCTAATCACTCTTACAAATGACACAATTCACACTATTCACATTTTCTTTTCCCATAAAAATCTATTCATACCTTTCTTACAAAATATCACTTCTCTTACACAAAAATTAATCATAATTGTACTTTTCTCTCTCCCCCTTCATGTTGCCATCCAATCACTCTCTCTCTTCCCTCTTTTTATTTTCTTTTTCAATTATTTAAATCACTCTTAATTCCTCTCCTCTTTTCCTATAAATATCACCTCTCCCCTTCTCATTTCTTCACACCTTTCTCAAGTAGAGAATTTATGCAAAATTCTCTCCAAAACACTCCTCTCCATATTCTTACAAGAACTCTCTTCTTATAAGAAGAAACTCTCTTCTTCTATCAAAATAAGTTTCTTTTCAAGCCTCATTTCTAACCACTACCAAAAACCTTCAAGAAAGTAATCCTTCTTTTCTTCTTACCCATTTAGGTAATGAAGAACTCATATTTCATTTTTTTCCCATGTCAAGTAACCTTATATGGTTTTGATGTTGTTTCTTAGGTTGAAAAACTAAAGACAACCACATTAAGATCATGTTTGGTTCTTGTTCATGGAATTACCTTCATGCATATTTATACCTTCTCATTTATTACTTGTTTTATATTTTGATCTTGTTATTTATTTACTTTATGAATGCAATTTATTTACTTGCTTTCTTAGTATTTTAAGACTAGTCTTTCTAGTCTTAGACTTGTCTATATCAAGTCAAAACAATCTTTTATTTATTTTCTTTAACCTTTCGGGACTAGTCCATTCTTAGTCCCGGGATGCCTTGATAAAGCTAAGGCTCCAATACTTGATCAGGATTCCTTGATGAAGCTAAGGTTCCCAATGCTTGATATTTTATTTTCTTGCTCATTAATTATTTTTAGTATTTTCTTATGTTCTTATTATTTTATATGCTCATGATACTTGCATTTACATAATGTTAATGTCTCAATTAATCAAAAAATAGAATTTTGTTTTAAATGAACTCAAAGCTAAGTTTTCAATCATATGATTTATCACAAAATCATGAAGTTATTATCAACAACATAGAAATGGAGTTTTCTTAACGTTTTCATAAATAACAAAGATAGATTTCCAAGGAATCATAAGAAATAAATATTTTCTTTGTATATTATGTTAACCTAAGCTTTTAATAATATAATTTATTAATATTAAAAGTTTTACAAAAAGCTCAAGATTTAAACTCTTTTAAACTTCGAAATAAAACTAAGAAAACAAACTAATTTTCAAAGTTAAGATAAATTCATAAGGTGATAAACCCACTTAAGAAAAATAATGATTTTCAAATTTCTAAAAAGAAGGAACTCATTTTCAAAAGAATATAAATAGATTAAACAATAATGGGTTTTATCAATAAAAGATGATTCTTTTCAAAAGAGATGAAAGAACAAGTTTTGGAAAGTAAAAGCTTATATTTTAGAAAGGAATATAAGAAAAACAAGACTCATTTTCTAAGACCATCTTAAATAAACAAATTATGAAAAGGTTTTCGACAACTTAATGTACTTTTGATAAATTAATCTTTTATCACTAGAAATGAGATATATGAAAGACTAGGGTTAAAGGAAAATTTGCTTGTTTTGGAAAAAGGAATGAAGAAAATAAAATAAGATTATACTCATTTATAACAACCTAAGAAAAATATAAAGTTTCTTTAAATACTTAAAAGGAAGTTTTCAAAGCTAAAGTTTAAATGAATAGTTTTATGAAATAAATAGTTGAGACACTACCATTAGGATTTTTGCATATAAAGTGAGCTTGCCTATATATTTAAAGTGTTTATCAAATAAATAATTATATACGTTTATTGTTACAAAAGGATTTTCTTTAAAATGAAGTTGAGTTAGAAAATGGATTTTTGCAAAAGTTTAGAAAATTCGTCTTAAATCTGTACCTAACGTTTTCGGAACCCAAATGACCTTTTATGACCAAGATAACCTTAGAAATGGATAGATCTTTTCGAATAGGTAGAAAACGGTATATTATATGCGAAATTCCGAGTTAAAATGAGCAAAGTTATGGCCATTTTAAGTTGGAATTTCCTCTTATACGATTTTACCGCGATTTTAAGAAAAGTTTGGAATCTCCAAGGATAGGAATTTCATGAAAGACTTATCCCGGGTATTTCTTTTGTCTAGGTGACGAAGGACCCGAGAATACCCTACCCGAGGATTTCTACGACTAAGAAGATAGCGAAATGGACGAGTGAGTTATTCCTTCTAATTTCGTTACCTTGCTTGTGCTTGTAATGTAGTAGCATTAATATATTAAGAAAAGATAAAAACGAATATATTTGGGGATTTCGGGATTATGCGTATATATATGATTCTATGTTTATGCGTGAATTGAGAATTAAGAATATCGCAACTTCGATCTGCTTGTTTAAATAATTTTGCTTACTTACTTGTATGATTGTTTATTGTTGCTAAATTGATTTATCGCCCCTAATAAACCTTAATAAGGTTTGACCTAAGAACAATAAAACGTTCACGCATAGCATCCATCGAGTCACATCTATTTTGGAAGGCTGCTACTCCTACGCGTAGAGTTGGATTGGCTGTGATCGTGCGGTGCCACGGGCCATGTTCCTTCCTGGAGAATCCAAATCGCTCGGGGAAAGCGACTCGCCAAGCCAACCGAACGCTGTGGGTGAGGACCTGGGGACTAGCAGTAGAAGGTCGAGGACCTTCAACCCCGATTCCCTAACCTTTGATACGGAGGGGTAAATCCGCTCTATATATGGTTTCCGGATGACTATATATATTCGCGTAATCATGTGATTGTTGCATTGAATTCATAGCATATGTGTGATTAAATAAATAAACTTGTTTGAAAATATGGTGCGAATGAAAAGGAATATCTCACTAAGCTAGTTGTAGCTTATACCCCTATAGATTTTGTTGAAACAGGTGTATTCGTGGATTAAGTTTGAGGATCATGACATTAAGGAAGTCATTGACAGATAATTAAGGATATGGAATCATACGATGAAGAAATTTTGTAAGGTTCTTTATATTTTCTAACCTATATGATTAGGGACATACATCTATTTGAAGCTAATAGAAGAATATTCCTTAAGAATTGAATTGTGATATGCTTATGTTTTACATTAAGTATTCTCCTTGCCTTGTTACTTATTTATTATCAATGTAAATTGCGCTACTCCGATGCGTTCCCTTGGTTATGATGTACGCCTTGTACATGATATGGAAGCCTTTGCATGACTAAGGTAGTCATTCTTAGGCTTTAGTATTGTGTACGGCGGACTGCCACGTTTAGGGTACCCCTCGGGGCGTGACATGTGTTCTTTAGCTGCTGTTTTCATTCTATAAATTGGCTTGTTGTAGAAGAGGGAATTCATTCAGAAAAACTTCAAAAGGAAAAAAAAAAACTTTAGAGTAATGTTCTTGTTACTATGTGCGGCTAAAAACTTTATTCTAGCCAAGGCATCCATTGCAGATTCAACTTGTCAAGATTGTGAGATCTATTTTGTTTATCATATTTATTCTTCTTTTCTGAATATTCATATATCATCTGTTATTCATGCATTTGTTGTTTTATTGATTGATTTGAATTTGAGCTTGATGTGCTATAATTAGTATTGAATTTTCAAGCATCTTTCCAGCAAGCGTACTAGGCCTTCTATTGTAATATAGCATGAGTCAAGTGTCGATCCCACGGAGATTTATTAACTACTAGACAATTATCAACTAATGCTAATATCTAGGCACTTGATCTTTTTAAAATGATTAGATTAAACTAACTTATCTAATTAATTATTATATGAATGCAATGAGCTTTTTAAAGAGAGGGATATGGTGGAAAAATGTGGGAAGGAACAGAATCCACTTTAAACTATTGCCAATCAACTTGAACTCATGTTATAATGATAATTAGATTCATGGACATTCATAAGAAATTGTCAAGATTTAAAAACAGAGTTTAAAAACCTTTTAAACCACGAAATAATTCAATAACTTCCACTAAATAAATTATTTGTTGGAATCAAAATTACAATTATAAACCTTCCGATTCTATAATTGACTAATACTTTATATTAACATCCCCTAATTCCTTAGTGAAAAATTAATATAAAACATTGCATTAATGTTATGGACAATTTCTAAATTAGATTAAACTCTGCCGCTTCACAATTGTAATTTAATCTCAATTTATGAATTCATATGAACCCTAATTTCCCTTCCGAGTTATTAGAATTCTTATACACCAAAAGTATGATGAATAATTAGAATTCAATATGAATGTTTCATGATTCTAACTATCTTATAACATGGATTCAAAAATCATTTTAGCATGTTTAAAGCTTCATCAACTTCCCACAAAAAGAATTTAGCTACTCATGGATGATGATTCAACAATCAGATAAGAAATTGCAAATGATTTCATTATGATCAAAATATTCAGATATATGAATTGCATAAAAGAAATAAGATTAGATATCACCAATTCAAAATACCAAAGCTTCACTTGCAACATCTTGAATAACTTCAAATATCTCTTCAAAAATCTCTATGGAATGCTTGTTCTAATCTATGTATTATAGTATGATTTAGAGCTACTTGGATGATTCTGAAAGTGAGGAGAAGATCCCCTATTTATAGGAAAAATTTCGTGCAAAACATTAAATGAACTTTGTTGTTTCACTTTGTACGCCGGCAGTTATGGATCCTACGCCAGCGGCTTACAGGCGACGTATCTTCGAATTATCCTTTGCGCAGGCAGTGCATTGGCAGCCTTCAATATCAGTTACACATGTAGGCAGCTTTTACGCCGGTGGCTTAGATGTAGATCTAGCCGGCATATATGGTCCTAAATGAAGCATTGCATCAATTTTGCTCGAACATTGTTCCTAAGCCGGTGGCTTAGACACCGGCGTAGACACTCCAACAGATTTGTCTCTTCAATTTCCTCCAACCGTTTGATATCTTGATGTTGCTTCAGATCTGTGTTGTACGCTGCCTCAACGCCGGCGGCTTAAGTGCCAGCTTATAATGTAACTCCTTCAAAGCTGGTGATGTTTCATTTATGGGCTGCCGGCCTTCATGTACGCTAGCTGCTTCATCTTCTACGCCGACAGCTTTGAGGCAGCTTTGAATGTAGTTGAAACTTATGCTCGGCAAAGCTGGCAATGCTGCAATGGCCTTGGATGTAAGCCGTCTGAACGCCGGCGGCTTTGAATGTAGAATTGCTAGCCTTGATTTCAATTTTTCCTATTTTCGATTCAAATTCTCTTATTTTGATTTTTTTATCCAAATTAGTCCTGAAACATAAAATTTAATCAAAACAAATATCCATTCTAGCTCTTTTGATCATCAAGATTTGTATAAACTATGACAGCACGGAATGTCGTGGCCAGTGATTTCGATCCCCGGCAACGGCGCCAGAAAACATGATGTGCTATAATTAGTATTGAATTTTCAAGCATCTTTCCACCAAGCGTACTAGGCCTTCTATTGTAATATAGCATGAGTCAAGTGTCGATCCTACGGAGATTTATTAACTACTAGACAATTATCAACTAATGCTAATATCTAGGCAATTGATCTTTTTAAAATGATTAGATTAAACTAACTTATCTAATTAATTATCTATATGAATGCAATGAGCTTTTTAAAGAGAGGGATATGGTGGAAAAATGTGGGAAGGAGCAGAATCCACTTTAAACTATTGCCAATCAACTTGAACTCATGTTATCATGATAATTAGATTCATGGACATTCATAAGAAATTGTCAAGATTTAAAAACAGAGTTTAAAAACCTTTTAAACCACTAAATAATTCAATAACTTCCGCTAAATAAATTATTTGTTGGAATCAAAATTACAATTATAAACCTTCCAATTCTATAATTGACTAATACTTTATATTAACATCCCCTAATTCCTTAGTGAAATTAATATAAAACATTGCATTAATATTTATGGACAATTTCTAAATTAGGTTAAACTCTGCCGCTTCTGCAATTGTAATTTAATCTCAATTTATGAATTCATATGAACCCTAATTTCCCTTCCGAGTTATTAGAATTCTTATACACCAAAAGTATGATGAATAATTAGAATTCAATATGAATGTTTCATGATTCTAACTATCTTATAACATGGATTCAAAAATCATTTTAGCATGTTTAAAGCTTCATCAACTTCCCACAAAAAGAATTTAGCTACTCATGGATGATGATTCAACAATTAGATAAGAAATTGCAAATGATTTCATTATGATCAAAATATTCAGATATATGAATTGCATAAAAGAAATAAGATTAGATATCACCAATTCAAAATACCAAAGCTTCCCTTGCAACTTCTTAAATAACTTCAAATATCTCTTCAAAAATCTCTATGGAATGCTTGTTCTAATCTATGTGTTATAGTATGATTTAGAGCTACTTGGATGATTCTGAAAGTGAGGAGAAGACCCCCTATTTATAGGAAAAATTTCGTGCAAAATATTAAATGAACTTTGATGTTTCACTTTGTACGCCGGCAGTTATGGATCCTACGCCGGCGGCTTACAGGCGGCGTATCTTCGATCCTTTGCACAGGCAGTGCACTGGCAGCCTTCAATATCAGTTATACATGTAGGCCGCTTCTACGCCGGCGGCTTAGATGTAGATCTAGCCGGCGTATATGGTTAGAAATGAAGCGTTGCATCAATTTTGCTCGAACGCTGTCCCTAAGCTGGCGGCTTAGACATCGGCGTAGACACTCCAACAGATTTGTCTCTTCAATTTCCTCCAAGCGTTTGATATCTTCATGTCACTTCAGATCTGTATTGTACGCAGCCTCAATGCCGGCGGCTTAAGTGTCGGCTTATAATGTAACTCCTTCAAAGCTGGTGATGTTTCATTTCTGAGATGTCGGCCTTCATGTACGCTAGCTGCTTCATCTTCTACGTCGGCAGCTTTGAGGCGGCTTTGAGTGTAGTGGAGATTTATGTTCGGCAAAGCTGACAGTGCTGAAACGGCCTTGGATGTAAGCCGTCTGAACGCCGGCAGCTTTGAATGTAAAATTGTCGGCCTTGACTTCAATTTTTCCTATTTTTTATTCAAATTCTCTTGTTTTGATTTCTTTATCCAAATTAGTCCTGAAACATAAAATTTAATCAAAACAAATATCCATTCTAGCTCTTTTGATCATCAAGATTTGTATAAAATATGATCTTATCAATTCCCCCACACTTGAACTTTTGCTTGTCCTCAAGCAAAATGAAGAATAAAATGAAATCTCTTTATAGATCGTACAATTTTCCAATTTAATCTCAATTTCTTTAACTTGTTTTTCTTGTATCTATTGCTCTAACCATACCAATTTCTTGCAATTAGAGTACTATAATCAAAATTTAGGAGCTAATCCAAACAAAACAAGTTTTAATCTCAACTTTTAACAAAAGAACATTCTATTCAAAAGCAAATACTCAATCCACTAAGGAAAAATACTCATTTAAACTTCATTAGATTTGTAGCTTATATATATTATAAGTAACACAAAATGAAAGCATGTGGTATCTACTTTTTCCTTAGAATTTCTCCTTCTTTATTATAAGTCTCCTTCCTTTGCATTTTTGCATTCATTTTTCTTTTCTTTTTCTTTCTCAAGCATTATTTTCTTTTTGGGAGGTTTTTGCCTCCATCTTTTTGTTTTTCAAAGCTCATGAATTGAACTTTTGTTATTCTTCCCTTCTCGTTACAGTGAGTTCATTGAGTCAGCACATCCCAGGCTCATCACCTAAGTGACCAGGTTTCAAAATACCCCTAAGAACTCTTCCTCACTTTAACATTCAAGTTTAGATACTCATAACTCAAAATTTCAAGTCAGAGGAGTAGTGGCTATGCTTGTTTCTTTCTTTTTGAATGCAATAACAATATCAAAGACTTATTTTTATGAAGGATCACTAAGTTTAAAAGTTTCTACTACCTCTTTCACCAAGTGTTAAAATTCAAAGAATATATACAAACTAAAATTTCCAAGAAGTAGACCTACTTATTTTTCAACAAAAGGACTCGACCATCTCTTAAATTTCCAATTCCAAAGTTAAAAATAAAGTAAACTTGTTCTTAAGGATTTTAAACTTAATTTTAACTTAGTAAACCAATCACAACAGCAGGTGAGTAAGATACTTTCACCAGTCAATTTTATTGATTTTCATTCTTTGCTTTGTACTATCTCCAAGTTCAAGAGATTTTTGAAAAAATTTGGCAGAATTTCCTCATAATTTGCTTTCAAACCAAAAATACAAGGTGGAGATTTTTCAATATAAATAACAGCAACAGTCAACAGATCATATTCATCACTTCAACACTTCATGCAATTCTATCCCTTCCCCCACACTTCAACCAAACAGTGTCCTCACTGTTTTGCAACAAATAAAAACATAGGAAAGGAATGAAAAATGAATTGGATACTTCCCTGAAGTTAGTTGATTCATAGTCATCAAAATTTGCATCACAAGTGAATTTGCCTTGCTCGTTTCCTGTAATCACTACAAAAGAAAAAGAAAAACAAAAACAAAATAAAAGCAGAAAAATAATAAATGAGTTCACCCACAGGAACTTGGGTACTCAATAAATATACAGACCAATAACAATAAAAATAAAAACAATAAAGCTCAAATTGAGAGCTAGCAGGGTCTCTAGCTCTCTGGCCCCGGACTCTGTCTGCTGTTGCCCTCAGGAGTGTGTCTCTCAGTGTCTCCTGGGCTGGCTATCTGTGTGTGCTCTAAACAGAGCCTATCTGTGTGATGTGACTCAGATGAAGTGTAGTAGGTCATGCCAGCCCCTATCTCTGGGCTAATGCAACAAATAGCCGTCTTCAGCGCCTCAAAGATAGTCTTCCTAAATTTCTTGTTCTTTTTCTTTTCCTTCTCTTGACTATCTCTAAACTCCTGACTCTAGCGCTTCAGCTCCTCAACATCCAGCCTAAGCTGGTCCATGCCGTACGCTGATGAAGTGCCTGCAGGAGAAGGAGGAGTGGATGTGGATGGCATCTCAAATGGGGCATCTCCAGGAAAGATATCTTGGATATCAACCTCCTCCAATACCGGTGGTTGTGCTGCCCTGGGGTTTTTCAGCAATCCCCAGCCTTTGAATAGTGCAGATGTAATCCTCTTGCACTCAAACACCTCGTCATCCTGGCCACGACATTCCGTATTGTCGAGCACAAGCTAATCCACCACATTCTTGCGCACACCCTGAGTTGCAAGAAGACGAGTCACAGTAAGGTGACTACATTCGACATGTTTTACCTGTTTAGCCTTATTAGAGGCTACAGGATTGATCTTGGGGTGGAGGTGGCGAATTTTATATACCGGCAGGCGGAGGACACAAGGACTCGAGGTCTGGGTTGTGGAGGCTACATTACTCGGTTATTGAAGGGGATGAACATTTTTTAGTCTCCACAGGATGACGAGGTGTTTGAGTGCAAGAGGATTACATCTGCACCATTCAGAGGCTAGGGATTGCTGAAAAACCCCAGGGCAGCACAGCCACCGGTATTGGAGGAGGTTGATATCCAGGATATCTTTCCTGGAGATGCCCCATTTGAGATGCCATCCACATCCGCTCATCCTCCTCCTGCAGGCACTTCATCAGCGTACGGCATGGACCAGCTTAGGCTGGATGTTGAGGAGCTGAAGCGCCAGAGTCAGGAGCTTAGAGATAGTCAAGAGAAGGAAAAGAAAAAGAACAAGAAATTTAGGAAGACTATCTTTGAGGCGTTGAAGACGGCTATTTGTTGCATTAGCCCAGAGACAGGGGCTGGCATGACCTACTAGATTTCATCTGAGTCACATCACTCAGATAGGCTCAGTTCAGAGCACACACAGATAGCCAGCCCAGGAGACACTGAGAGACACACTCCTAAGGGCAGCAGCAAATAGAGCCCGGGGCCAGAGAGCTAGAGACCCTACTAGCTCTCAATCTGAGCTTTATTGTTTTTATTTTTATTGTTATTGGCCTGTATATTTATTGAGTACCCAAGTTCCTGTGGGTGAACTCATTTATTATTTTTCTTCTTTTATTTTGTTTTTGTTTTTGTTTTTCTTTTGTAGTGATTATAGGAAACGAGCAAAGCAAATTCACTTGTGTTGGTTTTCTCTCATTTATGGATTTTGATGACAACAAAAAGAGTGAAATAACATTTGTTGTGAGTTGTGTTGTCAGAAAATTTATCAAGAAGATTAGAAATTAATTCTTTACAAAACTCAGAAGGATACTCAGAAAGTTAGTCAGAAGGTACATTGCTTATAAACAAGTTCTTAAACCAAGGCAGAAGGTATATCAGAAGCAAAGTCAGAAGGTGCGATATAACCTTTTATGAAGAAAAACAAATTTTAATCGATCCATTGAAGACCTAGCTCCAATGATTGGATGTATTTGGGAAATATATTCAATCTGTTCCACATAAGTTGGTTCAATATCCACAGGGTTTTCATTTTACGGATTTAAATATAATCATGACAATTCAAGTTTTTTTTTTTTTAATTCTGAATATTATGGACGAATTGCATAAGAGAAAATGAAGGAAATATATATTACATAAATGAAGTACAAGACACAAGCGAGGAATTATAGAGCTTGTCCAAGATCAGATTAGAATCAATAAATCTGATGAGCGGTAATAAAAGAAGATGAAGCATGAACAGTGGCAGACGAGTTTAACGGAAAATTGATTCGAATTTCTTTTGTTTGAGAATTTTATGCATGATTATAGTGATTTGAGGTTATCCCAATCTTATGGAAGTTTATCAGATTTTCTAATTTCAAAAGCAAGGCAGATTATGAAGATAAACTTGAAGGGACTTTGTCAAACGAAAAACATGGAAACAGAGCTTATCATATCGTCTTTCTCGGAAATTTGAAATTGAGGCTTATCTGGAAAATTCAAATTCGAACGTTGAAGGAAACAAATAAAATCCAGGAGCTTCAAGTCAGAAGATACAACAACATACATAGAGGATAACATCTCGAAAGAGAAAAGAGTTCAAATGAACGAAATTGTGTATTCGTTACTGTTCATCTTCTTCATTGCAACACTGTCGAGGATTGTTATTGTTTTCCTCAGATTTTGAATTACTTATTGTTTGAGTGATTGTGAGTTGCAAGTAGGCTCAGTAGTTTGATTGTTTGAGAGAATCAAGCTGAGTGAATTGTGAACTTCTTGTAACGATTTTCATTGATTGGATTAGTGGAACAAAACCGGTGTGGATTACCGGTGACCCTGGCTTGGAGCTGGAAGAGAGGATTGACGCTCAAGGCGGAACCTCCATATATTGAATTTGCAATCTCTTCTCTCATCTCTTTTTATTTTTGTGCAAATTTAATTTCATTTGTTGCATGAGTTCTTGAGTCAGAGGGTGAAGTAGAGAGTAGTGTAGTTATTGTTCTTGAGTCAGAGGGTGTTTTAGAAGGTTCCAAAGAGAAACTTTTTAAACTTAAAATCAAATTTTTCGTGAGCTTGATTACTTTGTTTTGATCTACTGTGTTGTTAAAAAGTTTTAACTCGTTAATTTCATCTTTTAAGAAAGATCGAAAGCCATTTTATAATATAATCAAGAGGTGTGGATTTCTTGTTTGAATATTTGAAAAAGAAACTTTTATAACCAATTCACCCCCCCCCCCCCCCCCCCCCCTTGGTTATCTTTTCGGGACCAACAATTGGTATCAGAGCGGTTTATCTATTTTATTTGAGTGATCTTTTCAAATGGCTGAAAATAACATTGCTATTAACCGAGCTCCATATTTTGATGGATCAAATTACCTATATTGGAAAATGCGCATGTCTACCTATGTGAAAGCTAATGACTATGCTTCTTGGCAGGTGATTGCATTTGGAGATTCCAGTGACTATGACTGATGATGATACATATACTACTGCTGAATTAAGGATCATAGAAAGGAACAACACGGCTAAGAATCTCTTACTTACTACAATAGCTCCTTCTGAATTTTATCTGATTTCTTCTTGTGAAACAGCTAAGGATATTTGGGACACTTTATCTAATACTTATGAAGGAACTAACACTATCAAGGAAACAAAAATCAATTCTTTGATACAACAATATGAATTGTTCAAGATCAAGCCTAATGAGAAAATAAAAGAAGTTTTTAATCGCTTTACTGCTATTACTAATGAACTAACCTCTCTTGGAAAGAAGATGAATGATCCTGATCTTGTCAGGAAGATACTCAGGATTTTACCAAAGTCATGGGATGCAAAAAAGACCGCGATTGAGGAAGCTCAAGACTTGAACAAGCTGAGCCTAAGTCAATTGAGGGAGAAATTGCTAGCCTATGAGTCACATCTTCACACGACAGAGGAAGTTGAAGAAAGTCCAAAAGCAATAGCATTCAAAGCAAAGAAAGTAGTCAATGATGAATCTGATTTTGATGATGAACTTTGAGGAAAATGTCGGCATGTTAGCTAGAAGATTGAACAAGTTCTTCAAAGGTAAGAAATTCAAAAATTTCAATAAAGATAACAATGTGTTTCAGGAAAGAACTTCAAAGAAAAGGAAGAAAAGAAGGAAAAGAAAGAAATTGTTTGCTATGAATGCAAACAACCAGGCCACATCAAGTACGAATGTCCAATTCTTAAGAAGAAGATGAAGAAATTCAAAAAGAAAAGTCGTGCAATGATGGCTACATGGAGTGACCTCGACGCCTCAGAAGGTGAATCAGAAGGTGAAAGTGAAGACGAAGAAGAAGCCAACCTTTGTCTCATGGCAGCTTCCGAGGTACGTATTGATTCTGATGAAGAATTGAGTGAATCTGACATGTATTCTGAAATGAAGAAACTTCTTAGAGCACTTAAAAAGGCAGATTCGAAGATATCTAAACTAGATATTGAGAATAAAGCATTAAAGAATGAGAAGGATGTTATGCGCCAAACAAACAAGTTAATCATCGATGAAAATGATATGTTGAAGAATGATAATGAGAAATTGTTTAATAAAACCGATGCTTTAAGGAAGGAAAATGAAGTATTAAAAAACGAAATAAGAGAACTAAATGGTCGAGTAGAGGATCTGTCACGATCTATCAAGAACACGTTCAACAAATTTAATGAGAGTGATAAGAAGTTGAATATGTTAATTAATAGTCAAAGACCTTCATGTATAAAATCTGGGATTGGATATGAATCTGGTAGTTCTTCAAATAATGTAAAAAGGACAACATTTGTTAAAGCCCAAAGATCTGAAAATGTCGAAAGTACTGTTCATCATCTTAAAAACACCAAGAACAGCGACGGCAGAGGCAGACTCAGAAGGTATAGCAGAGGGAACAGGTATGAATCTAACATTTATCCAAAACGAAATCACTATCAAAAATCAAATCAAAGGTATTATACACATACATATTCATGCTCTTTTTGTAACAAAATAGGTCATATTGAAAAATTTTGTTTCTACAAAAGAAACAAGCTCAGTACATATCAAGTTAAGAAACAAGATAAAACGAGCTTGATTTTTAAAGAACCCAAGTTTGTTTGGGTTCCTAAAAGGGTTTGATCACCTTGTTTTATTTTGTAGGAACAAGGAGCAAAAATAAAAGGAACATGGTACTTGGACAGTGGATGTTCAGGCCACATGACTGGAGATGCTTCCTTGTTTACTAGTCTAATATGGAAAGAAAAAGGGTATGTGAGATTTGGTGATGACAGTCGTGGTAAGATAATTGGTCAAGGAACAATTGGTTATTCTCCTTACATGATTGAGAATGTTTCTTTGGTTAAAGGTTTAAAACATAATCTCTTAAGTATAAGTCAATTATGTGATAAAGGTTATCAAATAAATTTTGAAAAGGACAAGTGTTTTGCATACGATTCTAATGGAATTAAATTGTTTGAAGGATTTAGAAAAAGGAATGTGTATCTAATTACTCCATCTGATATGAGTGTTGAATATTGCTTCTTATCTATGAATGATAGTATACATGTTTGGCATAGAAAACTTGGTCATGTAAATTTCAATCACTTAGAAAAACTTTCAAAAAGAAATATTGTTGTTGGTTTACCTAAAATAAACATAAAGCATGATGTAAAGTGTTCAACATGTTTAAAGAACAAGATGGTCTCAGTTTCTCATAAATGTATAAATGTGATTTCAACAAAAAGACCTCTTGAGCTTTTGCATCTAGATTTGTTTGGACCTACTAGAACTAGGAGTCTAGGAGGTAGCAAATATGGACTAGTCATAGTAGACGATTTTTCTAGATATACATGGGTGTTCTTTTTAAAACACAAATCTGATACTTTTGAACATTTCATAAGTTTGCTAAACAAATTCAAAATGAAAAAGGACTATCTATTATTTCATTAAGAACTGATCATGGAACGGATTTGATAATGCTATGTTTATCTCATTTTGTGAAGAACATGGAATAAGTCACAATTTTTCAGCACCTTATACACCACAACAAAATGGTGTAGTGAAAGAAAGAAATAGAACTATTCAAGAGATGACTCGTTCTATGTTAAATGAAAGCAAAATAGCTGAACATTTTTGGGCTGAAGCCGTTTCAACTGCATGTTATTATGAATAGAATATACATTAGACCTCTAACTACAAAAACATCATATGAATTGTTTCGTGGTAGAAAACCATGTATCATATTTCATGTATTTGGTTGTACATGTTTTGTGAAAAAGAATGCACATAATCTTGGAAAATTTGATGAAAGATCTGATGAAGCAATTTTTCTAGGATATTCACAATATAGTAAAGCATATCGTGTTTATAATAAAACAAAAGAGTAGTTGAAGAATCTATAAATGTGCGATTCATTGATATGAAAGATGATTTTGATGATGATGATATGCTTGCACCTATGAACAAAGATAACGTTTTACTTCTGAAGTGAGGAAGAATAAGTTCTGATATGTCAAAAGTAAAGCAGAAGGTACTTTGGAGAAAGATCAACAATCTGATATATCAGAAGGTAAAGCAGAAGGTAAGCAGAAAATAACTTCTGAAAATCCTGAAAGTTCAAAAGCATGGAAATACAAATCATCTCATCCATCTTCATTAATTATTGGTGACATAGAATCTGGAACAAGAACTAGATCAAGATTACAAGACTTGGAGAATCATTTTGCTTTGCTATCTGAAATTGAACCTAGTAATATTGAAGAAGCATTAAAAGACAATAATTGGATAATGCTATGCATGAAGAATTGAATCAATTTGAAAGAAATAATGTCTGGGATTTAGTTCCTAGACCTACAGACAAATCAATCATTGGTACTAAATGGGTTTTTAAGAACAAACTAGATGAAAATGGTAAAATAGTTAGAAATAAAGCTAGACTTGTAGCTAAAGGATATTCTCAGGAAGAAGGAATAGACTATGATGAAACTTATGCACCAGTAGCTAGATTGGAAGCAATAAGATTATTACTTGCTTATGCTTGTTACAAAGATTTCAAATTATTTCAAATGGATGTAAAAAGTGCATTTTTAAATGGTTACATTAAAGAAGAAGTTTTTGTTGAACAACCACCTGGATTTGAAGATCATATTAAGCCTGATCATGTTTTCAAACTAAGAAAAGCTTTGTATGGACTCAAACAAGCACCAAGAGCTTGGTATGAGAGACTCAGTGAGTATCTTATCTCAAGTGGATATCAAAGAGGTAAAATTGATACTACTTTGTTTATCAAGCATTATAATACAGATATTCTAGTTGTACAGATATATGTTGATGACATCATATTTGGTTCAACTAATGAGAAATATTGTCAAGATTTTGCAAAGCTTATGCAGGCAGAATTTGAAATGTCTATGAGTGAATTAAATTTCTTTTTGGGATTACAAATCAAACAATCAAAAGATGGAATTTTCATTCATCAAGAAAAGTATACCAAACAAATTCTGAAAAAGTTTGGATTCGAGAAGACAAAAGAAGTTGCTACACCAATGAGTTCATCAATCAGGTTAGATACTGATTCTAAGGTAAGAAAGTTAATGAAAAGCTATACAGAAGTTTGATTGTTCTCTCTTATATTTGACTGCATCTAGACCAGATATTTTATTTTCTGTATGCATTTGTGCAAGATTTCAAAGTAATCCAACTGAGACACATTTAAAAGCTGTGAAAAGAATTTTAAATATATTGCATGTACTGTAAAATTAGGAATTGGTATCCCAAGAATGAAAATTTTGATTTGATTGGATACTCAGATGCTGATTATGCAGGATGCAAAATTGACAGGAAAAGTACTTCTGGAACTTGTCTTTTTAGGAAACAAACTAATTTCCTGGTCTTCAAAAAAACAGAATTCAGTTGCTTTATCCACAGCAGAAGCTGAGTATGTTCAATTGGAAATTGTTGTGCACAAATTTTTGGATTAAACAACAATTATTGGATTTTGGTTTAGATTATAAGAATATTTCAATAAATGTGATAATACAAGTGCAATTAATTTAACAAAAAATCCTGTGCATCATTCTAGATCTAAACATATAGAAATTAGACATCATTTTATCAGAGATCATGTCCAAAATGGAAATATTAATATTGAGTTTGTATCAACTGAAAATCAGTATGCGGATATTTTTACTAAACCTTTGGATAAAGCAAGATTTGAAATTTAAGAAATGAAGTAGGTATGTGTTTTCCTTTTTAAAATCAATAATATATTTAATAAAAATTCAATATTGTCGGAATTAAGGCACAATTTATTTTGCTTGTTCCCATAAAACCTTTCTTTTAAGTCCTTTCGTTTGCCTCTTCTTTTCCCTCTCAAAACAATCTCTCTTTCTGTCATTTTTCAATTCCATTTCAAAAACCAAACCCTAAGCATGGCTCCAAGAAAATCAACTCGACTTCTGGCCAAAGGTTTTAAATCCAAGAAAGTTTCTGAGAAAGTACAAATTGAGGATACATCCTCAAGTTCTGAAGAACTAATTGAAACAACTACCAAGAGGGAGAGATCAGAGAATCTCGTTCTAAAGAACGACATGATGAATCAGAAGCTAAGGAAGATGAAGTTCAAGAAACCCTATCTCCTCAAAAGACGAACAAGAACCCCCTGAACCCACAAAGCCTGAGTCAGAGGATGACTCAGAACATACTGTCTCAGGATGCCCCTGCACAAACCACAACCACAAAGAAAAGAAAAGCTTCCTCAATATCAACTTCAACGAGGATTTCTAATAAGGTCAGAGAATGTTCTTTTATAGACTTTAAGTTCTTCTCCTCAAATGGATTCTATTTGCATCACTGGCTGAATAGAGTTGGATGCAAGAAGTTGTGTAGTATTTTGGAAGTAGTGAATGAAAGATTATAAAGGAATTTTATGAAAAAATGGAACAAGTGGATGATTTTTATTTAAAATCTAAAGTTGTTAGGAAAGCTATTAAAATCACGAGGAAGGATCGTTGATTGTTTTCTATGAAAGATTGTAATGATGATGCTAGGTTGATAAGTCTATCCAAAAATGAGATTTTTACAGAGCTGAATGATGGGATTGGCAGTTTTAAGGAAAAGGACATATTTTCCACTGACTTTGAATTGTTGATACGTCTGTTGCATAAAGCAATTGTGGATTGCATTTTGCCTAAGATGGGTAGCACAACAACGATTTCCACAGAAGAGGGATAGATCCTTTTAGCAATAAAAAAGAATTTAAATTTAGACATACCAACCATAATCTTGAAACATATGTGGAGAACTAGACAAAACAAGCCCTATGGAAATCTTTTGATGAAACTTTTCAATTTTAAGAAAATTAAGTTACCCAAAAATTTTAAATCGACAGTCGGTTTAAAGAAGTTTGGAGAACTTAATATAAAGAAAATGGGGATACTTGTTTCTGAAAAATTTTGGTTCTCTAAGGATGGTTCTTGGTATCGTCATCCTAAATATTTTAAATTCAAGTTTGATTGGCAAAAGATCAAATCTCTAGCTGAATGTGAGTCGCTCCCAGAGGCAGAGGATAGATCAGAGAGTGCGAGGAAAGAAAATGAGAAAGAGGATTTGCTTTCTAAAAGAGCAGGAAAAGAAAAAGTGTTGGGAAAGAAGAAGAAATCCCATGAGATAAGGTCTGGAGGCAAATTTGAGATAAGGAAAGGAGAACACGTAGTTGATGAGACTGAGTCAGAGAGTGACTCAGAAGGTACGGTTCCTCCAGGAGAGACATCCAAATTAGGTTTAAAGTCTGAGTTGTTGGAAATTATTGATCAGAAGTTTGTTGATTTGAAGACAGATTTAACCAAATCAATTCTTCAAGCTATCAGTTCACAAAACCAACTCGACTCACAACCTATAGGACAGCCTAAGGTTATTTCTCAAGAAGATATTCCAGATATTCCTCAAAGCACCAATGAACCACAGATCACTACTCAAGCTCCAGTAAGTGAGACCACCAGTGAACGACAAGCTCCAGTACGGGAGGAAGAAAAGAAGCAATCCGAAGAAGGTGTTCATGGTACTCACGATGAGGAAATTCAAGGTACCACGGTTGAAGTTCCTAAACCTTCTGATCATTCCGAGACTCAAGCTTCAGAGGCCTTAGAAGCACTGCATCTCATTCCTCCTCAAAATCTTCCACACATCAAATTGCTGAGAACATATTGAATCTTAACCAACCTCAAAGCTCCTCTCAGCCACCTCAACCTCAAATTTCTGTTCCTATGCGCAGAACTCTTCCACAAAGAAAGAAAAAGCAAGCAAGAAAAAATGTCCCTTAAGAACAACTAAATTTTCATTTTTTTGTTATTCAGACTATGTGTGGCTATGTCTGTCTTTGAAAAACTATGTGACTATGATGTTGATGCTGTTTTCACTTAATGCTTTTTCTATCTTTTGTTATATAGTAAGGGGGAGTAAAATTTTAATTTCATGATTGGTTTCTTTGATGCTAACAAAAAAGGGGAGACAAGATAAACAAAATAAGCTTCAACTGAATGTTTTAATGGATTTATCCAATTCAACTGAATGTTTTAACGGATTTATCCAAATATGATTGTATGAGATACGTGATAATGATATGTGATAGCATATGTGATATTACTAAGTTGCAGGAAAAGAAAATGAAGCTTGAAGGATCATATTTCTGATCAATAAGTTATACTTGTTGGAAAATAAGATTTATTTTCTGATTTATATTATTTTGTTTATATATGAGTTTTGTTATCATCAAAAAGGGGGAGAATGTTGGTTTTCTCTCATTTATGGATTTTGATGATAACAAAAAGAGTGAAATAACATTTGTTGTGAGTTGTGTTGTCAAAAAATTTATCAAGAAGATTAGAAATTAATTCTTTACAAAACTCAGAAGGATACTCAGAAAGTTAGTCAGAAGGTACATTGCTTATAAACAAGTTCTTAAACCAAGGCAGAAGGTATATCAGAAGCAAAGTCAGAAGGTGCGATATAACCTTTTATGAAGAAAAAAAATTTTAATCGATCCATTGAAGACCTAGCTCCAATGATTGGATGTATTTGGGAAATATATTCAATCTGTTCCACATAAGTTGGTTCAATATCCACAGGGTTTTCATTTTACGGATTTAAATATAATCATGACAATTCAAGTTTTTTTTTTTTAATTCTGAATATTATGGACGAATTGCATAAGAGAAAATGAAGGAATATATATTACATAAATGAAGTAAAGACACAAGCGAGGAATTATAGAGCTTGTCCAAGATCAGATTAGAATCAATAAATCTGATGAGCGGTAATAAAAGAAGATGAAGCATGAACAGTGGCAGACGAGTTAAGAAAATTGATTCGAATTTCTTTTGTTTGAGAATTTTATGCATGATTATAGTGATTTGAGGTTATCCCAATCTTATGGAAGTTTATCAGATTTTCTAATTTCAAAAGCAAGGCAGATTATGAAGATAAACTTGAAGGGACTTTGTCAAACGAAAAACATGGAAACAGAGCTTATCATATCGTCTTTCTCGGAAATTTGAAATTGAGGCTTATCTGGAAAATTCAAATTCGAACGTTGAAGGAAACAAATAAAATCCAGGAGCTTCAAGTCAGAAGATACAACAACATACATAGAGGATAACATCTCGAAAGAGAAAAAGAGTTCAAATGAACGAAATTGTGTATTCGTTACTGTTCATCTTCTTCATTGCAACACTGTCGAGGATTGTTATTGTTTTCCTCAGATTTTGAATTACTTATTGTTTAAGTGATTGTGAGTTGCAAGTAGGCTCAGTAGTTTGATTGTTTGAGAGAATCAAGCTGAGTGAATTGTGAACTTCTTGTAACGATTTTCATTGATTGGATTAGTGGAACAAAACCGGTGTGGATTACCGGTGACCCTGGCTTGGAGCTGGAAGAGAGGATTGACGCTCAAGGCGGAACCTCCATATATCGAATTTGCAATCTCTTCTTCATCTCTTTTTATTTTCGTGCAAATTTAATTTCATTTGCTGCATGAGTTCTTAAGTCAGAGGGTGAAGCAGAGAGTAGTGTAGTTATTGTTCTTGAGTTAGAGGGTTAGTCAAAGGGTGTTTCAGAAGGTTCCAAAGAGAAACTTTTTAAATTAAAATCAAATTTTTCGTGAGCTTGATTACTTTGTTTTGATCTACTGTGCTGTTAAAAAGTTTTAACTCGTTAATTTCATGTTTTAAGAAAGATCAAAATTCATTTTATAATATAATCAAGAGGTGTGGATTTCTTGTTTGAATCTTTGAAAAAGAAACTTTTATAACCAATTCACACCCCCCCTCCCCCCTTGGTTATTTTTCGGGACCAACAACTTGCGATGCAAATTTTGATGACTATGAATCAACTAACTTCAGGGAAGTATCCAATTCATTTTTCATTCCTTTCTTATGTTTTTATTTGTTGCAAAATAGTGAGGACACTAATTGGTTGAAGTGTGAGGGAAGGGATAGAATTGCATGAAGTGATGAATATGATCTGTTGACTGTTGCTGTTATTTATATTGAAAAATCTCCACCTTGTATTTTTGGTTTGAAAGCAAATTATGAGGAAATTCTGCCAAAATTTTTTCAAAAATCTCTTGAACTTGGAGATAGTACAAAGCCAAGAATGAAAATCAATAAAATTGACTTGTGAAAGTATCTTACTCACCTGCTGGTGTGATTGGTTTACTAAGTTAAAATTAAGTTGTAAAATCCTTAAGGAACAAGTTTACTTTATTTTTAACTTTGGAATTGGAAATTTAAGAGCTGGTCGAGTCCTTTTGTTGAAAAATAAGTAGGTCTACTTCTTGGAAATTTTAGTTTGTATATATTCTTTGAATTTTAACACTTAGTGAAAGAGGTAGAAGAAACTTTTAAACTTAGTGATCCTTCATAAAAATAAGTCTTTGATATTGTTATTGCATTCAAAAAGAAAGAAACAAGCATAGCCACTACTCCTCTGACTTGAAATTTTGAGTTATGAGTATCTAAACTTGAATGTTAAAGTGAGGAAGAGTTCTTAGGGATATTTTGAAACCTGGTCACTTAGGTGATGAGCCTGGGATGTGGCGACTCAATGAACTCACTGTAACGAGAAGGGAAGAATGGCAAAAGTTCAATTCATGAGCTTTGAAAAACAAAAGATGGAGGCAAAAACCTCCCAAAAAGAAAATAAATGCTTGAGAAAGAAAAAGAAAAATGAATGCAAAAATGCAAAGGAAGGAGACTTATAATAAAGAAGGAGAAATTCTAAGGAAAAAGTAGATACCACATGCTTTCATTTTGTTAATTAGAATATATATAAGCTAGAAATCTAATGAAGTTTAAATGAGTATTTTTCCTTAGTGGATTGAGTATTTGCTTTTGAATAGAATGTTCTTTTGTTAAAAGTTGAGATTAAAACTTGTTGTTTTTGCATTAGCTCCTATATTTTGATTATAGTACTCTAATTGCAAGAAATTGGTATGATTAGAGCAATAGATACAAGAAAAAAAGTTAAAGAAATTGAGATTAAATTGGAAAATTGTACTATCTATAAAGAGATTTCATTTTATTCTTCATTTTGCTTGAGGACAAGCAAAAGTTCAAGTGTGGGGGAATTGATAAGATCATATTTATACAAATCTTGATGATCAAAAGAGCTAGAATGGATATTTGTTTTGATTAAATTTTATGTTTTTAGGATAATTTGGATAAAGAAATCAAACAAGAGAATTTGAATCGAAAATGGAAAAATTGAAGTCAAGGCTGCAATTCTACATTCAAAGCCGCCGGCGTTTCAGACGACTTACATCCAAGGCGTTTCAGCACTGCCAGCTTTGCCGAGCATAAATCTCCACTACACTCAAAGCCGCCTCAAAGCTGCCGGCGTAGAAGATGAAGCATGTTGGTTTCTCTCAAATGATGATTTTGATGATAAAAAAAGGAGTAAATAATTACTAACATATTTATTAAGTGTGCAAGGTTTAATATAATCAAAGTGGTTTACAATAACTTAAGAGATATTTATTAAGTGTGCGAGGTTTATATAATCAAAGTGGTTTACAATAATTAAGAGAATGATTTCAAAAGAGACTCCATGCAAAGAATACTTTAAAAGTGTTTGGAGAAGATTTCAAGAACAAATGAGCTGTCAGAAGGTTAATCAGAAGGTTCTCCGCTGGTTTTTTAAACTATCAGAAGGTTCGTTAGAAGGTTCATCAGAAGGTGAACTGCAACAAAAAAAAAATGACGAGTTTCAGCTCCAGATTCGAATTTTCTTTTAGATTTAATATGTTGAAGACCCAGCTCCAATGATTGAGTATATTTGGGTAATATACTCAATGTGTTACAAAGTTGGTTCAATTCCATGGGATTCGAATTTCATCGATTAAAGTTCATTTTTTTGAGAAAATTCTGTTTGACAGCAAAGAAAAAGAACGTGACTTATAAGGATCAATTTGCAATAGTTTATTCAAGTTTTAGTTGGAAATATGGAAAACATGATCCAAATATGCAAGGAACTTGTCTGATGATTATTTATCCATATAAGGAAGTCGAAATTTATGGAAAATGCGATATTTTGTTGCATGAACAGTACCAGACGAAGGAACAAGTCAACAACGGTGATTTCAAATTCAAATTTCAAGTTCAAGATAATTATACAAGTTATTGGAGATTTTAAACTTATCCATTGGAGCAAGAATTTCGAGATTACAACACAAGATCTCAAGTTATTCAAAATTTGCAGATTTTGAAGAAAGAGAAAAGCTAATTATGCACAAATAAGGAGCAAAGTTTATCCAATATTTCCTAGCCTTGAAGATATAAGGATAAGTATACTCACCCAAGACAGAAAAAAGGAAGAACAGTCACATGAAAAAGAGGAGAAAACAAAGAGCCACGAATTTCTTTGAATTTGAGCAAATTTACTGTCATATTCTATTGTTACTATTCCTGTGCGAAAAATTGAGGAAACTAAATTTATTCCTCTTGATTTGTTTTTACTTTTGAGTTGAGAGTTACAAGTAGGCTTAGTTGATTGATTGTTTGTGAGAATCAAGCTAAGTGAATTGTAGCCAAAGGATTGGCAAATACTCTTGTAACTTCATTGATTTGATTGGATAGTAGAACACAACCGCGAGGAATACCGGAACCCCGGCTTGGAGCTGGAAGAGAGGATTGACGCCGAGGCGGAACCTCTATAAATCGATCTTGCAATCTCTTCTCTACCTTATCTTTTTAATTTCGTGCATATTTTATGGTTTATTCTTGCTGCATTATAAACTCAGAGACCAGTCAGAGAGTAACTGGAAATTTAAGTTCTACTGAACATTGAACTCAGAAGATCAGTCAGAGAGTAACTGGGAGCAAAATAAATTTTTATTAACATATTGTTTTTATTATTTGCGAACTTGATCTTGTCTGATATTATTCGAAATTTATCAATATATTTAAAATAGAGTTTTATAAGCCATTTAATTTGAGTAACTAAGCAGAGTGAATTTGGTTGAATTTCAAAAGATTAAATTTTATTAAATAACCAATTCACCCCCCTCTTGGTTATTCTTTCGGACCAACAAAGCAGCGCGTACATGAAGGCTGGCAACTCAAAAATGAAACACACAGCTTTGAAGGAGTTACATTATAAGCCGGCACTTAAGCCGCGGCGTTGAGGCAGCGTACAACACAGATCTGAAGCGACATGAAGATATCAAATGCTTTGAGGAAATTGAAGAGATAAATCTGTTGGAGTGTCTACGCCGGTGTCTAAGCCGCTAGCTAAGGAAACAGCGTTCGAGCAAAATTGATGCAACGCTTCATTTCTGACCATATACGCCAGCTAGATTACATCTAAGCCGCCGGCGTAGAAGCGGCCTACATGTGTAACTGATATTGAAGGCTGCATGTCAACGCCCCCAAAGGGTACCCTAAACGCGACAGTCCACCACACTCGATATTTAAACTTAAGTATGACATCCTTAGTCATCCCATAAGTTTACATATAGTGTAAGGTGTACTCACACAACTTTTAGGATCACACTTTGATTCGAGTAGTCTTAAGAAAGCATACATAGCATTAAGAATATAAATCACAACAAGATAAAGTTAAACTTTACAAAAGCCAAGGGGGCATACCCCCGCCAAAATAATAGGAGTCTACATCGTTTAGCTCCAATTACACATATGAATTCACATTAAAGAGATTTTCCTAGAAGTCCACGCCTACACTAGGTCCCGACTTCCTCAAAAGCTCTTTAATTCCATGTGATAAACCTGCACAAATGTCCTCTCGGAACATCCAAAAATAGGAACGCTGCAACAAAAACTGTTGGGGTATAAGCTAATGCTTAGTGAGATTCATTTTCTTCAAGTAACATGCCCGACCAAGCTAAAATATCTATACAAGCAAGTTATAATTAAGCAACCATATGAATGCACAAGCATATGAGCAAGCAGCATATGACTTTCCGGTAGTCATAAGTGAATGAATTTACGCCCTCCATTCGGGGTTTGGGGTAGTTCATAAGATGCAACTACAATTCCAAAGTTGGTCCATAAGACATGCAACCATAATCCCAATCTTAAGTGGGGTGGTCCATAAGACATGCAACCACAATCTTTAATGTTGGTCCATAAGTCATGCAACCATAGTTTCATTTCGAATGGGGTGGTCCATAAGTCATGCAACCCTAGCCCCATTCGTTAAAGACCCGCTGCCTCCCAAGTACACCTTTGTCCCACCAAAGATATACTCGACAATGATATACGACTCACTACGTGAGATGCATGTACAGTTTATTCATATAATCATGACATATTACTTAGATAATTTAAAGTGACCATACAATTTTCAGACATTCCAAATCTATACTAGCTCATACAAGAATTACAACAAAGCTTGCCTCGATATACTTATCGTTCATTCATGCAAGTTTAGATCACCATTCAAACACAATTTTATCTTTTCCTAAGTCTAATGCCACTACTACTACAAGCACATCCAAGAGCATAATTAATTGAGAAATGAACTCACTTGTCCATGTAGTGAAAATCCACTAGTCGTAATAGTCCTCGGGAAGTGGTAACCCGTCCTCCAATTCACCTAGGTACAAAGAATACCCTCAATGAGCATCTCTTATGAAGTTCTATTAAACTTAACAATTTTATTTACTAAGTTCGTCAATTTCCGTCTAGGTTGAATCCTTAACTTAAAAAGGTCATATCTAACTCATTTTAACTCGGAATTTAGCTTATAATATACCGATTTATACCTACTTCGAAAGAGCTATCCATTTCTAAAGTTAATTCAAACATTTAAGGTCATTTAAGGGTCGGAAACGTACTGTACAGTAGGGTTACGAAAATTCCAGATTTGAGCCTTTGTGAAAAATTTCCATATCTACTATTTAACTACTTAGAATTTATTTTAGTCCTAAGCTTGCAAGGGATCCTCAAAACAAAATTAAGAGATTACACACTTATCTAATACCAAACATTTCAAATGAAATTCTAAGAATCCATATTCATAAAACCAACATTTACAAGTTGAAACTCATTGTCTTGTTTTGAGTAATTCCTTTACTAAAACTCACTTAGTTCAATGAAAATAATTTTTCCTATATTATGTATCATCAAAGCATTTCATTTTCAATGTAAAATACTTGTTTTGAGATCAAAAAGAAGGTTTTCAAATTGGTCTTCTCATAATTACGAATTTCCACTTTGAAACTTACAATGAAAACAAGACCTAAATATTGTCTTCTACAAAGCACTTGATTTATGCAATACTTCTTAGGAAAACCCATTCAAACTTATGAAAATCCATTCCTTAAGATATCTATATCAAGAGCCTCTTATATTTTTGTCTAAATCTTCATTTTAAAGTTGATTGATGGGTTTCAAAAATAGGTCTTGGTCTTGATCCGAATTTTCATAAATTTATTTTGGACATATCTCTTGAGAAAATTCATCAAAACTCATGAAAACAACCCATTACATATTATATCTAAGAACCCTTCATTTCTTGAATAAAATCCTCATTTGTGAGTTGAAAACATGTTTTTATTTTGGATCTTTGTCTTGATCCGAAAATACAATTTTTGTTTTTGAAAATAAACTTTGAAAATCAACTTTGATTCTTGTAAGATGAAGCCTTGATGATATACATCCATCAAACCTTCATTTTCTTAACAAAAGCTTCCATTTTAAGACTTGAAAGAGGGTTTTTAAAATAGGGCATTGACAAGTTACGAATTTTTCTTTTTCATTCCAACTTGAATCTAAGATCTACTCAATATATATCCATGAAAGCATAAGAAAAACTTAGTAGTAAGCCTTGAACTCCTAGATCTACACATAAACATAACTAAAGCTTGAT
This sequence comes from Combretum micranthum, assembly GCA_024138025.1. Taxonomy (NCBI): domain Eukaryota; kingdom Viridiplantae; phylum Streptophyta; class Magnoliopsida; order Myrtales; family Combretaceae; genus Combretum; species Combretum micranthum. The sequence goes on along the minus strand of JAMXBD010000397.1, from coordinate 19,888 downwards.
AAAACTCTAGATCTACAAGTATCACATAAACAAGAAATAAACAAGCCTTCCATATAACAAAAATACTAAGAACAAAAGAGATCATCATCTAGAGGAGTGTTTCACTTCTTGGCATCATCATCCATAGCCTTTTAAGCTTGTGGAATGTCCTTTGATGCATGAAACATCCATGGTATCATCCTAGAACATCTTATAAGAGCAAAAAGGAAAGATTACCTCAAATAATTGCAAGAAATATATGTGGAAGCAAGAAAGAAAAATGGGGACAGCTTGTTTTGAAGAAGACAAGCAAGAAGAAGAGAAAAGAGAGGGAAAAAGAGAGAGGAAAAATGTAGGGTTTGTAAAGATGAAAGAGAGAGGAATAAGATGTTAAATAGAGAGTAAGTGTGTTAAATAATTTAAAAAAAATAAAACCATCAGCTGCATGGGAGGGGGGCTGGCGTGATTTTGAGTGTAGGGTGGTTTTGTTTGATTTTAACTTGTATTTTGAAAGTGTAACAAGTTGCATCCATTTAACTAAAAGAGACTTTAAAATATCAAATAATATTAAAAATAATGAAAAGTGGCTAATTTTGGGGAATGGGCAGCTGCAATTTTGGGAAGAGGATGTAAGAAAAAGCAAAAGAAGACATAATAATGTGTAGTAATGATAATGTATGTGTACTTGAGATAAAGTGGCTTTTTGAATAAGAAAATATATAAATAAATTAAGAAAAATATTTTTATTAAAGTAGCAGAATTTTTATGATTTAAATAAAATAATCAATTAAATTATTTTTAGAAATTTAACAATTAGTTACCGGTAAGAGTAAAATAAGCTTATATGAGCTATAACTGATATTTTTAGAATCCGAAAAATTCTAAACTTGATATTTTTGAAATCCTTATAAAAATACGAGTCTAAAAATATTAAAGATATATTTTTAATTTTCCGAGCCCCGGGACACGCTTTCCAAAGCAGTATCCAAACGGGTTCGAAATAAGCCGAAATTGAACCGATCTGATATTTTTAATAAATCAAATATTATTACGGACTATTCTAAACACTTTAATTATTTTTCGACTCCTCGATTTGCGAACTCGGGTTTTCGGATCTAAACTGTAGGGTTTTACTCAAGATCGTTGACTTAAGGTCTCCGGTAGACTTTCCGGCTTAAGGTTTAGGGCTTAGAAAACAGGGGTTTACAACCTACCCACCTTAAAGAAAGTTTTGTCCGCAAAACTTGAAAGACGTACCTGATCCGTCAAACAAACTAGGGTACTTCTGCCGCATTTCACTTTCTGCCTCCCAAGTTGCTTCCTCATGTGCATGATTCCTCCAAAGAACCTTCACATACTTAATTTCCTTATTCCTTAACTTTTGTATCTTTGTGTCCAAAATCTGTATTGGGTGCTCCTCGTAAGTGAGGTTTTCTTTTAATAACACCGGTTCCAACTCTATAACTTGATCCGGGTCGGCTATGTGCTTGCGAAGAACCGAGACATGAAAAACATTGTGCACTCCCGAAAGATTTGGCGGTAAGGCAAGGCGGTATGCTAATTCTCCAACCCGTTCCAATACTTCGAAAGGACCAATATACCGGGGGCTCAACTTTCCTTGTGAGCGAACTCGATGGATACTTTTGATAGGATTTATCTTTAAATACACATGATCACCCACTTGAAACTCAAGAACCCTTCTTTTCAAATCTGCCCAGCTTTTCTGTCTATCCTGAGCTTCCTTCATTCGTTGTTGGATTATCCGAACCTTTCGGTGGCATCTTGCACTAGATCGGGTCCAAGAACTTCCTTCTCAACATCATCCCAAAACAATGGGGATCTACACTTACGTCCATATAAGGCCTCATAAGGCGGCATCTTGATAGTCGAGTGATAGCTATTGTTGTAAGCGAACTCAACCAAAGGTAAATGAGCTTCCCAACTTCCCTTGAACTCCATCACACATGCCCTAAGCATATCTTCCAAAGTCTGGATCGTTCTTTCCGACTGTCCATCAGTTTGAGGATGATAGGCTGTGCTAAAATGCAACTTTGTCCCCAAACACTTCTGCAAGCTTATCCAGAACTTAGACACAAACTCGGGTCTCGATCCGACACAATCCCGGCCGGTACCCATGTAAACGATTTCCTTCATGTACAGCCTCGCCAATTTATCCATGAGAAAGTCATACTTATTGGCAAGAAGTGAGCAGACTTAGTTAACCGGTCAACCACAACCCATATAGCATCATGACCTGACGGTGTCCTTGGTAAACCACAAACAAAGTCCATAGAAATCTGGTCCCACTTCCATCCGGTATAGGCAAAGGTTTTAACAATCCACCCGGCCTTTGATGTTCTACCTTCACTTGTTGGCATGTTGGGCACTTAATCACAAAATCTGCCACATCCCGTTTCATTCCGTTCCACCAATAATGTCCCTTAAGGTCTTGGTACATCTTGGTTCCTCCCGGGTGTACCGTGTACCCAGAATTGTGTGCTTCACTCATGATTTCCTTCCTCATTTCTTCGTCATCAGGCACACACAATCGTCCTTCATCCTTACCATCCTCATCATCTATTGAAAAATCAGTATACTTTCCCTCCTTAACTTCTTTTTTCCTTTGTATCACTTCATCATAGCGCTGAGCCTCTTTAATCCTTTCCACCAAAGTTGGTTCCAACACCAAATTTGCTATTTCCATTTCCAAGTCTTGCCCAACAAATTCGATGCTTAGCCTCTCAAATTCTTTAATCAATTCTTTCTGGTCCGTCAAAAGAGTTGCGACCTCCCTGGTTCTTGCGACTCAAGGCATCGGCAACTGCATTCACCCTTCCCGGGCAATAATTTATCCCCAAATCGTAATCTTTAATTAACTCTAGCCATCTTCGCTGCCTCATGTTCAGCTCCTTTTGGGTGAACAAATACTTAAGACTCTTGTGGTCGGTGTAGATCTCACACCGTTGTCCATATAGGTAATGTCTCCATATCTTCAAGGCAAAGACAACAGCGGCTAGTTCCAAGTCATGCGTGGGGTAATTTTGCTCATGTGGCCTTAACTGTCTTGAAGCATAGGCAATCACCTTTCCCTCTTGCATGAGAACGCATCCGAGACCATTTTTCGAAGCATCACTATGTACCGTATAGGGTTTCTCGGGGTTTGGCAAAACCAAAATCGGAGCAGAGACAAGCCTTTGCTTCAATTCTTGAAAACTTTGGTCCCTCTTTTCCGTCCAAACAAACTTTCATTCTTTTGCGTTAACTGAGTTAACGGCTTGGCTATCTTGGAAAAGTCTTGGACAAACTTCCTGTAATATCCGGCTAAACCCAAAAGCTCCTTACTTCAGTCACGGTCTTAGGCGGCTTCCATTCCACCACAGACTTAATCTTCTCGGGTCTACTGATATGCCTTCACCCGACACAACATGTCCCAAAAATGAAATCCTATCTAGCCAAAAGTCACACTTAGAAAATTTGGCGTATAGCTTATGTTCTCTTAGGATTTGTAAGGCCATGCGAAGGTGCTCTTCGTGTTGCTCTCTTGTCTTCGAGTAAATCAAAATATCATCAATAAACACAATCACACATTTGTCCAACAATGACTTATATACTCGATTCATCAAGTCCATGAAGGCGGCAGGAGCATTCGTTAATCCAAAAGACATCACTAAGAACTCATAATGTCCATAACGAGTCCGAAAAGCAGTCTTGGCACATCTTCAGGTTTGACCCTTAACTGATGATACCCTGATCGTAGATCAATCCGTGAGAATACACTTGCTCCTTGTAGCTGATCGAAAAGGTCATCAATCCTTGGAAGTGGATACTTATTCTTAATTGTAACCTTGTTCAACTCCCGATAATCAACACATAATCTCATTGAACCATCCTTCTTCTTAACAAATAATACAGGTGCACCCCATGGTGACACACTTGGTCTTATGAATCCATGGTCCAAGAGTTCTTGCAATTGCTTTTGTAATTCCTTTAACTCAACAGGGGCCATACGATACGGCGCTTTAGATATCGGCTCAGTATTTGGCACCAAGTCAATCTCAAATCAATTTCCCTCTTAGGTGGCAAACCTGGTAGCTCATCCGGAAAGACATCGAGAAATTCTTTGACAACCGTTATATCCTCAATCTTAGGTAATCCTTCTTCTTTTTGTTGCATTAAGACAACCTTCACTTTCCATCTTATCCTCTCCATCCATAAGCAACTCAAATGAGCATAGATCAGTTCCTCTTGAAACTACCGTCTCACCTGTGAACTCAACATCCATTCCATCAACATCCTTGAAATTTACTTTCTTCCTTCGACAATCCACAACGGCTTTAGCAATGCTAACCAACTCATACCCAAAATCACTTCATATTTACTCATCTCCAATACTATCAAATCACACTTCGTACCATGCCCATGAATCTCCATTGGACAATCCTTTAGCATCTCATTTGTCGTCACCACACTCCCAGTCGGGGTTCTAACACGAAAGCTAGAGGCAATAGTGGCTATTGGTAAACCAACTTGTCTAGCCAATCCGGTGGTGATGAACGAATGTGTGGCTCCCGTGTCAAAAAGAGCATAAGCAGTCGTCTTAGCTATCCGTATGTGTCCTGCGTCCAACACTTACTAATCACTACCTTCACACCATCCTAACTTATCTTCCTAACTACTTTAACTTAACCAAACTTGTTTTTCTTTTCTTATACTTGAATCTTAACAAATCAAAGCAGCAGAAAAACAAAGACAAGAGTTAGGAGACCTACCTGTCACAAGACCGAAGTCCGGGCCATTATCCTCCTCGAGAGCAGCCAATCCGCAGTCTTCATTTCCCATCTCTTCGCATACCCATTGCCCTTCGAGGTTGTAGATCCTCATTCCGTGCATTGCTGACCCAGCACGGCTGCTATTATTGTTCCCACTATTCCCGTTCCCGGGTCTTGCTGCTGCTGATCCCCCAAAAGGTTTAGCTGGAGCATTCTTCCTTTGAGGGCACTCATTGGCAAAGTGACCAAATTGCTTGCAGACAAAGCACATGGTCGTAGTCTTCTTTGGGCAGTTAGCAATCTTATGGGATGAGTCGCCACAGAAATAACACTTATCTGCCAACTGTGGGCATTTCTTGGGGTAGTGATCCCCCTTACATTTCCAGCAACTGACACTCTTAGGGGTAGCCTGTCCCCCACTAGTGTTACCCTTATAGCCATAAGACGGCTTGAACCTCTTGTGGGAGAATCCAGATCCTGATCCCCCATAAAACTTCTTTCCAAAAACCGAGGGTGGCTTCTCAGCAGTCTTGCCCTTCCTTTTCTTAGCCCCTTCCACTATCCGGGCTCTTTCTACTAGCTCAACAAAGTTCTTAATATTAAACTCTTCTAGCCTCATCCTCAACTCCTCATCTAATCCATTTAAGAAAACTCGTATTTTTAGCTCCTCACTGTGCTTGTAAGAATCCGGAGCATATTGCAGTAATCGACTAAACTCAGTTTCATATTGCTCCACAGTCCTTCCCTTCTGAGCAATGTTCAGGAATTCTGAGCTGAACTGCACCGGAGACTTCCGGGGAAGTAATTCTCCAAGAACTCATGGCGGAACCTTTCCCAAGTAACTGGTGGCATGAGCTCTCTTTCTTTCGATTCCCACCAAACCCGTGCATTCAACCGAAGCAGGTAAGTGCCATAATCAACTCTCAGGTGGTGTGGCACTCAAAAGCCCTGAAGGATCGCTCTATCTGAGCTAACCAATCCTCAGCCTCATCCGGTCTCCCAAAAGTCCCTTCAAAATATCTGTTACTCTTAATGAACTCGGGTAGGGAGCTTCTGTATGGCTCATAGGTGGTGGAGGAGGCAAAGGCGCAGTGTGAGAGTGCGCGCTTTCCTGTGCTGGCATCCCCACAGAAGCTTGGGGTGCAGGTGGTGGCGGAGTTGGAGCTGGAGCTTGTGCTTGTGCCGCTGCCGGCAAACTTTGTCGAAGTGCTTCGAGCACTTGTGTCATTTGTGCCATTTGTCCAAGCATGGCTTGCAAAGCTACCTGTGTAGCATCTGCAGGAGGATTTGGAGGAGGGGCGGCTTGTTGCCCTTCTTCCATATTGGGTTGATTGGAGGCGCTTTCCTCCTGACGTCTCCTTCTTCTACCTCGGCTGTAGCAAATTTTATTTTTGTCTAGTTAAGTAATCTTCTCAATATATTCTATTAATGTTTTCAAACGAGGTAACGGAAATAAAAGAAGTAGTAATACGAGCGGAAAATAAAGTTGAAAAGGTAAATCAGGGAATTTAAGTAATAAAATTCTGAGATCATAAAACATAAATATAGCTTTATTGAAATTTGAACAACACATGCAAAAATCCTCATAATCAAAATCAAGTAAAATTTTATACTATAAGCAACAACAAACAATCAACATGTAACAATAACAATACAATACCAAAAACACTAAAGTAACTAAGCTATTCTATGGAGTCTCATTAGGTCACCTATGAAGGTTTTGCGATACTAAGTCGATTGTTTCCTAGTGGTTACTATCCACAAGGTTAGTGATAGGATTTAGGGCCGATACTATGGTCGTCTTCCCATCTAAGTCTTCCTTAATAATTCTATTATATCCTTCCTTTTTATCCTTTCTTAAGGCTATTTATTTGTAGTTATGATTGTAAACTCTTAACCATGCTCTGATACCAACTTAAACTGTCACGCCCCAAAGGGTACCCTAAACGCGACAGTCCACCACACCGATATTTAAACTTAAGTATGACAACCTTAGTCATCCCATAAGTTTACATATTGAGTGTAAGGTGTACTCACACAACTTTTAGGATCACACTTTGATTCGAGTAGTCTTAAGAAAGCATACATAGCATTAAGAATATAAATCACAACAAGATAAATAGTTAAACTTTACAAAAGCCAAGGGGGCATACCCCCGCCAAAATAATAGGAGTCTACATCGTTTAGCTCCAATTACATATATGAATTCACATTAAAGAGATTTTCCTAGAAGTCCACGCCTACACTAGGTCCCGACTTCCTCAAAAGCTCTTTAATTCCATGTGATAAACCTGCACAAAATCCTCTCGGAACATCCAAAAATAGGAACGCTGCAACAAAAACTGTTGGGGTATAAGCTAATGCTTAGTGAGATTCATTTTCTTCAAGTAACATGCCCGACCAAGCTAAAATATCTATACAAGCAAGTTATAATTAAGCAACCATATGAATGCACAAGCATGAGCAAGCAAGCATATGACTTTCCGGTAGTCATAAGTGAATGAATTTACGCCCTCCATTCGGGGTTTGGGGTAGTTCATAAGTCATGCAACTACAATTCCAAAGTTGGTCCATAAGACATGCAACCATAATCCCAATCTTAAGTGGGGTGGTCCATAAGACATGCAACCACAATTTTAATGTTGGTCCATAAGTCATGCAACCATAGTTTCATTATTCGAATGGGGTGGTCCATAAGTCATGCAACCCTAGCCCCATTCATTAAAGACCCGCTGCCTCCCAAGTACACCTTTGTCCCACCAAAGATATACTCGACAATGATATACGACTCACTACGTGAGATGCATGTACAGTTTATTCATATAATCATGACATATTACTTAGATAATTTAAAGTGACCATACAATTTTCAGACATTCCAAATCTATACTAGCTCATACAAGATTATTACAACAAAGCTTGCCTCGATATACTTATCGTTCATTCATGCAAGTTTAGATCACCATTCAAACACAATTTTATCTTTTCCTAAGTCTAATGCCACTACTACTACAAGCACATCCAAGAGCATAATTAATTGAGAAATGAACTCACTTGTCCATGTAGTGAAAATCCACTAGTCGTAATAGTCCTCGGGAAGTGGTAACCCGTCCTCCAATTCACCTAGGTACAAAGAATACCCTCAATGAGCATCTCTTATGAAGTTCTATTAAACTTAACAATTTTATTTACTAAGTTCGTCAATTTCCGTCTAGGTTGAATCCTTAACTTAAAAAGGTCATATCTAACTCATTTTAACTCGGAATTTAGCTTATAATATACCGATTTATACCTACTTCGAAAGAGCTATCCATTTCTAAAGTTAATTCAAACATTTAAGGTCATTTAAGGGTCGGAAACGTACTGTACAGTAGGGTTACGAAAATTCCAGATTTGAGCCTTTGTGAAAAATTTCCATATCTACTCTATTTAACTACTTAGGCCAATTTATTTTAGTCCTAAGCTTGCAAGGGATCCTCAAAACAAAATTAAGAGATTACACACTTATCTAATACCAAACATAAAGTTCAAATGAAACTTCTAAGAATCCATATTCATAAAACCAACATTTACAAGTTGAAACTCATTGTCTTGTTTTGAGTAATTCCTTTACTAAAACTCACTTAGTTCAATGAAAATAATTTTTCCTATATTATGTATCATCAAAGCATTTCATTTTCAATGTAAAATACTTGTTTTGAGATCAAAAAGAAGGTTTTCAAAATTGGTCTTCTCATAATTACGAATTTCCACTTTGAAACTTACAATGAAAACAAGACCTAAATATTGTCTTCTACAAAGCACTTGATTTATGCAATACTTCTTAGGAAAACCCATTCAAACTTATGAAAATCCATTCCTTAAGATATCTATATCAAGAGCCTCTTATATTTTTGTCTAAATCTTCATTTTAAAGTTGATTGATGGGTTTCAAAAATAGGTCTTGGTCTTGATCCGAATTTTCATAAATTTATTTTGGACATATCTCTTGAGAAAATTCATCAAAACTCATGAAAAACAACCCATTACATATTATATCCAAGAACCCTTCATTTCTTGAATAAAATCCTCATTTGTGAGTTGAAAACATGTTTTTATTTTGGATCTTTGTCTTGATCCGAAAATACAATTTTTGTTTTTGAAAATAAACTTTGAAAATCAACTTTGATTCTTGTAAGATGAAGCCTTGATGATATACATCCATCAAACCTTCATTTTCTTAACAAAAGCTTCCATTTTAAGACTTGAAAGAGGGTTTTTAAAATAGGGCATTGACAAGTTACGAATTTTTCTTTTTCATTCCAACTTGAATCTAAGATCTACTCAATATATATCCATGAAAGCATAAGAAAAACTTAGTAGTAAGCCTTGAACTCCTAGATCTACACATAAACATAACTAAAGCTTGATAAAACTCTAGATCTACAAGTATCACATAAACAAGAAAATAAACAAGCCTTCCATATAACAAAAATACTAAGAACAAAAGAGATCATCATCTAGAGGAGTGTTTCACTTCTTGGCATCATCATCCATAGCCTTTTAAGCTTGTGGAATGTCCTTTGATGCATGAAACATCCATGGTATCATCCTAGAACATCTTATAAGAGCAAAAAGGAAAGATTACCTCAAATAATTGCAAGAAATATATGTGGAAGCAAGAAAGAAAAATGGGGACAGCTTGTTTTGAAGAAGACAAGCAAGAAGAAGAGAAAAGAGAGGGAAAAAGAGAGAGGAAAAATATAGGGTTTGTAAAGATGAAAGAGAGAGAGAATAAGATGTTTAAATAGAGATAAGTGTGTTAAATAATTTAAAAAAAATAAAACCATCAGCTGCAAGGGAGGGGGCTGGCGTGATTTTGAGTGTAGGGGGTGGTTTTGTTTGATTTTAACTTGTATTTTGAAAGTGTAACAAGTTGCATCCATTTCCAACTAAATGAGACTTTTAAAATATCAAATAATTGATTAAAAATAAGAAAAGTGGCTATTTTGGGGAATGGGCAGCTGCAATTTGGGAAGAGTGTAAGAAAAAGCAAAAGAAGACATAATAATGTGTAGTAATGATAATGTATGTGTACTTGAGATAAAGTGACTTTTTGAATAAGAAAATATATAAATAAATTAAGAAAAATATTTTTATTAAAGTAGCAGAATTTTTATGATTTAAATAAAATAATCAATTAAATTATTTTTAGAAATTTAACAATTTAGTTACCGGTAAGAGTAAAATAAGCTTATATGAGCTATAACTGATATTTTTAGAATCCGAAAAATTCTAAACTTGATATTTTTGAAATCCTTATAAAAATACGAGTCTAAAAATATTAAAGATATATTTTTAATTTTCCGAGCCCCGGGACACGCTTTCCAAAGCAGTATCCAAACGGGTTCGAAATAAGCCGAAATTGAACCGATCTGATATTTTTAATAAATCAAATATTATTACGGACTATTCTAAACACTTCAATTATTTTTCAACTCCTCGATTTGCGAACTCGGGTTTTCGGGATCTAAACTGTAGGGTTTTACTCAAGATTGGTTGACTCAAGGTCTCCGGTAGACTTTCCGGCTTAAGATTTAGGGCTTAGAAAACGGGGGTTTACAGCCAGTGCACTACCTGCGCAAAGGATAATTCGAAGATACGCCGCCTGTAAGCCGCCGGCGTAGGATCCATAACTGCCGGCGTACAAAGTGAAACAGCAAAGTTCATTTAATGTTTTGCACGAAATTTTTCCTATAAATAAGAGGTCTTCTCCTCACTTTCAGAATCATCCAAGTAGCTCTAAATCATACTATAATACATAGATTAGAACAAGCATTCCATAGAGATTTTTGAAGAGATATTTGAAGTTATTCAAGAAGTTGCAAGTGAAGTTTTGGTATTTTGAATTGGTTATATCTAATCTTATTTCTTTTATGCAATTCATATATCTGAATATTTTGATCATAATGAAATCATTTTCAATTTCTTATCTGATTGTTGAATCATCATCCATGAGTAGCTAAATTCTTTTTGTGGGAAGTTGATGAAGCTTTAAACATGCTAAAATGATTTTTGAATCCATGTTATAAGATAGTTAGAATCATGAAACATTCATATTGAATTCTGATTATTCATCATACTTTTGGTGTATAAGAATTCTAATAACTCGGAAGGGAAATTAGGGTTTATATGAATTCATAAATTGAGATTAAATTACAATTGTGGAAGCGGCGGAGTTTAATCTAATTTAGAAATTGTCCATGAACATTAATGCAATGTTTTATATTAATTTTTCACTAAGGAATTAGGGGATGTTAATATAAAGTATTAGTCAATTATAGAATCGGAAGGTTTATAATTGTAATTTTGATTCCAACAAATAATTTATTTAGCGGAAGTTATTGAATTATTTCGTGGTTTAAAAGGTTTTTAAACTTTGTTTTTAAATCTTGACAATTTCTTATGAATGTCCATGAATCTAATTATCATTATAACATGAGTTCAAGTTGATTGGCAATAGTTTAAAGTGGATTCTGCTCCTTCCCATATTTTTCCACCATGTCCCTCTCTTTAAAAAGCTCATTGCATTCATATAGATAATTAATTAGATAAGTTAATTTAATCTAATCATTTTAAAAAGATCAAGTGCCTAGATATTAGTATTAGTTGATAATTGTCTAGTAGTTAATAAATCTCCGTGGGATCGACACTTGACTCATGCTATATTACAATAGAGTACGCTTGCTGGAAAGATGCTTTAAAATTCAATACTAATTATAGCACATCAAGTTTTCTAGGTTAAGTCTCCTTTGTGGTTGAACTGTAGGTTTACACTCAGCTTCCATAAGAATTTTGTGAGTGCAAAATCATAGGGCTAATACCCTTAATGTCAGCAATGGTCCATCCGATTGCTTCTTTGTGCTTTTTCAGCACTTCAATCAGCTGTTGTTCTTGTTCAATGATGATTGGCAAAGTATTGCCAATTTCGAGAAAAGCATACTTCAGATGGTCAGGAAGTGGTTTGAGTTCCAAGGTCGGTGGTTGCGTCAAAGATGGAACTTGCTTCTGCTCATTTGTACCCAAGGATTCATAATATCTGGTTTTGATCATTGGTACATCTTCTAGTATTTCTTCATCCTCTTCGTCACTCCAATTGTCCAAGTCTCTCAAGACGGACTCCATAGCCTCCACACTAGTTTGTTCCTCAAGCGACTCAAAAACCAGCTCATCAATGGTATTGACGGTGTAACAGGCATCAGTATCATCAAATTTCTTCATTGCCTCATAGACATTGAAAGTAACCTATTCATCCACCACCCATAATGTAAGCTGCCCTTGTTCCACATCAATTAGTGCTTTACCTGTTGCAGGGAACGGTCTGCCCAAGATCATGGGAACTTCCCTATCTTCATCCATGTCTAAAACTACAAAATCCACAGGGAAAAAGAATTGTCAACTTTAACTAGGACATTTTCCACAATACCCCTAGGGTATTTTATACTTCTATCAGCAAGTTGCAAGGTTACATGTGTATCCTTACAATCTCCAAGTCCTAGTTTTTGAAATACCGATGAAGGCATTAAGTTGATACTTGTACCAGAATCAATTAAAACTTTATCAAAATAACAATCACCAATGGTGCAAGGAACAGTAAAACTTCCCTGATCTCGAACTTTAGTGGGCAGACTGGGTGTTTGTTTCTGTAGGATCATGGAACATTCTCCAATGAGTACCACATTTCCATCAATCTTCCTTTTGTTAGACAGCAATTCTTTGATGAATTTTGCATAGGAAGGCATTCCTTGAATTACTTCTAAGAATGGAATGTTGATGTGCAGCTTCTTGAAAACATCCAGGAATTTTGAAAATTGCTCATCAAGTTTTTGTTGCTTTAATCTTCCTGGAAAAGGGACGGGAGGAACATATGATTTCACCTCAGGTGGTTTTTGAATAGTATCTTCCACCTTTTGTTTTCCTTTGTTGTCTTGTGGTGGAATTTCCTCTTGATCTTTGATAGTTTCCTTAACTGGAGCAATCTCCTTTCCACTTCTCAAAGTGATTGCATTTACAGACTTGGGATTCTCCTCCGTGTTGCTTGGTAAAGACCCAGACGGTTATTACTCACTTGTTGTGCAAGTTGATGGAGCTTCCCTTGCAAATCTTGAATGATTGCATTCTGATTGTTGAGTGAGTTTGTTGTGGTGACAATTAAATCCCTCAGTAATGCATCAGTGGATGATTGAATTTGCTGTTGAGGTGAGGCATTTCTTACAAATCCTTGTCCTTGAAAACCAGGTGGTGGCTTTAGAACATTGGCATCATTCCGATATGATAGATTGGGATGATTTTGCATATTTAGATGATATGTGTTTCCAAAATTACCCTTTTGGAAATTTCCCACATAATTGAGCTGCTCATCATTTGAAGATGATCCATGCGGACACTCAAAAGAGGAGTGTGGTCCTGAGTAAATCTCACAACAAAACACTTGTTGTTTTTTGTTGGAAGTATTTGTAGTTGTGAGTTTACTTACTTGAGTAATGAGGGTTGCCATTTGAGCCTTGAGTTGTGATATATCTTCTTTGTCTTCCAAAGATGCTATTTTAGATCTAGTTCTTTCACAACTCCAATTATGAGCAGCAGAAGCTAATTCTTCAATAATCTCACTAGCTTCCTCATATGTTTTTCCCATTAGTGATCCACCCGATGTAGCATCTACTAATGACCTTAAAGCTTCATCAAGACTGAGGTAGAAATTTTCAATTAGTAGATTATCGGGTAAACCATGGTGTGGACATTTTCTGACCGCCTCTTTGAATCTTTCCCAAGCATCATATAATGATTCTTCAGGAATTTGGTGAAGTTGGAAATTTCATTTCTTAACCTGGCGGTCCTTGCTGAAGGGAAAAATCTCTTCAGAAACTTCTTTGTCAGATCATTCCATGTAGTGATTGAATCTGGAGGTTGGGAATTATACCATGCCAAAGCTTTATCCCTAAGAGAAAAAGGGAAAAGCTGAAGTCGGATGACTTCGTTTCGTACACAATTAAGTTTGACAGTGTTGGTGTATTGAAAGAATTTGGCAAGGTGTTCATCTGGCGTCTCATTCGAATATCCTCCAAATTGATGTGACTCAACCATTTGAATCAAGGACGGTTTAAGCTCAAAGTTGTTAGCCTCCACAGTAGGCATTCGTATGGCAGGATCTTGAATAGTAGGCACTGTATAGTCTCGAATTGCCCTTGGAGCGGGAGTAGCTGGTTACAGCTAGTTGTTGTTGCCATTGTTTCCTTGATTTTCTGCCATTGCTCCTCTTCTTTGGTTCATTCTTCTCTGTTGATGCAAGGTTCTTTCAATTTCAGGGTCTAAAGGTAGAATTTCAATACTTGTACTTCTTCACATAAAACCTGCAAAGAGAAAAGGAACAAATTAAAACAAAACTTAAACCTAAACTACTAGCAAAGCTGAAGTTAGTCTAATATTAATAAATCCTCGGCAACGGTGCCAGAAAACTTGATGTGCTATAATTAGTATTGAATTTTAAAGCATCTTTCCACCAAGCATACTAGGCCTTCTATTGTAATATAGCATGAGTCAAGTGTCGATCCCACGGAGATTTATTAACTACTAGGCAATTATCAACTAATGCTAATATCTAGGCAATTGATCTTTTTAAAATGATTAGATTAAACTAACTTATCTAATTAATTATCTATATGAATGCAATGAGCTTTTTAAAGAGAGGGATATGGTGGAAAATGTGGGAAGGAGCAGAATCCACTTTAAACTATTGCCAATCAACTTGAACTCATGTTATAATGATAATTAGATTCATGGACATTCATAAGAAATTGTCAAGATTTAAAAACAGAGTTTAAAAACCTTTTAAACCACGAAATAATTCAATAACTTCCGCTAAATAAATTATTTGTTGGAATCAAAATTACAATTGTAAACCTTCCGATTCTATAATTGACTAATACTTTATATTAACATCCCCTAATTCCTTAGTGAAAAATTAATATAAAACATTGCATTAATGTTCATGGAAATTTCTAAATTAGATTAAACTCTGCCGCTTCCGCAATTGTAATTTAATCTCAATTTATGAATTCATACGAACCCTAATTTCCCTTCCGAGTTATTAGAATTCTTATACACAAAAGTATGATGAATAATTAGAATTCAATATGAATGTTTCATGATTCTAACTATCTTATAACATGGGATTCAAAAATCATTTTAGCATGTTTAAAGCTTCATCAACTTCCCACAGAAAGAATTTAGCTACTCATGGATGATGATTCAACAATCAGATAAGAAATTGCAAATGATTTCATTATAATCAAAATATTCAGATATATGAATTGCATAAAAGAAATAAGACTAGATATCACCAATTCAAAATACCAAAGCTTCACTTGCAACTTCTTGAATAACTTCAAATATCTCTTCAAAAATCTCTATGGAATGCTTGTTCTAATCTATGTATTATAGTATGATTTAGAGCTACTTGGATGATTCTGAAAGTGAGGAGAAGATCCCCTATTTATAGGAAAAATTTCGTGCAAAACATTAAATGAACTTTGCTGTTTCACTTTGTACGCCGGCAGTTATGGATCCTACGCCGACGGCTTACAGGCGGCGTATCTTCGAATTATCCTTTGCGCAGGCAGTGCACTGGTAGCCTTCAATATCAGTTACACATGTAGGCCGCTTCTATGCTGGTGGCTTAGATGAAGATCTAGCCGGCGTATATGGTCAGAAATGAAGCGTTGCACCAATTTTGCTCGAACGCTGGTCCTAAGCCGGCGGCTTAGATACCGGCGTAGACACTCTAACAGATTTGTCTCTTCAATTTCCTCCAATCGTTTGATATCTTCATGTTGCTTCAGATCTGTGTTGTATGCTGCCTCAATGCCGACAGTTTAAGTGCTAGCTTATAATGTAACTCCTTCAAAGCTGGTGATGTTTCATTTCTGGGCTGTCGGCCTTCATGTACGCTGGCTGCTTCATCTTCTATGTCGGCAGCTTTAAGGCAGCTTTAAATGTAGTTGAAACTTATGCTCGGCAAAGCTGGCAGTGCTGCAACGGCCTTGGATGTAAGCTGTCTGAACGTCGGCGGCTTTAAATGTAGAATTACCGGCCTTGATTTCAATTTTTCCTATTTTCGATTCAAATTCTCTTGTTTTTGATTTCTTTATCCAAATTAGTCCTGAAACATAAAATTTAATCAAAACAAATATCCATTCTAGCTCTTTTGATCATCAAGATTTGTATAAAATATCATCTTATCAGAGCTCATTCTTTCAATTAACAAGCGATAATTTGTCAATTAGAACGTTGAATCCGTAATTTTTCGATTGTTCTAATCTAAGTTATACAATAACATAATTGGTTACAGAATAGATAATTGATTTGTGTTATGGTGATTTATGGTCTGATTTAAATGGTTCAAGCTTTTGATCAGTTAATCTGAATTGGTGGTCTCTCTCTTGATTCATGGTATTGATAGATTAAATCATCAGATCTTATCTAGGGTTATCTAATTGGTAAGGGAAATAATCATAGATCTTATCATGATTATCGACACAGTGAGGAGAGATAGGTTGTTAGAGCTTGTTGATAGCCATAAGCAATTTATTCAGAAAAGAAAATGAATATCATCACATCAATGATGAATCTGATAAGTTGAACTGTATGATACCTTGGTTGGAAATCTTTTAATATTGTTTGAAAACTAAAATCGCGTTTCTAGTCTTTAGATAAAACTGATCTTTTGATTTACAAACCTCCCTTGTTCTTCTCTTTTCTCTTGAATAGAAATAAATTATTTCCAGTCCCTGTGGAGTCGATCCCTACTCACTAATGATTACAAACTTTTTGAGTAGGTTAATAATTTGTTGGATTCGATACCCACCACGTGTTTGCAAGTAAGCCACCGCCCATGCTTTCTCAAGAGCCAGCCAAAGTCTCTAAAGTTGCCTCTTTCACATTCCAAACATCTCCAGTTGCAAAATTTAAGAATGGAAGTCCAAAAGATTGCTTCTTTTCATCTTTAAAACGTTTTAGTTTGCCCAATTAAACAGGAGAATTCCAAATGTTGTTTCTTTAGCTGTTGTTTGTCTTCTATAAATTGGCTTGTTGTATAAGAGGGAATTCATTCAGAAAAACTTCAAAGAAAAAAAAAAAACTTTAGAGTATTGTTCTTGTTACTATGTGCGGCTAAAAACTTTATTCTAGCAAAGGCATCCATTGCAGATTCAACTTGTCAAGATTGTGAGATCTATTTTGTTTATCCTATTTATTATTCTTTTCTGAACATTCATATATCATCTGTTATTCATGCATTTGTTGTTTTGTTGATTGATTTGAATTTCAGCTCATTCATTCAATTAACAAGCGATAATTTGTCAATTAGAACGTTAAATCCGTAATTGTTCGATTGTTCTCATCTAAGTGATACAATAAGATAATTGGTTACAGAATAGGTAATTGATTTGTGTTATGGTGATTTATGGTCCGATTTAAATGGTTCAAGCTTTTGATCAGTTAATCTGAATTGGTGGTCTCTCTCTTGATTCATTATTGATTTATTAAATCCTAAGATTTTATCTAGGGTTGTCTAATTGGTAAGGGAAATAATCATAGATCTTACCGTGATTATCGACACAGTGAGGAGATAGGTTGTCAGAGCTTGTTGATAGCCATAACCAATTTATTCAGAAAAGAAAATGAATATCATTGCATCAATGATCAATCTGATAAGTTGAACTGTACGATACCTTGGTTGGGAATCTTTTGATATTGTTTGAAAATTAAAATTGCATTTCTAGTCTTAGATAAAATGATCTTTTGATTTACAAACCCCCCTTGTTCTTCTTTTCTCTTGAATAGAAATAAATCATTTTCCAGTCCCTGTGGAGATGATCCCTACTCACCACTGATTACAAACTTTTTGAGTAGTTAATAATTTGTCGGATTCAATACCCACCATGTGTTTGCAAGTAAGCCGCCGCCCATGCTTTCTTAAGAGCCAGCCAAAGTCCTAAAGTTGCCTCTTTCACATTCAAACATCTCCAGTTGCAAAATTTAAGAATGGAAGTCCAAAACATTGCTCTTTTCATCTTTAAAATGTTTCAGTTTGCCTAATTAAATAGGAGAATTCCAAAAGTTGTGTTCTTTAGCTACTGTTTGCCTTCTATAAATTGGCTCGTTGAGAAGAGGGATTCATTCAGAAAAACTTCAAAAGAAAAAAAAAACTTTAGCGTATTGTTCTTGTTACTATATGTTGGCTAAAAACTTTATTCTAGCTAAAGGATCTACTACAGATTCAACTTGTCAAGATTGTGAGATCTAATTAGTTTATCTTATTTCTTCTTCTTTTTGAATATTCATATATCATCTGTTATTCATGCATTTGTTGTTTTGTTGATTGATTTGAATTTAAGCTCATTCGTTCAATTAACAAGCGATAATCTTCAATTAGAACGTTGAATTCGTAATTGTTCGATTGTTCTAATCTAAGTGATACAATAACATAATTGGTTACAGAATAGGTAATTGATTTATGTTATGGTGATATATGGTCTAATTTAAATGGTTCAAGCTTTTGATCAGTTAATCTGAATTGGTGGTCTCTCTCTCTTGATTCTGCTATTGATAGATTAAATCCTAAGATATTATCTAAGGTTGTCTAATTGGTAAGGGAAATAATCATAGCTCTTATCATGATTATCGACATAGTAAGGAGAGATAGTTGTCAGAGCTTGTTGATAGCCATAACCAATTTATTCAGAAAGAAAATGAATATCATTGCATCAATGATCAATCTGATAATTTAAACTGTATAATACCTTGGTTAGAAATCTTTTGATGTTTTTTTGAAAGCAAAAATTGCATTTCCAGTCTTTAGATAAAACTGATCTTTGATTTACAAACCCCACTTGGTCTTCTCTTTTCTCTTGAATAGAAATAAATCATTTTCCAGTCCCTGTGGAGACAATCCCTACTCACTACTGATTACAAACTTTTGAGTTGGTTAATAATTTTTCGGATTCGATACCCACCACGTGTTGCCAGTGAGCCGCCGCCCTTGCCTCTCATCTCAAGAGCCAACCAAATTCCTAAAGTTGCCTCTTTCACATTCCAAACATCTCCAGTTGCAAAATTAAGAATGGAAGTCCAAAATTGCTTCTTTTCATCTTTAAAACGTTTCATTTGCCAATTAAACAAGAGAATTCCAAAAGTTGTGTTCTTTAGCTGCTGTTTGCCTTTTATAAATTGGCTTGTTGAGAAGAGGGAATTCATTCAGAAACACTTCAAAAGAAAAAAAAACTTTAGAGTATTGTTGTTGTTACTATGTGTGGCAAAAAACTTTATTCTAGCCAAGGGATCTACTGCAGATTCAACTTGTTAAGATTGTGAGATCTAATTAGTTTATCTTATTTATTCTTCTTTTCTGAATATTCATAGATCATCTGTTGTTCATGCATTTGTGTTTTATTGATTGATTTAATTTAAGCTCATTCGTTCAATTAACAGTGATAATCATTCAATTAGAACGTTGAATCCGTAATTGTTCGATTGTTCTAATCTAAGTGATACAATAACATAATTGGTTACAGAATAGGTAATTGATTTGTGTTATGGTGATATATGGTCTCATTTAAATGGTTCAAGCTTTTGATCAGTTAATATGAACTGGTGGTCTCCCTCTTGATTCATGCTATTGATAGATTAAATCCTAAGATCTTATCTTGGGTTGTCTAATTGGTAAGGGAAATAATCATAGATCTTATCGTGATTATCGATACAGTAAGGAGAGATAGGTTGTCAGAGCTTGTTGATAGCCATAACCAATTTATTCAGAAAAGAAAATGAATATCATTGCATCAATGATCAATCTGATAAGTTGAACTGTACGATACCTTGGTTGGGAATCTTTTGATATTGTTTGAAAACTAAAATTGCATTTCTAGTCTTTAGATAAAACTGATCTTTTGATTTACAAACCCCCCTTGTTCTTCCCTTTTCTCTTGAATAGAAATAAATCATTTTCCAGTCCCTGTGGAGACGATCCCTACTCACACCACTGATTACAAACTTTTTGAGTAGGTTAATAATTTGTCGGATTCGATACCCACCATGTGTTTGCA